>VWPU01017162.1:0-400705 GCA_013398955.1 Callaeas wilsoni | reverse complement strand
CGCCCCGCCGGCTCGGCCCGCCCGCACTCCCCCGCGGGGGTATGGCGGACACCGAGCCCGGGTCTCTGCGGCCGGGCCGCCGCGCGTCCGTGCCCGCTGGCAGCAGCGAGCTGCGGGGTGAGGGCCCCGCCGTGTGTTCCGCTGCGCCGTGTCCGTGCTCGGTCAGAGCAGCCCCGGGCTTTGATGGTGCGGCACCAGTGTGCTGCTGCTCTGGGGTTGCTGGGGGGCTGCCGTGGGTCACAGTCGCGTTTATCACGGCTCGTGTCTGAAGGCTTTGTGGCAATAGTGGTGTGCACGGTTTTCAAAGAAATTTCCGCGTTGCGTTAGGAACAGCAGGTCGAGGGAGCTGATCTGCCCTTTTACTCAGCTCTGGTGAGATTGTACCTGGAGTGTTGTGTCCGGTTTTGGGTCCCTCAGGAGATTCGTGGAGCTTCTGGAGTGGCTACAGTGGAGGGCAGTGAGGATGATTAAGGAATTGGGGCATTTCTCTTACGAGGAAACACTGAGCGAGCTGAACGCGTTGAGCTCAAGAAGAGATGACTGCAAGGGGACCTTTTCAGTGTCTCTCAGTATTTGAAGGGAGGTGTCAGATGATGGAGCCAGGCTCTGCTTAGTGCTGCTGGGCAGAAACTGATGCATAGGAAGTTCCACCTGAACATCGGGAAGAACTTCTTTATGGTTCCAGTGGGTGATCATTCACTCTCTTCTGTTCCCTTGCTTCGTTTTCACCCTGCCCGTTCCCCCCAACCCACTGCCGTGTCCTTACTCTGAGGTCCGGTACTAACATACCGAGTACCATGCCAAGTGTGTAATTTGCTGAAAAAGCTCGGTAAGCTTTTGTGGACCCGCTGAGCTCTTGTTTCTCCTTTCAGCCAGGAGCACCCAGGAGTCTTGGGTGCTCCCTTGTCCTTAGGGGTGGGAAGCCATAGAGGTGGTACCATTTGGGCTTAGAAGGGAACTTCCTGTTGTATTGTTACAGTACTTGGGATTGAGATCCATGTCTTTTACTAACAGCTTCAGCTTCTCATGGTAGTGAAGGTGTGTATGGTGCTGTGGTGTTTGGAAACTGGGGATGAACTTGTCAGTTTTTCACTGTACTACCTGAAGGTGTTTTCTGTAGCCCAGGACCAGCCCACTAGGGTTATGAGTTCACTGTCAATATCTGAGGCTCCTGACTGTTCCTGTACTGTGCATTATTTATGCATTTGTTTAGTTTCTGTTGTGTGTGTAGCTATTGTTTTGCTTTATTTAATGTTTTCTCTTGCAGAACGACACAGTGACCATCAGAACCAGGAAGTTCATGACCAACAGACTTCTGCAGCGCAAGCAGATGGTAAAAGACTACAGAAAATTCGCCTGTATATGCCTGATTGTTCTGGGCTGGGAGTGGGGTTTAGCCACTATAAGTAGGGGGCCCTTAAAATCTCAAGAGTTCGTAAATTAAGAATTGTTAGAGCTTACAGGTTTAGATATGTTGATACACGCTCAAGGTAAATCTTGATGGTGAAGTTGTAACAGGAGAGCTTGCGATTGGATGTTTTGGAAAATTTCTGCCTAGAAAAAGGTTATTAAGCACTGTACCAGGCTGCCCTGGGAGGTGGTTAAGTCATCCTCCCTGGAGGTATTTAAAAGACATATAGGTGTAGCACTTCAAAACATGGCTTAATGCCATTGAAACACTTGACAGGATTGGATTTACTTGAATTTGATGATTTTAAAGGTGTTTTTCAGTCTAAATGATTCTGTGAAGCAGGAAACTTTTGAATGCTTTTGAATGAAATGAGTAATAGTTTCTGCTGCTAACGTGGCTTAGTTTAAGTTAAGCTCATGCTAGGACTGTAGCATCTTGATATTGTACTGGATATAGACCTTTTATTAACTTGTTAAAATTTTTTCTTAGGTGATTGATGTTCTTCATCCTGGGAAGGCCACAGTCCCCAAAACAGAAATCAGGGAAAAGCTGGCAAAAATGTACAAGACAACCCCTGATGTAATTTTCGTCTTTGGCTTCAGAACTCACTTTGGTGGTGGCAAGACAACCGGTTTTGGCATGATCTATGATTCCCTGGACTATGCAAAGAAAAACGAACCAAAGCACAGGCTTGCCAGGGTATGTTGTTTACTGGTATCTCGAAAGCAGTTAGGATAGGTTGGAAGTGTTTAGTAACCCGTTATTTTTTTGCGTGGGTAAAAATTCAAGTTTTGTGAAAGTACAGTTTTATGAGAGCTCTTAAAATGGCGCAGATGAACTTCTACATTTGCAAAATAGGCTAAATATATTTTTGATCTATATTAGAAGGGAATTGGGAAGGCAAAAATTATGTTACCAGAGGTGTTTTAGCAGTAATTTTTAACAAAACACTAATAGAAGTCTGGAAGAAGCATAAGAGATGGGGCTGAATCACGTGCTACTTCAATATTTATGTTATGTCTTGAATTATTCATTAATTAATGATCTTGCTATTTAGTTACTGTTTCAAATTTAAACTGTGTTTGAAGATTTCAGAAATCATAGAACTTAAATTCTAGAGTTGTTAGTAGAGAAACAATGTTAAATGCAACTTTGAACTGTTTTTAATAGCACGGCTTATATGAGAAGAAAAAGACTTCCAGGAAGCAGCGAAAAGAGCGTAAGAACAGAATGAAGAAAGTCAGGGGCACAGCCAAGGCAAATGTTGGTGCTGGCAAGAAGGTAGGCTGAGAGTATCTTTTAAGCTAGAGTGAGCATATGCCTTTGAAATGTTGATTAGGAATTCTTCAACAGAATAACATTGTTTTTCTTCCATTTTTTCACCTGTTCTACTGGATAACAGAAGGTAAACTGTGTTGTATAGCTTGTCATCAGCTCAGTAGCTTAGTTTTGCTCCTCACTGCTGCAAGCCTAGCTGATACGACATGAAACAATGCTTCCTAAATTACTCTTTCCTATGTGTCACTTGAACTAAAGTTAAATTTCCATGAATCTAACAGTATTGCTCTAATCACATAACCCAATCTCGCAATACACACATTAGATAATCTTAACACTTGTTATTCAGGCTGCCTAAACCTCTAATGCTTACTCCACCAAGCTACTGTTGGTATGACGTTATTTATTGAGGTAAGTTTGTTAAGGAAGCGTGGTGGAGGCAGTGAGGACGGTGCATAAATAGAAATAGAGTAGAATGCCTCAGGGTTTGAGGGACTGGCCAAGGTAGTGGAGTCTTTCTCTGATGTGGCTATGCTGATGCAGCCTTCCTGGGCTGTGGCTAGGACCTGACAGAAGCAGCTTGGAGGGAGGCAGATTTTCCTCTATCGTGGAACATAACCGAAGCTGAGGAATAGGTTGGGTGGGAAGCCAGTCACTTTCCTTCACAGTGTTCTGTCTTCTGATAAATATTGAATAAGCTGTGCAGGCAAGTGGGGTTTTTTTCAGGTGTTTTAACAAGGGGAGAGAGGGTAATGGGTTTTGGTGATTAGTTCTTAGTTTAACTGTGAAAATGCCTTGACATCTTGAACTTTAGTAATCTTTTGCTTTTTTCCTACTTTCTTGGAACTCTCCATCAGAAATGAAGTATCTGCAGGTACTGGAAATGAGCATGGATGTGGTGCCTGAATTGTACATCACTGAAGTGTGTCCATCCTTTTAATTGAAGCACTGTACTGCCTTGTATGCATGTTTGATTTAAACTTAGATCTGTCCTGTGAGGATTCAGTTAATTACGTAATGAATTTTACTTGTGTGACTTGGAAGTAAAACTTGTCTAATAGCAAACCAGACTTTTTGAAACTATTGAATCAACTTTAAAATAATTCCCAGTGAGAAGAAATCCAAGGAACCCAATGTTGTTGACTTGGGGCATTGGTTCAGACACTGCAGGATGTGATTCAGAGTAGTACAGTGCAATTGCATGTGTAACTTGACCGTTTTGTACATGAAAGCTAAGTCACATCACGCTTGGTGCATTTGAGATGGTGCTTGGAAATGGCACAGGTGTGAGCATTAAACTGTATTTAACTATTGCCCTGCAGTATTCCAAGTTAAGACACGAATTACAGTGGAATTGGAAATCTCAGTGAAGTTAGATTTTGTAGTTAGTGTGGAAGTGAAGTTCTTGTTATCGCTGGATGGAAAGGAACCAGTGTTACTGATAGTTGCTAGATCAGGGAACTACTCTACTAGAACACATTAGGAGCCCTTCTTCCTTTGTGCTCTAATGCTGTTTTAATCATGAAATCCTGCAATTGTTTATGGCACAAAATTAGCATTTGGTATAGTAGTAACGCATAATGTACACATTTCTATCAATGGCAAAGGAGTCATTTTGTGTTGCACCAATCCCAGTAGTATGGATGAACTTCTTCCCTTAAAGACTTTTGCACCTGAAGGTAGCTGTTGTTGAGTGTTAATGAAAAGTGATCAAATGATTCACTTGAATTATTAATGCTTTCGAGTTCATAGAAACTGTCTTAAAGCATATCAGCACTTCAGAAATGGAAGGCAAGGATCATGGCCTGTGGTAATTATGTACATGTCACTTCTGTATCAAGTGCTTGTCAAACTAACAGGCAATCTTAGTAGTAGGTGTGGTTTTGATTAGTTCATACCTTTTAAAACAATCTTTCAGTTGAAGTATGCATGGGTTAGATGTGACTTTTTTACCAGATTTGTTAATCTTTGTGTTGTGACTTAAACTAAAGAAGAATTATTTTATGCACTTTCTGAACAACTTACTTGAGAAGAATTCTGTGCTACCTTACAGAAAAACATTTGTGAGATACACTTAGGTCTTTAAACTTCGTCTTGAAAAATGTGTATTCAAAGATCATAATGTAGCATGGTTCATCATCCTTATCTCAGCTATGTGGAGGAATTTTTAATAGGAGCCCTGGAATATGTTTTTGAGTCCACCTTCAGAATCTGTGAGAATTATTTTATCTCAGAGATGTGTAGGTACGTGATTCTGAGAACTGGTCAGGCAAGTGTATATTGTTCTAAAAGTTAAGTATGATGTAGTCATACACGTCAAAAACTCAGACATAACTATGCTAATGCCTTGTTAAGTTTTCTTTGGTGCTTCCTTTCACCTCTCACTCCTTTAGAATTCCTGTTCTGTTTTCCCTGCTGTTTCAAGACGAGTATTTTAAAGTATTATGTGTTATTTAATACATTCCGTGGCTCTAGAGCTTGCTAAAATTTGCAACATGTGGATGTGCCTCACCTGGTCTTTGCATTCAAAATAGAGATACTGAAATGTAAAAAACCCCCACCCTCTCTTTGACTGTCACAGCTGTAGCTGTGACAGCCTTTGACAGGTGAGGCTGTCAAACAAGTGTGGATGGGTAAGCAGTTTTAAGCCATTGTAGGTATAATTGAACAGGCAGTTGCAATCTGAGCATTAGTTAAGCTCTAAGTAGCTGTTGTTAAGAACTATTTTGAGTTTAAGGGAATAAGTGAAATCTAAGTCTGCAGTAGTCAAAACTTTGAGGGTTTCCTATCACATTTCAATGTGGTTATTGAAAAAAGCACATTGTGAGTGTCAATAAAAACCCTCAAAGCTCAATTTTCTACAGTAGTAGAATTTAGATAAAATACTAATTGCTGCTTTCTCTTTTTCAGTAAATGAACATCTTCGGGTGGAAAACGGCTAACAGGTATGCTGTCAGACTGCTTTGGAAGGGCAGACAGTCAGCAGTGCAGTCAGGATAACAAGTCTGAGGCTGATTTATGCGAAGGCTGATACTTGTGCAGACGTAGAACCCAGTACAAGAGTTCAAGGCTAGGAATATTTACAAATCACTTCTGCACTTATTACTGAGTTGGTAGCTTACGTGACTTGGACTTTGATGAAATACCTGATTAGTATAAAGACTGAAATAATACATCAGGTACCTCAGATTTACTATTACTGAAGCTGCTGATTTAGTCTTACTGTAAACAAGGCTTATATTTTTCATTTGTAGGTGTGCTAAAGAGAGAATTAACTTCTGAGTTTTATTGTCTAAAATAGATTGAGGTAGCATGATCCCTATTTTTGGAAGGGATGTATGTTGTTTTCTTACAGGCACTCATTTCAAGTAAAATACTTACAAACATGATACAGACAAGTCAGATTACATTTTTATATCTTTGCTGCAGAAACCTAAGTGCTGTGGTTGATAACTGCTCCAGAAAAAACTCTGGTTTTATTACAAATGGTCTGAGTAACTCAGTTGGAAGGAACTTAAAACAGTCTGTCTGGGAGCTGATAGAGTGAGTGTAATGTCTTTAACAGAAAGTTGTCAAAGCAGCTTGTTGATCTCTTCTATAGAAATGCTGTAATTTAGGCTCATTTATTGCCATGACAGTGCTGGGAAATTTTGAACCTTATGCTCTTAAGAGCAATGTGGTTCACCTGACTTGTTCGGGAAACAGTTTTTCAGGCTTTATAAAGGTACAAGTGTAAAAATTGTTTTAATTGTGTGTCAGTGATCTATTTTTTCTTTTACAGGCAGCATCATTCTATGAAGAAGTATAGAATGAATTATTCTGGAAAGCAGAAGCTGCTCATCTGACTTTAACATCAAATAAACTCTGTCAATAAAATTCTGGTTTGCCCTTTAATTTTGATTTTAAAGCTACCATTTTGTAAAGTTTGAGAAATTCAATATAGGTGTGCTGTTTGCACTGGATTAAAATCTTTTCATAATTAAACAAGTCCTGTTTTGAGTATCAATTTGAAGTGAACCAGAGCTTCCTACAGGTAGTAGTAGGAGCTAGTTCCAAGCAGGCCATGTTAGTTCATGGAGGTGGACGTGCTTTTGTTCCAAGTGTTATTTGGAAAGTCCTCTTGTTTGGCTGCCTATTTTATACAGACCTGGTAGAGCGGAAGGGAGAACAAAACATGCAGAGGTACCCAGAGCTGCCTGCTTGCACAGTTAAGATTTTTGCTAATGAAGGCATTAAGAATGATTTGTCGTTTGTTCCTGAGTTGTCAGGACAGGCTCTGGGGTCTGTCTCTGGCCTCCAAGCTGTGTGATACACCCCTTGTTTTTCATCTGATAGTGTTAAAGGAGCAGTGTAAGACAGAGGTGTGGGCAGTCTGGTGCAGGTGTTTGGAGGCGCAAGGAAAGTGGAAGTTCCGTAGTTTGAATAGGACTGAAAGAGACTGGGCAGCTCTAGCAACTGTGCTGATTCAGGCACTGACTTTGTTACCTAAATGCAGTATTTTTGAGTTGAGCTACCTTTGTACTGGGCAGCACATTGTAAGACAGGTAAAGGACTTCTAGTGTTTGAGGGGAAAAAACCGGCGCTGCCACAGTTAAGAGTTGTTAGAGGGGTCGAAAGGGGAGGTTGTACAAGATCTGCTAAGTATAGATGAAGCACTTAGTGCCTCTCGTAGTACCTTCAGTCCGAGTCTTCAGCTGGCGGGGTTGCTGCTGTCTGTGTTCAGCAGCATCCCAGTTAGCTGTGCAGCTCCTAGCTGTGGTGCTGCAGCAAACCCTTCCCATGTGTAATGTTCAGCATGAAAGGAGAGAGGAGTGACACTGTTTAGTGTAATTGAACAATCACTAGGGGGTGGTGTGAACACAGCAATACAAATACAAGGAAGACATGCAGCAATTTTTCATAGAATAGGCTGAAAGGAGGCCAAATTGTCCTCTGCCACAGAGGTCAATTTCTTTGAAAACATGCATTAAAAATAGTTGTGTTAAGGAGCTGAGACTTGAAGTGATATGCTTGTTTCACTCTTGGTTTGAATTCAGTGGAAACCATCTGTTTCAGTGAAGACCGTAGAGTTAGTGTTTTCCAAATGTTTACTACTTGAAAGCTGTAGAGTGCTGGCACAAATTCTAGTTGCTCTTTTCAGAAGCCTCCTTACCTTAGTTTTATTCAATCTAGAAAGGATTTATAAATAAGTGCTGGCATAAAGGTATGTGGCATAAAGTGCCTTGTGTAGGATTGTTTTGAGTTTACAGAGTAAACAGTACTGTTCCAGAGGGGTCTGCCTATAGAAGCAGAAATTATTTCTGGAATTGGAGTACTGAAGGTTTCCTTCTTCAGCTTTACATTTTATTTAATACAGATTTGTTTATGTGGGTAGTACAGTAACTGCAAAGCAGTTGGATTGAAATAGTTACAGCTTGGTGCCATAATTTGGTATTTGATGCCCCATTTTGATTGAAGATTAACAGCAACATGTAGTGAATCCATAGAACAATTGGCTCTTGTTGCGTGGTTAGTTTATAAGCTCATATCCATAAGCTGTCCTCTGGTCTTGCCGTGTGAGGCAATAAGCACAAAAAGTAGGGAAGGGGTCAAAATGACGTGGATCTAGAATTAACTGATCATATCAGGCTGTAGGAGTTTCCCCCCCTATTCTGTAACATTGTGTTGATAAGGCTGTCCTTTTTTTCTATTATTCTACCTGGAAAATGGCAAACAGCCGAGGAGCTATCACTGACCTCTTCGTGCTTCAGCAGCTGAGGGTTGCGCGCGGGTCTTCGTGTGAGGTTTCTTCTGCCGCTGTTCTGCCTCTGCACTCCAGTGTAAGCAAGGTGTAGCAGGTGTTCTGTAATCCAGAGGTTTAATGTACACGTCATGCTGTGAGCACTCTAGGTTAATCCCCGTTCCTGTGGGAGGTAAAACAATTAAGTGGAACAGGAATCTTTGCTTTTTTCCCTACTGTGTGCTGAAGGAACCCTTTTATTTCCTGCTGATCTTGGCACATCCCATCATTTGAAGGTAGTAGTTTTGTCACTTGCCCGCTTGGCCGGGCCCTCAATATTTCAGTATCTCAAGAATTTTATCTATTTAATGATAGTCTGGAATCCAGATTAGAAGATGAAGGAATTTTGGACAACAACTTCTAAATTAATCTGGTGGCGAGCAATCTCAAATTTATATATGTGGAAATATTTTTATTAATCACCATTTACAACGGCTAGGGCTTGTTGGAGTTGCATGCACAGAAAATGTTGGATGTTCTTCTGTAGGCAGGACTCAAAATGGTGTAGCAGGCCTAGTAAGGGCAGGGATGCAGAGTCTGTTGGGTGGAGCAGAGATTACTGTCCTGGCTGCACAGAAAAAGAAACCTCGAGAAGATGAAAGATGGTAAAGTTTGGCACCACCTGGGCTCGATAAGGTGCTTTTGTCTAGGGACCAGCTTGTAACGGGTTTGAGAACAAATACTGAGGGGAAGAAATGAAGTTGATATCAACAGTGGCTTGAAATAAAAGAGGCACAGTATGCTTTGAGAAGACCAACGGTCAGCTGAATGGGCAATGTGGTTTCTATTGATGGGAAACGTGTCATTTAAGGACTAAAGTATCAAATCTGTTTGCAACAGTCAGAAGAAATTAACTTGTTCATATTATTCTGGTCAGTTCCTATAAAAAATGAACTTTATGTCATTGGTTTCTTACACAGAAGAAATAGAACATTGTCCTGTAGCAGCTGTTGATGATACTAGATTCATACAATAAGTTTGAAATTCCTGTTGTGAATACTTCCTGATCATGTGCTTTTATTTGAGCAAAACAAGATCTAGGATGGGCATTTTGATAGTGCTAAGAGACAAGATAGGAGTAGTTAATTATTTTTTCTATAAATGCTGGCAAAATTTCATCTGAGCAGGTAAATTTTCCAATATAGGTGGCAAAAATGTCTTCTGTTCATCAATGTCTCTAACAGAATAGCAATAACATTAAATTATTTCTATGAACATATTTGTCATAATGCATCTTAGATGTAAAAGGGAAAGGTTTAAGTAAACTTTTACAAATTGGCATCAGGAGCAGGCACATCCAAGTACATTCATGTCTTTGGACACCTTCATTATAAAGGGATTAAATGGAAACCTGGGTTTGTTGCTAACATTTTTGAATTCTAGTTACATCTTAAAAATATTCCCTGTGGAATTTTGTCCGCATCTCGAATTCTGTGAGTTTCTTCTTAATTTATTCTTCTCTGTAAAGGCTGTGGCTAATGAAACAGCTGCACGAGTGGCTAAAAGACATGCTGTGTGCTGAAGGTAACTGTGTTCCTCCCCAAGAGCTGGCTGTTGGCAAGCAGTGCTTCTGACACAGCTCCATCTTCCTTCTGTGGCTGCTGTTCATACCCAGGGATCTTAGCTAAGGTCACGCGGTGTGCTGGGGCAGCGGTTCAGAGCCCCTGTGCCTTCTCTTAGCACAGTAGACGTTGCACAAGCAGCAAAAACGATGAGTGCAATGCTTCACAGGGGTGGATGGTAACAGTTTGTGCTTGTGTTCATTGGGTTAAAATACAGCTGTTACTTAATGAGCTGGCCAGGCTGCGCACTGACCCCCATTAGGAGAAACATGCTTGGCTGCCTTTCATGATGATCTGATTTGATTGTACTGGAGTTGCTACCCTACTATCATTTTCTGTCAATTTTTGCTAGCCTGTTTGTTAAGCCAGGCATCATTTGTGTTGATTTGATAACAGGTTTCAATCACTGATAATAAAACTTTTCTGTGACAGATGACCTCAGATCCATATCTCCTGCACAGTGTTGGCCGTAAGTAGAAAATTGGGACTGACACTTTGCTTTTTCAATGTTTTCTGTCTGGTTTAACAGACAATGTAAAAATAACAATGAAAACAGCTTAGTATTTTTAAATTAAAAGAGTGGAAAAAGTTAAATTTTAAAATGTTGATCAACAGTTCTTCCATAGTTTGTTTCCCTGTTCTATTTATAGTGTGATGGATCCTGCCACAGACAAGAGGTGAAATTAAGCTTTTTTTTTTTCCTTAAGGCAAGTAGAAGGATATTTAAAAAATGAGAACTGAGAGATATCATGTTTTAAGTATTTATTTTAATTGACCGGTTCTGGTTGGTGTAGAGAGGTTGATTTAGGCCCTACTTCAGGGCTTCACAAAAGGAAAGAATAATGTAAGGACCTAGGATTGGGAGAAACTTCTTCCTATTCACACACTATTATTAAACTTATATGTTTTTGAGGAGTTAATTTAACTGAGAATATATTATTCCTAGCATTGAACTGCATCGTGCTTGTAAAAGCAATCACTGAAGGACTGTACTCATGCATAAACCACAGAAAATGGTGAAACTGAATTGTTGAGAGTCAAAGAAATGCTGAAAAATAAACATCTGTCATTAAACACTAAGTGCAATATGCATCAAATTTTTTTTTCATTTTTATTAAACATGAAAATCTTCATGTGTGTTAATGTCTGTTAGTTGCCTTTTGTGACTCCAGCTTGTGCTTTTGAAAAAAAAAAATCTCCTCTCAGCAAGGTGAATGATTGCTTTAAAATACTTGAGTTTGGTTCAACAGTGTTTTGACTCCTGGCAATACTTTGTTGGTATGAAGTGCGTGGTGACCTGGGTGAAAGCCTCAGTGTAGGACTAAAAAATGCTTTTACAGAAGCTTTAACATGGTGTGCTGCACAGACAGACCTTGGGGAGCCTGCTTAGAAAAGCCTGTGTGGCTGAAGACGAGGTGCTCCTGTAGTCCTGGCAGGATGTCACCGGATGACCTTGAAATTCCCTGGACAATGCCCTTCAAACCTGCTTTGACTTGGTCAGCCCTGACGCGGTCAGATCTTTGGACAAGATGGTCGTTGTCGTTCCCTTCCAGCTGAAATAGTCTAGTCTGTGTCTTTGTACAGAAGTGTATTTGTACTTAAGCCTTTAAAACAGTGAGGTACTTAAAAAAATCCTCATACTTTATTCTTCTGTGCTTTGTGTGTGACGTGGGAGCACTGGACCATTCCAGACTTACTGTGTGGGGATTCATTTTTGTCAGTGATGTTAGATAACATAATTTTGTACACTTTTAGTCTCACAACTCAGCTGTTGCCATATCTGGCTGCCTAATTAGGAGCATTCTTCTCTGAGGTTTATAACTTGTATTCCTTTGTTCAATAGTGAAGTTCATTGGCTCATAACATAAACATCTTGTCCTTTAAAGTAAATACTTTGTGTGATTACTACTGATTTTAATGTTTTAGAAGTGGGGGAAGGTAGGTAGCTCTTCAATCTTTTATCTTTTGCTGTCCCCTTAAAGACTCCTGAGGTTTCTTTAACCCACAAGCCTGCTTAGCCAAGAGAATACCTTGTCTTTGTTCAAGCTGCCTGTTGCATACGGACCGTGCTTTTTTCTGAGCCCTGTGTCAGTCCTTTCCGCTCCGTTTGGGAAGTGCTCTGTGTGTGTGCCTGTTGTGCTGATGCATGTCTCAAGGCGTGTATCCTTAGTGATATATCTTCCTACATCTCGTGTTTCTACTTTGCACGCTCTTTTCATGCCGATGGCTTTTTGTTTCTTTTATTTGTTCTGCTTGCAGATGCTTTTTCTATCTTTACGTTCCCATATACTGTGTAAGAACGATAATAATCACAAAGCTCATATAAAGCAATTTATTTATCAGTCTCTTTCCTAGTGGTTCATCAGGGCTCCACTGGAACCTTCGTGGGTACAAGTGCCAAAAACCCCAGCAGAAACCTGAGGATGCTGTCTGCAGGGTCAAGGGATGTTTGTAAAGCATTCTGTATTGCTGTTAGGTGGATGAGAAGAGATATACTTCCCAGGTGTATCAAGACACTATGCTTCTTCGGTCCTACATTAACTGTATTATTTAGCAAAGATACAAAATAATTTCTGTTGTAGTGAAGCTTTTCTTGCTTAGTTTGGCTTAGTTCTCCCAGAATTTTTTATTTTCCTTTTTTTCAATTGTTTTACCACTTAAATACCTATCTTGGGATATGAAGTGCAGGAGCATGTGTAAAATCTTTTTCATGGGGCTTGCTGAGTAATCAAAATGTTTTTACCTAGCCATTTTTAATCTACACAAACTTCAAGAGCAAATATCTTGCTTTTCAGTAAAGTCACATACAAGAAAACATCTTATATTCTGAAAGAGATGGTGCAGAGTAATCCTTTAGCCAGCAGAGGACTGTAGAACCACATATCACACAGTTATGCAAAAATGTTCCATCACAAAGAGCAGGGGAAAAACCCATGTACCAAACTATGAAGTCGAGATAGTCTTTTAAATATGGTAAAATACTGAAAAGGGAGGGCTCTTTTCATTGTTTGTTTCGCATTAAGGAATTTAATTTGCCTCAGGTTCCCCTTGTCGATGAAAATCTATGGGAATTTTGTTTACATTTTGAAGCACATTGCCAAGAATAGTACTTCATATGGTAAGTATACTGAACCTTTTGGGGGAATGACAACACTACAGAAATGGTGGCGCATTCCCTAAAGGAAAACATACTTCATTTGTAATGAACATTATGTCTGCAGAAACTAATGGCACAACCTCCTATTCAGCTTATGTAAAATAAAACAGGCCCATATGTTGCTGCTTTTAGGGTTTGGGTGTTTAAATTAAATGTTGTTTAATGAATATTCAAGTCCATTTGCTCAGAAGTTGTGCACAGTGTAGCATCTTTTTCCTCTATCTTTGGTCTTACCAAGAGTATTAAGCCATTACAAGAGGGTGCTAAAACTGAGGCATCTGTTTCTGACTAAAACTTGGATATTAAAAACACCAGAGCAGATGAGAGGGTAAAGAAAGACATACAGTAAGAGGATCATATAATTTTTTGTTTTGTAATTAAGACTGAGAAAGGTTTGATGTGCATGGCACCCTCTAAGAAACAGGAACTTTCACTGTGCAATTACAGCGGCTGCAGTTCGGGTATGTCATTGTCACATATTCACTTCACTCCCACTTCCTACAGGAGTTCATTCAGCTTTTTCTGTGTGTGGGCAGATGCCTGAGCTGTGCTGGGATGCCTCAGCAAACTGCTTTCCAGGGACATCTGTATCTGTGTGGGGCTTTAGGGCTCCAGGGCCCCTGCCTGGGGTGGGCAGATTGGCTAGAGGCACCCCATAAAAGCTGGAATTCCCATATTGGCAGTAACAAGGCCTTACCTTCTATCACCTGTCCCCTGCTCAAAGTCAAGTAGATATATTAGTAGTCTGGAAGAATTCCTCTAGAAGCCAGATCTGTCCTTTTGACTGCCCTGAAGTACGTTGGGCATTTATCATCAAAGATGAGCAGTTGCTTTGAGTTGGGAAGGAACAACGGCTACAAATGGGTGCTTGAATTCACTTTCATTGTGCATTTACTTGCTTCTATTTAATCAATTTTTTAATTCATGAAGGCACTCCTGGATATGTTTAAATTAATCTCTTTTTAGGAAAATTTCTCAATAAGACAAAACATGAAATAGATACTTAAATGTTTTCATGAACTTTATCTCTGAGTCCAGAAATTGACAGCACTATCCTCTTTTTTTAATGGTATGAAAAAAATCTCATTAGAAGACAGCTGGAATGTAAACACAAATCACAATAATTGGCTTTTATGTATTTTCATGAGGGTTCTTCAGATGCTTGTTTTTACTGCACAAGTGCAATATCGTAGATATACAGTGAAGCCCTCTTCAGAGAATAATTGATACATGGATAAAATACTTAAAAACATTCCCTAATGCTGTAAATCTAAATGAAGGCTGAGACTATTACATGAGAAAAACAAATATGCAAACTCTCAAATTCTTTAAAATTCTGTTATTTGCTACAGCTTCCCCAACCTAAGGAATTCCAAGTTCTCCTCTGAGCTGTGTTGTTAAGCATCCATTAGTTGAAAACAGAACAAGAAATTGCCTGCCCAAGGAGGTGTCACTTGAAGATAGTTAACCGGTTCTGGGCATGTCTATATACAAAAATTCACCACTTACCTGTCTCTTTTAGATTATTTGTTAGGGATCTCCAACTAGAAAAAGAAATCTCTACATAGATTTAAACAAAATGGAGTTAATACCATCACTTGTCTGCAATGTGAATTTCTGAGATGAACCATACTTTGATTTCTATTTAATTTCTAATTTTGACAGGAAATTACTCTATTCTGGCTACTGCACAATAAGCAGTGAGAGACCGTTCTACCTTGAAATACTGATTTTATTTTGCATCTCAATTCTGAACTCCTAAAGCTTGAAGTACATAGAAAAATATATTTTTCTTTTAAAAACTTCATATGGTAGGGAAAGCCTTGGTAGGATTCGTACTTACTTTTAAAATGAATCTCTACATTGAATTTTTTTCTTATACAGTCTTCCATGTATATTCAGTGATTATATTGAGTCACTGTAGTGAAACAGTTCTTTTTGATTTAGCATTTGTTATGTCTTTGGAGCCAACCCAGGATCACAAAGGGAAATGAACTGTCCCAAGTTTGTCATCAGTGGGACTGTTCAATGGTTGCCATCAGCTACTATCTTCTAAACCCTCCATGTGCACAGGGGTAACCAAAAAAATCACCAAAATGTTGGGATATTTTTTGAGCCAAACTGCACTGCAGGTGAGTATATGTGTGTATGCTGATATTTCAGATAGTTTGCTCCTTTTAGCTGTAGGAGAAATACAATCTGGGCCATGTTATATGATATTGATAAGATCATGAAGTACACGTGGCCTGAAATCACTAGCAAATGGCTTTCCAAACAGACCCTTTGCCAGTGTCTGTTTGACTTCAAGTTTCCAGACCCCTGTAACCTACAGCATGCTGGTGAATTCAGATTCAGGATTTAACTGAATTTTCCAGACCCCTGTAACCTACAGCATGCTGGTGAATTCAGATTCAGGATTTAACTGCCACTTCCCTTTTTTTTTTTCCTGTATTCCTTCTTTTGAAGGGCTCCTACCCTTCACCAGTTACAATTTGTTTAAATCGCAGAGCAAAATATTCTCCAAACACCAGGAAAATATGAAAGACTTGCCTTTTTTTTCCCCCTTCTCCTATCATGCTTTAAAACACACTAGCTCTTTCTTCCTCACCTTTCTTCTTGTCAGCTGCAGCAAACACAAACTGTCCCTAAGGAGAAAACAAACACTTGCTGCGGTATGCAAACACTCCATGACTTCGTGACATCAGTGCTAACATGGCTTGTTTCAGCACCAATTTGAAACTCATTCTCCTGCGCCGTATGTCATCTCTTTGTGGCTATCTATCCAGCTTCTTCCAGGTTTGTCATATTAATCTGGCACCCACCCTTTTGAATGCTAAAATGCATTTTCCCCCCTTTCTACGGTAGTCTGCATGTTAAAACATTGAAATGTTTCTGCATCCTCCTTTGCGCTCCATAGGAAAGATGAAAGAGGCCGTGGAGAACAATTGTACATCATGGATCTAGCCCTCAGGATAGGAATGATACTGATGACAACCTGTCAAAATGCTGAACTTGTGCTGTTGTTTGGATGAAAGAGAGAATGCAAATGAGGGATAAGGAGAAAATAAAAGCTTCAGGATAGGCAAGGGGGATTTTCAAGCAACAGAATAGCAAACACTGCCAGAGCACTTGTGATTACAAGTCATATAGCCCTCCACAGTTGGGAGCCAGAAATGTCTCTTCCTCATTTACACTCCTTCCCAAAGACTTTATAATGCCTGAAAGAATATAAATCTAGACAAATTCCACAAGCTACAGAAGGAAGATCTGCTTTTAAAAGTTTTAGAAAAGACTCTTGGACCCCGTTGTGTGCTACCTGCCAGGAACGGTCTGGTGTAGACTATCAAAGTTTATGAATTTCCAAGACATTTTAGGTTGGTATGGCAAATTCACATTATTAAAAATAAATAAATTGGTACATAATTGAAGAAGTTAAATTGGTAAAGAAGTGTAACACCTCCATGTAGTTGCTCTCACTTGCTTTCAGTTTGACTTCTAACAAGTTATTTTAGCTAGATTAGACAGTTAAATCAACACTGTTTTCTGTAATAACTGTGACCTTTAGGTCTATGACTGACAGTAGTAGTAAGGCTGCAGTTGACTGCTTTGGGAAACTAAAATTGTAATAATGCTCAAATTTGCTACGTGTATTTCCGTGCTTTACCGTAGATAAGAACAAATGTGCTGTAGAACCTATACTGTTTTCTGAAATACTGTCAGTAATTACGCCATCTATGAAGAAATCCATTCCCTCAGATCACATGGGTGTTTTTAGGGAGGGAAGGATTCCCACTCAGCTTTTAGGCATCACAGCGCAAATACCATCAAAAAAGAGTAAGCAGCACTAGGTAGAATCACTACAAAAAGAAAAGCTGATTCTGTCCACTCCTATCTTTTACTGTGCTATTTCTCCCCATTGCCTTGCAGGTAGGACATTAAAAGAAGCTGTATACAAGAAACTGAGAATAATCAGAGCACAGCAGTCTTTCTTGATTTATTACTTCATTCATTAATCCATATATAAAAAGCAATCTAGGACAAGGTTCAGAAATCCTCACTCCTGACAGGTTCTCACATATTTGATAAATGATTTTGCTCTAAAAGGCTTGTAGGGCATCTGCAGTAGGTTCTGCTGAGATCTATTTATCAAAACATTTTTACTGTTTCATATCAAATTAGAGGATATCTCATAAATGGGTGATTGAATTTCTATCACTTGGGTACAGGTGGAGAAGTACAAACAGGCAGCACCATAAGAAACCCGCAGCTTCAGGACAGTCCATTTGAAAATGATCCTTGGAATAGTTTCCTGTTTCCTTTCAGCCCAAAGCAGTTAATTGCCATTGAGAAGGCTGAAGGCATTGATATAAATATTGTTTTCTCTAACTGTCCAAAGGAAGAAGCACTGTGACATATGGATTTCATTTGAGTTATTCCAGGCAGAACGTGGATTCTTAATACTAATTTGAGAGAGCTGAACCAAATTTTTTATGTGGCAGTCACACAATCTCACTGGAACAAGCTGCTTAGAGAAGCTGTGGATGCTCCGTCGCTGGAAGTGTTAAAGGCCAGGTTGGGTGGGGGTTTAAGCCAACCTGGTCTAGTGGAAGGTGTCCCTCCCCATGGCAGGGGTGTTGGAACAAGATGATGTTTAAGGTGCTGTTGCCTTTTTCCCAACATGGAGATGAAACTCGGGATAATTTTAGTAAGGAGGTAATAGAAGAGCGGATCTTTATTTGAAGGCCTTCAGGGGCAGTTATGGAAAGGTGTCCACAAAAGCCCACCCCTCAGGGGTGAGTACATTTTTATAGGTTTTAAGAAATTAGCATAATTAATAAAAAGCACCAATTAGCAGGACAAGTGGTGATGCAATTCCCCCCCCAGGTCAAGCCCCTTTTCTGGAGTCCCCCCCTCAGCACTAGCTGTGCTTTGGCCATGAAACGTATCTCGAAAAGTTCTTGGCCTTGGTTCCCAGGAAGAACCAAGATGGAATAGGGGCCCTGTACCCACACCCGGGGCTTGGAGCTCTGCAATTTGTTTTGTCTTTCTGCCTAGGGAAAGGCCATGGAAAAGTACTGGGAAAACTAGCCACTAATACAGTAGGCTACAGAGCTATAAATAGATGTGCAAAGAATACAGAGAACATAGAAAAGAAAAAAAGGCAAAACCCAAACAGCAACAGTTACTTCCAACCTAAACTATTCTATGATGATTCTAAAATCCGAACTTTATAAAGATGTGTTACATTCATCTTCTAAGTACATGAGACCTAGAAGCTCAGTTTTCTCTCACTTCTTTTGATTGTTTTGTTGAGGCAGTAACAGTTAAATTACACAATTCCAATGACTGCTTTTTTCTCTTCTTCTTGCCAACCCTTTAATTCAAACATCCTTTGTCTATTTCTCCAAAAATTTAACATAAAATATCTTCCTGAAGATGAGATGTAAATTCAGAGATGCTGGTTTCTAACACAAGCTTAGCTGCAACATTACCTTTACCTCTGCAGTGAACATAGTGTGCTGTAGATCTCAATCATGTGTTTAAATTCTCTCTGGATATATGGATTATTGCTGCTGTGCAAAGGAAATCTTTTTACTGCCCTTGAGTAATATCCCACAGCCTTATGCAGCCAGGCAGTATTTATCAGAAAGTCATTACAGCTGTTTTGTTTGCATA
The DNA here is from genome assembly GCA_013398955.1 of Callaeas wilsoni. Lineage (NCBI taxonomy): Eukaryota > Metazoa > Chordata > Aves > Passeriformes > Callaeidae > Callaeas > Callaeas wilsoni. Next base: position 381,842 of record VWPU01017162.1, on the reverse strand, counting down.
TAGCTTTCATTCCTCATATTTTAATGTCTGGACAGTATTAGCTCAATTAGTCTAATGAATAACTAGGTCTTCTAATATTTGCTATCTAATTAGTTTCTTGGCCTAGATGTAACATGCTAGGTCTATCTGTGCAATGTGTCTAGCCAAGTCTCCTCTGATGAACTTTGTGGACCATTTCTGTTTTGGCTCAGCACTTTTTTGAAAGTAAAGAATGGGCTACATTCTGCATCTGTTCTCCTAAAGGCTGTCAAAGCAATAAATTCCCCTAGAAAAGATGATACTCTTGCCCTTCTAAACTCCCAACCAGCCAACTCTGAATCCCTTCTACTTAGGGCAATCTGGATGTATTGGATAAACACCTGAGAGAGAAACTAAAAAAAGAGCCATCTTTTAACTTCCAGCTGATATATGGCATGCAACAACAGAAACGGAGGACACCACCACAGAATATATACCATGGATCACAGAATGCCTTACTATCTGCTCCTGTCTCTCCAAATGGAGTAAGAGAATTAATGCTTAACAGACGTTAGTGGTATCACTTACTAAACTGATTGAAGGTGCTGAGATCTTACCAAGAGGAGCTCATATCAAGACACATATACTGTGTATGGAAACAATTAGAAAAAGCGTGGTATGAAACTAGAGTACCTCATACTGTCTCTTAACAAGTAGAACAACAAATTCAATCATACCTTTTTTTATAACCTCCCTATTTGTTTTATGAAAAAAAAAAAAAAAAAGATAAGTATTTTATCAAAAGCCTTCTCCTCCCAGCAGGCTGAAAGCCTCACAGGTTGGTCAGCGTTAGCCCTAACGAGAAGGGCGGTAACTGCAGGCAGCTGCAGGTGCTGATTCTGTGCCAGGCCCAGCTGATGCCCATTCCCTGTGCTCCAGGGTTAGCAGGGCAGTGATGCAGCTCAGCTGCTTTTCATCAGAGCCAGGTGAGGCAGGGAGCATTTCTTGCTGCCGGTTTGGGGGGCCTGCCCTTTCTACCTCGGTGGCTGCTCTGACTCTGCAAGCTCACAGAAAAGAGGAGTGGGAGGCTCAACGTTCACTGGCTCACTTCTTCTGGACGAGAAAGTGGAAGAGTGACTGCTTAACTGATAGGTTTCTGAATGCTCTAAGGGTCATTCACTTATCCTGAAATTTAAGGAGAGCAGCCCTAAGAAGTCCTGAGCACAGACAAAGGTAGGAAAATGCTGGGATTTCTGTTTGAGACCGCAGGAGCTTCGTTGCTTTTATTCAGAAGTTGGAAATGCTTAAAAGCAAGAGCAAAATGTTAAATGTTTGAGTGCAATAGAGTTTCTCCTTTTAAGTTAAAAGAGGCAGTTTGCCTTGCCTCTGCACTTGAAGTTTTCCTTTGCAATGTCAAAAGCAAGCAAATCAGCAGGTAGTAAAGTAAAAAGGACATGATGTTAAATAGGTGAAGTAAATACATTAGAAAAAAATATTTGTAAGTAAGGCTGCTATTTGTCTTTATTTCTGGTTATTCACCCCTTAGTTTTTGACCGAAAAAGTGACTTTATAAAAAGGTGTTCTTTGGTTCAATCAGTATTGAAAACTAAAATTGGAGCTAGTAAAATCTCTTTAGTAAGTTGTTATTCACTCAGTATAGCATATCTCACAATTTGGAGACTATGTAGCTTTGCTTCTTTCAAGTTGTTTTGTGTGGCGATGCCCTGCACAGCTGTGGGGCATGTAAGGCATGTAAGAATTGATAATTTAGTGCATATGTGACTCTAAAATTACTGGTTCCTTCCTTTTTTTCCCCTCAGTGTTACAAGGAGTGTTGTGAATCCAGGGGAATCTCAGGGTTTGCTATAAGATAGTAGTGCTTATGGTTTAAGGAGTTTACCTTGAAGAAAGTTATGTTGCCTTCTGGTCCTGGGTTACTCAAACAATAAAAGATATCAAGGCTTCTGAAAATAGACATTGGTTGTTCTTGTTAGTGAGATACTGTGGTCACGGGGCTAGAGTTGTGGTCAGGCCCTGTAGTAAGTACGTGAATCTGCTCACAGAGCTTGCAACTGTAGTCTGAGAGGGGCTCTGAGCAAGGGATGCACTGCGTATTTTCCTATTGAAATATTTGCTGGAGCAAGTCAGTGATCCACCCATAAGAGGAAATGGGCATAATGGGCTATTTTAGCCTTGGGGCCTTTTTCTGCTCTGCAGCAGCATGACTGCTAATGATGCTGAATGGGCTGCCCCAAATAAGTAGCTACTGGAAGCTAAAGCAATTTGTGAAACTTCTCAGAAATGTTTGTGGAAACCTTGGGTAGATGTGCAAATAAAAGAGAAAAAGCTGCCTTTTACTGTTTCATATATTATTTACATTCATAGTCTATAAAATTGATAAGTGTGGTGTCATAATTACTTGTTCATGCCACATTCATTAAATGAAAAGATGCATAACTGAAAAGCAAAGATGGGAGACAGTCCTTGGGTGACAGTGTTGCTTCCTGGCTTTTGGGAAGCTATTTATATTTGGGCAGGAGACCAGAGAGAGACCTGGCCTTTCATGTTACCAAGTCTGAGAAGTCTTGATGTTAATGATAAGTCAGGTCTCTGATTTGCTAACTTAACTGCTGTTGTACTTCACAAAAATGGCTAATATATAGTGAATGCCTCTGCTGGTATGGGTAGGAATATGGTACTGTTACCCTTGTTCAAATAGTCATTGCTGTTTTTCAGGATCAATGTATGATAATAAGTGGTTTAAAAAAAAAGACAAACCGCTGTTTAAACTTTTCTTGTAGTATTTCAGGGAATTAATTCTATTATGCACAGTTGGAAGGTTCAACCAGTGAAATGAACCTTTGTAAGCAAATAGATAGGATAGAAAGTTTTGTCTTGATGACAAAACTTTGTGAAGTTGTATGATGTCCTAGAGAGGACAGCCTATATTGTTAGGCACTTGTGATGTACTTGAAAATCTGGTGCTGTGTTTCATTCTTGTAGAAGTATTGGCTTGTATGGTGTGCTAGGATGTCAATGTGTTGGAAAGCTGTTCTGACTGCTGTACTGCTAATATTGACTGCCTGCGATCAATAATGGTACAATCAAATGTAGTGCAAGCACTGCTCACTCTTCAGCTTTGCATCTGACTTTGGCAAAATGGGAGCATTTCCTTTTCTGAAATTTTCTGTTTCATTGCCTTTCATTCTCAGCTAATGCTGCTTCTGCTTTCCTCATGGAGTGCTATGTCAGCTATGATGATACCCCTCTAAACCAAGTTTGAATGGTGCTTTGTAAATGTTTATAGATGTTTATAAACTTGCCCCAATATTTCCTGTTGTCTCTGTGTGTTAATAGAGTAATTTCTGGTCCCTTCTACTTCATCAATATACACTCACATAAATTCTTGTGGCAGTTTAGAACCAATTAAAATTTATAAGCCTCAAATAGTGAGTAAAATTCTGAGGATTAATTTACTCACTGAAGTATTAATCTGTGTAATGTAGTAGGTTATCCTTCAGTAAACCTGGTTATATGGAGATAGGGAGAAAGACTTCTTTGCATGTTTTACTGTAAATGCAGTAATTGGTCCCACTGGGCTGTTGAACTTGAATGGTTACAGCCAGCAGTAGCACTGCAGCCTTGGTGTGAACCCTGGGAATGAGAACCAAGTTGTGTTTATCTAGCAGCATCCATCCTGCTTTTCATGCCCTGCTCAGACTCAGAGATCAGGAAAGAAAAAAAAATCAAATGAATAAAATTGATTGAATTTGAAAAACAAAGAAAATCTTTCATGTGAATATCAGGAAGTACAACCTCTTCTCTCCTGTTCTCTTTACCTGCCCCTAATCTCTGCTTGTAAAGAAGTGATGGAGAAGGGATTGGAAAGGGGCAGCAGTGATCAAAAATTGCATAATACATTTGGCAGAAGCAACTTCTTCCATAAGGCTTGTGAGTTAGGATCTTTTTACACTTGGAAAACCTAATTGATCAAGCCTAGCAAAACTGACTTTTGTTAATGGGTTTTTAACTATCATTTATTCAGCTAATGATCTTGCTGATAGGGAGCAGGGACAGAAGGAGACTGTGGTTTATGAAGGCCCACAGGAAAAGCTAGTGCCTCATCCAATGGTTTAATTTAGATCCTGTCCTTTCTGCTTCAAGATGTGCTTCCTTTCATCAAATTCTGTCTTCTTCCTGAGTTACTAACTGTGAGCTTGCAATGGTAAACCCACTGGAACTTGTGTGTTTAAAAAAAATATAAGCTGGGAAAAAATTGTGACAAGGGAGTCTGGAAAGATAATTTTTTTTTCTTCTTCGGAAAAGATCCAGTCAGGGAAAGCAAATGAATAAATAAATATGCAGTAGGAACTTGTATCTTGGGAGCACTGAGGTTTCAGGGCTGAGTTGCAGTAAAAGTTCCCCTCATAAGAGGATAAGCCTGGTGTTCAGCTCTGTCTTCCTTGCTGTTTCTGGCTGTGATTTGGAAAGCCGGTATCCCTGTTGTCTCACTTTATCGGGTTTACCTGCTATATCCCTTCTGACAGGGATGATGCTGGAAGACCAAAACCTGCTGAATTGCCTTCATCTGGATGACATGTGAATTAAACCTGTTCAATCCCATGGTTCTAATTCTTGTGTGTGTCAGTTCATGTGGAGCAGAAATACGGGTGTGAAAAAAGGTGAAATGGCTTTCTGCAGGTAACCCTATGACAGCTGGGAGCAGATCACAAGTTCTTGGTGAGCCCTGCCCTGTTTCTCAAGCTGTGCCTCCTTCCAAACCCTCCTTCCCAGGCCCCAAATGTCAGGTTATTGGGGAACTCTGTCCCTTCAACAACTTGAATCTCAAAGGAGGCAGAAATCACGGTCTGGATACTGGGCTTACCAGTCCCTCGCTGTCAGATGAAAAAGCCTTGTTAATGATGCATATCAAGAAAGTGGGCAAGAACTTGGTTTGACATCTTTTCAGGACCCACACTGGAACAGAGCCCAGAATAAAGATGTAGAATTTAAAGGGTTTTTTAACTGGAAATCATGACACTCTACATTCACTGGAAGACCCTTGTTAATGCTGTCCAACTCTAAAAAGTTTTAAGAATTATGAAAATAGGGTCATATATAACAGAGGTTCCTTTGGAGGAAAAACCAGCAGCTTGAAAAGGTGTACCACAGAATCTGCCGTTAGGAATGCAAATTACCTTTTGGGTTTCTCATATATATATATTACATATACATGGTAGAAATTAGTAACTTCTGTGCCAATCAGATTCTGGTTTTTAACAAGATGCTGTTTCATACTGTAGTGGCTTGATCCTGGCTGAATGCCAGGTGCCCTCCAAAGCTGCTCTCTCTCCCCTGCTCAGCTGGACAGGAGAGAAAATATGACAGAAGTTCATGGGTTGAGGTAACCACTCACTGATTACTGTCATGGAGAAAACAGACCCAGCTTGGGGAAAACTGATTTATTGCCAGTCAAATCAGAGTAGGGTAATGAGAAAATAAAAACTAAATATTCAAATGCCTTCCCTCACCTGTGTCATCTTCCTGGGACCAGCATTACTCCAAATTTTCTCTGCCTCTAAAGTGAATTGTTTTTCTCACATGCTCTCACTCCTCTTTCCAGCTGCATTGTCCTTTACCCCTTCTCCTTTCCTCATTTTTGGATATGCTAACTCAGAGGTGCTACCAGGTGCTGTCTTGGAGCTGCCTGGTCTTGAGTCTGTCAGACATGGGAAGCTTCTCACAGAAGCCACCTCTGGAGTCCCTGTGTGACCAAAGCCTTGCCACACAAACAGGATATTGTGGTACCTTTTCAAGTAATTTGGGGGGGAAAGCTACGTTGTTTCATACCATGCTGTTTCTAAATTGTTAATAGTAATTCGTTCTCCCACCTCCTTTCTCTCCAGTTACTGAACCTTGCACATATCATTTTTGTGTGCACTGTTTTCTAATTATCCGCTGTGAGGTATTACTGTTATATTCCTGCAGAGAATATTAGAAGTTGGTAGAGATTCATAAAATGCATTTTAAAACTCTCTAATGAATGTGTGACTGTCAGGAGAACAGTGGATTTCTTTTTGTCTTAGCTTTTTAGATGACTACCTTCATTCAAATAGTGCCATTCAGGAGGAGGGGATTTGATCAGTATAGCTCTGTTCCATGGCATTACTTTCATGGGAGAGAGTCTGGAAAGAGTTGTCTTCTCCAAAGGTCCCCACCATAAACACTAACGCTTGTTCTCACTGTTCTTGGTAATTTCTTAGTAATTGTTGTTGGTTTTCTTTTTTTGCTCCTCAAATTATGTCACTTATATAGATTTTTTATATTGAGTATCAAAAAAGTATCCTCCCTTGCTGGAAATAAAAACTGAAGGAAATTGCAAATATACAAATGCAAGTGTGAATACTGTGGACTTAATTTATTCTTGCAATTATTTACTACAGTCACTTTGTATTTGAATGAATCACATTTTTTTCTTGATGACCTGAACTGAAATATTCTCTTACCAAGGACTTTCTGAGACTTTTATTACGAAGTAAACTCTGAAATGAAAATTCTCGCACTTCTAATGTCTAGCCTGAGCGATTGGTTGGATTCTTCATCGGTGAATAACTTCATTTTTATTTGGTTTAGATTTTCACTCAGGTGTCGCAGGGTAAAGGACCACGACTCTGAAAGCCTTGGCTGACCTTAAAGGTATTTGCTGTGGATTAAGATGCAGGATGAGCTGGCTGATATCGCTCTTGGCAAACATTGCTCTAGTTGCCAGGATGGGGAACACATGGAATAATGAGCTTTAATCCTTGTTAATAATACAAATGAAAGATGCAGACCAGTCAGCCTCACTTGTTAGAAGAGCCTGATTAATCAAGCCTTACCTTTTTGGAAGCAAGTGTTGTAGATTCATTACTACTTTTTGTCCACTGATGTTTGATTCCCATTTATTTTGTCTTGACCTTCGTTTCCCATGAGCTGTGTTACATGTTAGCAGACCTTCATGTGGTCTTTTGTATGTCAAAAAACTGGGTTGTCAGGCAGCATTTCTTCCTTTTTTTAGCTTGTAATTCCTGTTTGTGCCCCAGCACCAAGTCTGTACTTAGATTTGTGTGAGGAGGCATTTGTTGCAGGAGTTGGTCTGTGTGTGCCCGTGTGCTGGGGGAGCTGGCACCGCTGGTGCCCATAGTGTGAGCCATGTGCTCACTTCACACCTGGAACACTCTGAGATAGTGGGGTTTGCCTATAGCCATTGGTCAGTGGAAGCTGATATCCCAGACTTCCTTCTACAGCCCTGGCTGGGTTGCAGAACAAAGGTGATAACTTGGAAATTTCATATATGCTTTCTTTTGATGAGAGAGATGCTATAGATCATGTGGGGCCCCTTCACCTTGCCCCAAGCGCCATTCCAGCTGGCTCGTGCCTCCCAGCTGCAGGCTGGTGTTGAAGTAGCGGAGCAGAAAACACCAGTGCCTGGAGCTGTGGCAGTAAATTATCATCACGATGCTTTTGCTGCTGTCCTTTGCTCTCCTGGGATGGAGAAGATGGTGCATTAACCAGCTGTTTGGGGCTCCTCTGCTCTCCCTTGGCTCTGCCTCGCTCAGCTGCTGCTCACAGGTTTGCTGTGAGGCACGAGAGAAACCCCTCACAGCACTGTCAGACTCTGTGTGGTTCTGTGTTCCTGCAGTTTGGCTCCTCTGCCATCTGCTCTAGGACACAAATGAAGATCATGCAGTACTTTGTACTGTGGTAACAAATGTCTTCTGGTATTTCACGTCTACCAAAGTAATTTAAGTGTGTGCACACGGGAAAAATGTATTTTATTGGTGTTTTCCAGGCAGTATCCATATAATTATCTTAATAAAAATGTCTTTTTAAAGGCTTTTAAATGAATTTTTATAATAATTTCCAAGTATTCAACCACAGAGGTCTTCATCTTTTGCAAACAGAGTTCATACAACAATATGATCTGGTACCAGACTTGTAGCAAAGGGTGGGGGGAAGGCCAGCTTTGTTTGTAGCACTTGTTTTTCAAGTTAGAGCTGCTTCTATTTATATTGACCAGAGAGTTTAAAGGTGGGCTTATTTTATAGGCTGGGTCATGAACTGCTATGCGAGATAAACCCATAGCTGCTGCTATGGGTGATATTTCCCAGGTCCTAATTTCTTGTTATCATAGAGATCTAGCCACCTTTTCCTAACTGTCTAGGTGACTTCTGGGAAAAAAAAACCACCACCACCAAAAACTCCAAACCAAAACTCAAAAAAACCCCTAACAAAACAAGCCCCAACCTAAAGCTGGTTTGGGCAAAAGAAACAACGAACTCCAGAAGGTTTTGTTCTTGATGAATGATAATTGAATTGTATATTTAATGTGAACAAATGCTGCTTTAAGTCTGCATGCAGAGATGAAATGAATATATTGCAGTGGGATTACTTCTAAAGTTCTGCTTTAACAAAACCCAGCTTGTATGTACCAATGAGTGTACTGTAGCTTCCACCATAAGGCTCTGCACAAGGCCTTTCAAAACCATTGTTAACTGGAGTTAGGTGCTGGTTTTTAGTTCAGTCCCTGTACTGCATGTGAAGTAACAGTACAAATATAGCTACTGTAGAATGGTAGGAGACTTTGTCTTCTGTGGGGACTTGTGTATTTAGCCACCGTCAGCTTATATCAGCCTTATCAGAAAGTGGTACAATAAAGGTCTGGCACCTGGGTAAGTGCAGAATTCACTACATTTGAGCCTCAGGCTGCTAGTAGCCTCAGGCTCAAATGTCTTGCAGTTGTAATAGTTTATAGATTTATTTGATTTGGTACATGCATATTTAAGGGTAAAAGAGAGAATTTATCTACTTTTTTTGATAAGATGCTGGAGAGGCACAATAGCAAAATGTTAAGAGCTTTTTTCCATGGAAAGCAAGGAGTGGGTGTAGACCTTTCCAGGCTCCCTGTGAAGGCCGAACCTTGATGACCCTGATTGCCACCAACTAGTAACTCTAACTGGCCAGCAGGCTGCTGGCACACCTCTGTGCTGTGGGTTGCATGCTCCAGCAAGTCTTAGCCATGCCAGCTCTGTGATCCAGGTGGCTCAGGGGAAATCGTATCTTGAGTAAGAAAAATGTGTATCTATGTTCCAGAGAGACCACAAACACAGCAAAGTCTTAGGAACAGCTTAAGCTGGTGGTTTTCAGTGGCATTTAAGCATTGTAAGTCAGTAGCTTCTATATTTAAGTAACTATTTATGTGTGTGAATTAACATCATTGCACTTTGTCAGGTATTATGAACCTGCATGAGTGATAGTGGTTGGGGAAGGCATGAAGGATGGTGAGCTTCACGCAGCTCAGGCTCATGCTCTTGACACGTCCTCCACCAACAAATACATTTGGGTAATGTATAAAACTGTCTTGTTCATCAGTTGTTCCATGGGATCTTCAAGGGGTCAGTCCCACATGCAACACAGGAGAACTGTACCACTTTGAGCCCTTGCAAATGAATTCTATGCTGAACAAAAGTCCCAGAGGTACTCTGGCATCCAGCTTTCAACGACTCTTTAAACACTGCAAGTTGAAGCTCTTCCTACCAAAACTCGAGTTCCCTGTGCATTGCATTTCTGGTGAATCTTGGGTGCAATTTGAGCTTGAGAAGCAATATGTGTCCTTTCCTGTGCCGCCTGTTGCGTGTCCCAGCGCTAGCCATGATTTCTTAGCTAAATCCTCTGTGGAGAGAATCCCTACTGCATCTGCTCTTCAAGCTGTTTGTTTATTTTTAGCTTCATGCTGTACTTGGGCCCCTTCCCCCGCAGCAGGAGCACGCTTTGCCTCTGTGAGAGAGACTTAAAACCCAAGAATGACAGTCCTGGTTCACACCAGGCAATGGCGGCATCGCTCTTTCCCCTGACTGTCCAGTGTGTTCCGATGGCCTGAAGCACCACCTTGCTCAGATAAAATAAATGTCTGCCCACATATAGATTATGGTAAATACTTTGTTTTGTCCTTATTCAGGGAAACTCAGATTGATACCAGCAAGAAAGGTTTAATTTTTTGACTTTTTTAAACCCTCTGTTGTGAGCAGACATAAGTGGACAACTTTCAGTCTACTAGAAAAATGAATTAGTATGTTTTGATTCTTGATATATTGGCAAATTGCAGGACCATATTTGTCTGCCTTCTTAATTCACTTTTGTAAACAATAAGTATTGTATGCTGTTCTGATGATCAACCTTTACAGCATGTTACATAAGAAAATAAATAGAAATGTGTTGTAATCATACAGATTTGTCATGTTTAGATGTCAAATGATTGTCTAGTTCTGAGTGTATGTTAAAAAATATAGAAAATTCTCATAGTCTTGCTTCTTGGATTTATTATTATTTTGGCATTACTATAGAGGGGCTAATGTACTTTTTGGAACAACCTTAAGGAGACTGTGATGTAAATGTTAATTGTTTTTAACTCCCCATTACATGATTTGGTAACATTAATATTTAATGGAGCCAAAAGATTAATGCCAGCATTTGTTTCTAAAAAATGCAGAGGTGCTGCAGGACAGTCTTTAACTTTGCTATTTCGGAAAATATTACTGAGGAAAATATTAATGCTTAGAAATATTCCTTTCCTTTCCCTTGCCTCTCCTGAAATCTTTCTATTCTCTCATTCCTTATTCCTAAAAATAAGCCATAGGGCTCTAATAGAGACACTGATTAAATATGCTGCTCTGTAATTTATGCAAAAGTGAATCCCAACAGGAATCAGGGACTCTGAAAATCTGTTGTGAAATAATTATCCTGAATGACATTGTAGAAATGGTCCATGAAGATGTTGTCAATAATGCATTACATAAAATTTGTTTGAAATAAACCTCGAAAATTACATGATATTCATAGGAACCTGAAAGAATTATCAGTAAACAAATTTAATCAGCCTGATGTTATGCATACCACTCAACCTCTTATTATCTGATCATCTAGGTTTTAGAAGACTATGGGGAATTGAATGACAATTAATACTGAGAGCTGTAGGAGCTCATGTGGTGGTTGCAGGACTACCTTATTTTCTCAACTTTTGCTCATCTCTGTTTATCTGCATTAATTTCTTGCTGCCAGTCTTCAGTGATGCCCACTGATAGTGTCGTGGCTGCTGTTGCACCTGTTCCCCTAACAAGAAGGCACTTGTAAACAAAGAACGAACCCACTTGACAATGAAATTCTAATTTTTCCCACTTACGGAGAAGTGTTTGTGCCAATATCTAGACACTTGTGGTTGTGCTATCCAAACTGCATTGTGACAATGGAAGTCAAACTGAAGTCAAGTGCAGGATAAACTATGCACTAGATTATGCAGAGATTTATGGAGACTTCTTTCAGGAAAAAGCAGTGCCACGATCAACTCCATTGCACATAAGTTCAGAAGAGATGATGTCCACTTCTGTTTGCTGAAGTCAGTAGAAATTTTGCCACTGACTTCACAAGGAGAAATAGGACTCCAGTTTGATTCACCTGAACTCTTATGTCAAGCTACTGCTTATATCTAGCAAGTCTTCTATAAGGCAAAAAATTATGCAAGAGGGCTTGACAGGAGCTTCAAATCTTCCTTTCAGTAAACTGGAAAACAGTGCAAGAATTCATTGGCATGTCCTACTTATTTGAGGTCATTGACTACACATGTGCTAGTCTCTAGGACAGAGCTTGTGGTATCCACTTTCAGTTTTACATGTGCATTGCTTAAAGGGATTTTCTGGTCTGTGCATGCGTTTGGATGAAATCATGTGATATTAGAGCTGTGCAATGATGTACTTGTTCAAGATAGTGTTTCACTTAATCCATGAGTTTGGAATATTCAGGTGAGAATGCTGCTAAGGAAAGCAGCATCCTTTCACAGAGATGCCATAAATTTTTCATGAGAAATTAGTCCTTCAGACTGCTTTATGTCAAGATGGCAGAAATGCAGCCAGATGCAACCTTAAAAGAGCTCGAAGATCAGCGGTAAGCAAATCAGCTACTACACAATATTTTGTAGCTTTGCCCAAAGACTCTGTCTAATGTTGAGGCAAGTGACAATAGAAAACACTTCCGCAACTTAAAGTGATGAATTTGTGCTTTCTGAAATAAAGGGCAAGTACTTTATTATTGATGTTAGCAAGATGTGTTCTAGTAATTCTTTTGGGTCTTGAAAACATATTTCTGAGTCATGAAGATCACCACAATGTGTACAAACAATCTTGTATTTAGAAGTTGTCATATGATAGTTTGAAACATTTTTTTGTGACGGTAAGGTTGTGAAGGAACTTAGAATGGAAAGAGAAATACCTTTATCTGTGATTCTAAGCTCGCTGAAGCAGGACAGTATATGTTAAATGTGGCACCTGTCCAGATTGCATTTCCATGTGTACTGCTCTGGATAAATATTGATCAAAACAATATCTGTTTCCCAAAATCTTGTATTTCAGACCTTTTTTTTGGTTTTATTTTTTCATTTTCCAAGTTCAGTAGTTTTACTTTTGCATCACTTTAGCTGAGCCGTAGAAACTTAGAATGAGAGCTAAATACTCAAGCAGAGTACCTGTTTTGCTGTTCTTAGAACACTGAAAAAAATTCGTGACATTATATTAGTTTTAAAAAATACATTACTCCAGGCCTGAAATCAATTAAGTTGTGAGGCAGAAGATAACATTTATTACCCAGATAAAAATGTCTTAACCTGCCTGTCTGAGGGACAATGACAGAGGCCAACCAGCTGGTATGAGGAGGAGATGCAATTTAGGTGTAGTATAACTGTATCTATTTGAAGTGATGTCTTTGCTTAACTGACACAGATTCATATTAACAGAGATAATAATTAGTGCAGTCCACTTCCAGGTTTTGCTAATAAAACCTTTGTGTTAGTAAGAAGGGAGAGATAGGGTGAGGCTGAAAGCATTTAGGACTAGGGTAGTAATGTACTATCCCCAGCATGCCTTGCTAGGTTTTAAGGATTCTTTTGAACTTTATTGTTCATGTATGGAGAAGAGACTTAAAACACATTTGACTCAAGAATGCTAGATGTCACCCAAAATGGATAAACACAGCTTTGAAAAATAGAAAAACTGTGGTTTGAATTACAAGGCTTTTATTTTATACATACGTCTCTATCAAAATCAAACATTTTGATTAGTGCTGGGTTGTTTTGATTCCAAGCTATGGATGAATCACATGCTTGGAGTTAAAAGATGTTTGTAGCTCTTAGCTTTTGCCAGGAATATCAGTTAATGTTTGCTGGTATCCTTGCAGTAAGAAGTTGCATGGAAGTTTTCTTCAGTCGATGCATGGACTGCATTGTTGAAGACAGGAAAGAAATCTCTAATAACTCCCTTTTTTCAAGTGCTTTAATGAAACAATTGGTCAAAGCCCTTTCTGCGATGATTGCAGTTGATAGGTCAGTACCTGGGCAGATGATAAGCGCCACAATTTTCAAGTAATTTGTACAGCTTAGAATGTCTACAATTCTTTTTTTCCCAGCTGAACTGAAGTGCTGTCTACAGAAATAATGTGAAATGAGGAGTTCCTGTCTTGTTGACATTCAGTTTTTGTGGTGTGCTGTTAAAATAATTTCCCTTGCTGGGAAAGTAACTATGCTAAACTGCTCAGTTAACTATGTTCTCTCATATGTACTAAAATTAAAAAAATTTTTCTTGACAGCGAAGATTGATAGATGAGGTTCTTTTCTTTTTCCACATGAGGAGGAGAAACTGATTTTAATCCCACATAAGATTCAGGATGGGCCATTAGCTAAGGTATTCCATGTAAAGTGGAACTCCACTGATCAGGTGCCATTTAGAAATATCTTATCTAGAGATTAACGTTTGAATTGTCCAGTATTGTTAGAAAATCAAGTCTTAGACTGGGTATCCAGACTCCTCTCACCCCGAAAGTACTTTGCTTGTCCGAGGCACTTTCTATTACCTTGTTGGCTTCCTGAAGTTAATAAGACTTGGCAGCTCTGGCACAAGGGTGAATGTGCAGAATCTACTATCAAGGTCATGGTTCACTATTGCATGAAACCTGAACATGACATTCTATTGCAGTGTGTCTAAAACATAGCTGAAATGCTTGGTTTTGATATGGGAATGATATGGAAATACTGTCTTGAGCAGAAGGGTGTCATCTTCCAGTTTTAAAAATTAAACTTTCATTTCTTGGGTTTTTTTCCCTTTTTCTCCTGTGTTAGAAATGCCACTTTCTTCATCCAATTTTATGCATGCTTCCTATATACACATTTTTCCAGGCATCAAAAGGGAGCAGAAGCATTTCAGACACTGACAGGCATTCAGGTATTCTGTTCTTCAGTTTATCTGGACGTGACTAAGCCCTTTTGTCTCCCAGTCTTTGATGCCATTGTCAGCCAGCCTTCCTGCTCCATTACCTTGTATTTGACATCCTGGAGCTTCTTCCCTCCTTCAAACTGTCATTAGTCTTTCCTGTAACTTCTCTCTGACCTTCCCATTGGGAAATAACTGAATCCAGCAATACATCTTCTAAGTGAATATGTCAATTTTTCAAGGCATATCTGTCATTACCTTCAGTATCATTCAAGTACAAGGCCTTTGGTCATCTTGGATTTTTGTTTCTCTCTCTTCTGTAATTGTTCTAATTACCATTGTCAGGATTGGCCTTGTTGAAGAACCAGGAGCCAGGTTTTGTGTGTTGTGGGTTGCCTTAGCCTCAGAGGGGCTGTTAGCTTGGTGTGCTCTGCCCGTCAGTCACCAGCCTATGCAACTCCCCACGAACACGCTCTGCTCACCTTCGGGTCTGAGAGCTCACCCACGCACCGGGTTAGGTCCTTACACATGGCTTTTTGAGGGCAAGCTGCTGTTGTGGCTGAGGTCAAATCACAAGCCCATGAGATGAAGGATGAGTGAATCTGCCTTTTCAAAAGTAGAATTTTTGGACTGTGAGGTAGTGCCGTCACTTGGGGATGTGATTAGAGCTTATCTAGTTATGCAGATGTACTAGTTGCTTATCTAGTTCTGTGTTTGTCCATATGTGTTTGTTCTTGTTTTAATCTTATAAAATAATATGTAAAATTCGAACTAGTTTCATGCTTTACGCCTTTATCAGACCTATTTATGCACATCTTTCAGTGATCAACTGAAACGTAATGTATTCACCATGACATAGGGTTCGCATTGTCCTTTTCACACCACGTGCTTGGGAGCCCAAAGTAAATACTATTCACGCAGTCATAGTTGATGTATTCCATGAGAGCTGTGATGATCAAACTTAATGATGCAGGCCTAAACTACTCAGCAAATTCTTGTTATTAGCAGACCTCTGAATGAAAGAACAAGCCAAAATATATGTAAATTCATAGAAAAGCTATCCATGATTACTAAGCCACTTGTACTCAGCCTGTAATATTTATCCAGCAACTGTGTTGTTGTTTCTTCTGTTCTCTGACCCAAATAGCTTGTCATGGTATTCTCTGTCTGCCTTAAAAAAACTACTGCAGTCAGCTGTGAGGTAACTGCTTCTGAGCAGTGGGTAGAAAAAGCATATTATGTATAAATACGGAACATTAGCATTAAATTTGTCCGTCTGAATGATGGAATACATACACACACATTTAGGTAATAAATGTAAGTAAAATTGGACACACACATGAAACCTAGTCCTATAAGTCCTTACTAATGCTTCAGTTTATCTGTGAAATTAATGTGAGTAAAATCTCATAGTAGTAAAAAACTAAGGGTTTTGTATGAAGACTTGCAGCATCTGTCCATGAGTTTTGAGGAAATGCTCCATGCTTTTGAGGGATGACTGTGCTGAACAAAGGAAGTTAATGCAGCCAGTGGTAATAAGTGCCACAATCGACTGTTGTCTCCATTATCATTGAAACAAGGTTTTGTACCTTTCACATATGTGCATGTTCAGTTAAAAGTAGCCATAGAATAAGAACAAGCACCCTGTTTCTTCCACTTGAGTTTATCACGATTGCTGTTTGATAATTCAGAAGTAGACGGCGTGACCATTGATGTCACCTGAACTTGTGGACTGCAAGCAGAGATACTGTAGCAAAGCAGGCATGTTTCACTCCAGGTTCACTTCTGGTTCTTCTGGAAAAACATTGCTTACATGTCAGTTGTACCATTTTGCATTTTAATAAGACGTGGCTAAAACATCTGAGTGCTTCAACCAAATATACAAGTCTTGAGGATTTTCCTACTGGCACAGGCAGTAACTCTATGAGAGAACTTTGGGGATGAGAGCTGTGTTCTCTGTCAAAACTGAACTACTGTACATGGACTTAGAGTCCTGTGTAAGAACTGAACCTTTTTCTTTGGGAGAACAGAAACTTAGCAGTGGGCTCAAGTGTCACTTCAGGAAAACATGATGGTGTTGTATGAGGCAATGTCATGGTATTGTTTTATTGGCAATTAAATTCCAAAATGGTGGGGATATATGAAGCCTCAGTTATGAGGCTGTGTTGTTCTAATGCCATCTGTCAGCAGTTTGCTCTTTATACTGCAAAACGTGTACCTTTGGAAAATAAAAGATGGAATAGGACATTTGACACATGCTGTCATTTGTGGAGTTGGTGATACAAGTGTTTGCAAAAGCACACAAGGTCCTCGTGATATATTGTGAGAATAAGCAATATGTACTGCTTGAGATCTTTTGGACCTGAGAATGCTTGTGAAACCTGACACATTGTATAAAAATGTGTCCATAATACCTCTGAATTATTGACTGTGGTAAATAATGTCTTGTAAATTATAGAATGATTTAGATTGGAGAAGACCTGTAAGATCAAACCCAACTGTTAACTCAGTTGCAAAGTCCCTAAGAGCCATAGCTACATGTTTCCCTCTCCAGGGATGGTGATTCTACCACTTCCCTGGAGGGCCTGTTTCAATGCTTGATAACTCTTCTGGTGAAGAAATGTTCCCTAATATCCAATCTAAACTTCCCCTGATGCAACTTGAGGCCACTTCCTCTTGTTCTGTCACTTGTTGAATGAATGAAGCAATCCTATCAGTATGAGGATTTTATAAGTGATTGTGGAACTTCTTGCAAGGGTTTGGCCGCTTACCAGGTTAGGTAATTGAATTAGGATTCTTTATGATCACTTTATTTATGGTTATTGTTTTTTGTTCTTGAGAAATTTGCTACTGACTGAACTTCTGGTAAAATATTTTTCCCTTGATAAGTAGTACTTGGTTTCCCTACCAGATGTAGGATGCTCAAGCTACAAAACCAATAGTGTGCTTGTTAAGGTGGAACAAGATAAGTTAAAGTGGGTGCAGACACACAGCATGTCTTGCCTCTAATTTCACATCCCAGCAGTGAGGTGTAGTGTCCAGGGAGTTAAACTTAATTTGAATGCTTACTGTAAATAGCACTTGTGTAAGATGTATTTTGTTGTGGCACAATGAAAACAAAATTAAAATCTTCTAGAAATTAGGACTTTTTGTGCTTTGGGGCAAAATAAGTACACTGGGGAGGAATAAAAACCCTGTTAGAGTGATTGGAGATAGTATCGGTCTATTTCTGATCTGCAACTCGGTTCTTAAATGAATAGTGTATAAATCCTCTTTTGGGCTTGTTTTTCTTGTACAGATTCAAAAGCAGAGACAGATTGTGTAGTCTTTATTAAACCCCAAAAGCTGAGGGTTCCATATCTCATTGTGGTATTGATGAAATCTGTGCCTTATCCATGTTTTTATAAGATGAATGAGAAACTTAGTTATGTACCTGGGAAAGATAGAATGTAAGGAAAAAATCACTAACATCTTCTGAAATGTAGTGATTCCTAGTGCTTTAGAGATGGTATGTGATTGGATGGTGTTTTTATGGTCTAGCTTGCTGTTCTGTGTGAAAAATGTTTCTGTATATAATGTGTATTACACACTCAAATATACATAGGCATACGTCTGAATAGATGTTTATGTGAACTCATTTGAGCTGTTAGTGATAGTAACTATATTTTTAATTAAATTAAACCCAGTCTGTATAATTAGTAGCTTTTGCTAGGACTTTCCACAAGATGATGTCAGGATTGAGAAATACGGGAGGTGAAACATGCATAAAGACGTAAATTTTTCTTTGAATTCCCATATTGTATATCCTCTCCAGACGTTCTCTCAAACATGAACTGTAATTGGATTCCTTGGTTGTGCCTTTTGGAGGAAGCTGTTTATTAGATTAATGGTACTTTTTAAACTAGAGTGCATCAGGAGCAACTCTGAAGACTTTCAAATGCAACACCCTTTAGTGAAAATAGTGACTGGGTAGCAGAACAACTAGATTGCTAGTGTGTGTTTGCTCATCTCTTTCTACTTGAATCATAATTGCACTAATCTGTTTTGCTCCTTTTCCCCCTCTGTCATATAGGACTAAGTAGGTTTTTTTGCTTCAAGAAGCAGTCGAGAGACTGACAATCCTATATCCTCAGTCACAAGCCTTGTAGGAAAATAAACCATTACCAAGTTAAGGCAAGTGGTGATGAAAGTTGGGTCAGGTTTCTTAGAGTGAGGTAAAGCTAGCGTGTTATAACTGGGAAACAGAATGGACTGAGCCATCATCAACAACAAACACAGCCCAATGGAGAATATAGGAACTGCAGGAAAAATCTATCAATAAAAGGATAAGAAAGCTGCTGAGGAAGGAAAAAAAATAAAGAAAATGAGTTATAAGTAAGGAAACCTATTTAGGAAGGGTGGAGTGTTACAATAAAGAAGTCTAAGATTTATTAGATTAATTTTGTTACTCTAAGTCATTTATTTACTTGGTATGGTGTGTGTGGGATGGTAGAAAAATAGAAATAACAAGTGTTGTCTGATTGCCAATTGGTTTTACTTATTTTGACTATTTCCCACAATGCATCAAGCTCCTGACTAGGTAATTACATTGCTGCTGAAGATTTCTTCTGTTTCCCACTAGGTATAAGAGGTAATAATTTTTACTTTCAAAATTGCTTAGAAACACTTCTTTGGAAATAAGTCTCCACTTCTCAGGACTGGCTCTGGAGAAAATGTTTTTATGAATCTAACAGTGCTTTGGGAATTGTTTGGGCCCCAGCATGGAGCATATACATCACCATGGACTTCATGATCTCACAGACAGAGTTCTGCAAGACAGCAAGAGAATCCTGATGCTTAAAACTCTGTGTATTTCTGTATCTTGTTCAGCATCTTGCTGACCTGGCATTCTGATTCATTCCCACAGGTTGTTCTGATTTACTAAGCAAAGAAAATTCAGGTGAATAGTAGAGCAAAGTAAATAGTTGTCTCACACCTTGGTGTTGTCCTTGTGTACAACAGACCTGCAGGAGGAATAAATCCTCTATGAAAAGAATATTAGTAATTCTAAAGGGTCAGAAGTCTGTAATGCCTGAGAAAATGAATTGGTTAAATAGGAAATGACAAAATAGTTGGTAGTTGAAGTTCCCTCTTGCCTCTGAAATGTCAGGTTTGATGCTTACTGCTACGAACTGTTATGGCTTTATTTTGTGATTTAAGAAGGTGTGAGTCTGAACATTTTAGGTAAACATAAGCTTTCTGATTCTAACATTTCATAATGAAAGTACAAAAATTCTGCATCTTAAAAGCTGAAATGTAAGCTGACAAATTGAACCACAACATTGTCAAAATCAGTCTTGGGAATCTTTGATCTTGATCTGGATTGATGGTTTTGAAATGTGGGATCTTCCAATCAAACCTGACAGGGAAATCTTTTTATGCACCTGTGGCTCACTTAACAAATAAGAACATTTTCAGTGAAATATGCTATTTCTGATGCATATTCTCAATAGAATTGGAATGAGAATGTAACTGAGAATGGCCCCTCTTGTCCCCCTCTCCATATCCATACCTGTTTAGGCCACTGATTTGGGTTGGAGGGTCAAGCTCTCCTCTGTCTTTGAGTAAAATTATCGGAAGCCTGAGGAAGGTACTTTTTTGTCAACCCCAATTGTGTTAAATAATTCTAAAATCTTAAAGAAAAGCTGAAAGATGGTAATCTAGTGGTTAAGACCTTGCCTGGCATATAGGAAGAACATGAATTCAACTCCAGAACTGGTATATATACTATATCTTCGTGGAAAACTAGTTGCTGATATGCTTGTTGTCCACAGATGGTTCTGTCTGTCCCTGTTTCTGTCTGTAAAAACACTTCAAAAGGTCCTGGAGCTGATAAAAGACTGAAGAAATCAAGTGAAAGGGGCCCAGAATTGCTGGCAAAATGCACTCTGTTATCACAGTTAGCCCTTCTGGCAGTACTGGATTTCCTGGTTTAAAACCATGCTGGACTTGCTGTTCCCATCACTGCTGATAAATGCATTGTTCCTGAGGGCCAGAAGCTTGCAGTCTCTCATGATTATTACATTCTCCATTGAGTTTTCAGAGATGATTTAGATCTACTTACCAATTCTAATAAGTCATTAATCTATGTACTTGCATTCCAATGTAAATTTTCTACACAAACGTCTACTGTGAAGCTGTGAAGGTATTTGTTTACCTAGGAGTTAAGAATCATTCTCTTGTCTCTGCTGCTAAATTGCTGTTAGTGAGCACTCAGATGATGTATGGATTTAAATAAAACGAGGAAAGGTGTCAATATGTTACAATGGTGCACATGTTAACTTGATTTCCTCTGTTTTGCAACTGCACTGCCGTAGAGGTTGGTTCATTGCTGCTGCCCAGAAGCTTTGTGGGATGGGGGCCGTAGTTGAGCTGCCAGACGAATCTACGCTTTCAGGGCAAATCTCACGTGTTTGCTGTCTTGAAACTGGTACTTTAGCAGTGCTGAAACCCTACAAGTCTGTTGTCGACTGTGTCTCCTGCATCCAAGACGCACCTAAGTGGAGCTTAATGTTGCTTTTCACCATAATAAAGCTGTCTGTCCTGGAGAAGAATTTTTGCCCCTCAAATAGTGGAAGGCCAGGCAGTTTTTCTGTGAGATGTAGAGGTTTTTGCCACTTGGTATATAGCAAGTGAGATGGTAAAACCTGGGGGAGGGTATTAAGATAAACAGAGAAAAAGCTTCCAAGTAGCTCTTGACAGATGGTGCTTGAAAATGAGTATCTCTTTGGCACCATGAATGCTCCCTGAGGGGTTCTTCATTCTCCAATTCTTTCCCCTTTCTTTTTTCCCTTCGCTTGCTCCCTGACACTTCCCTTCATTTGCTGTAATTTAAATGAAAGTGCAGAAAAGGCATATTTGGTTTTAGTATGTAAAGAGCTACTCCTGGGTTTGAAGCAGCCATTTAACATGCAGGTTGAGTGAAAAGAGAAATGGAGGCCGGGGCTGCTGGCTGTCAGTTCCTGCCACAGCAGTCGCTGCCATTGCTTGGCTGCTATCAAAGATTCATCAGGGGGGAAGTCGCTGCTTTGCAGACAAAAATAACAGATGGTCGTTCGTGTTTGCCTTACTCCGGGGGCCTCGCCACAATACACGAGGTCCAAGAGAATTTGAATTACTGGGGGTGGTTGCTTTCTCTGTGTGTGTTCATGCATATTTGAACAGATTTTTTGTTTTTGGATTTTATAAACTTGCTAATGAATTTAATGATGAACCTATAGATTTCCTGAGATGCTTACACGATGTGTTGGTTTTGAAGTGAGTTTTAATTAAATTTTCCAGCACTCATCCACAATTTAGCACTGTTCTGTTGCAAAACAAGCTTCTTGCCACAGGTGGCAGGGCATGGATGTGACTCAGAAAAAAAGCTCTCCCTGCTGCCAACCCAAATAAACATGGTTCATTTTGGGAAACTACTGATCACATTTTTGTCTCCAGCAAACTAAATACTGTATAGGCAAAATAAATGTCTGTTTCAATATAAGGTAAGTAGAGGAGAATAGGATAATTAAGTTTTGAAGTATCTTATTTTTATCTCTTTTCTCTCTTGGGTAATTTTATTTTCATTGACACTAACTGGCTTTATCTTTATGGAGAAGTTGTGTTATGTAAAATTTAACATTAAATGCCTCCAAAAGGTACCTCAAATATTGTGTATGGCCAAGGAATGTGACCTTTAGCCTTTTTGTCTTAAGTTTTCTCAACATTGCTTCCAATTAAGTGACTTATTTGGTATTCAGACTTATGTTTAAAAACAAATCATTGTTAGAGTGTATATGTGAGTGTGCAGTCAGTGTGTTTCTATTGATCAAGTACAAAGTTCATGAACTGCAGAAGCACTGGTGAGAAGTCAGCCCCAGATCTGGACCCAGTCTATTGCTCGGTTCCAGAAGGATTCTGAGACTCCAATACCATCCATGGGTATTTGGGCAACTCGTGTGCACCGTGCTGGCAGCACATGTTTGGTACCCACGCACAGGTGGGCGTGGTGGTCATGAGTGGGACACGTCTCATACTGAGGTGCTGAGAGCCAAGGCAGCGGCTCTTCTCGCTTATTCTAACGTCTAAAGAACACTGAGCAACAGCTGGTAATCACAGAATGTGCTGAGCTGGAAGGGACTCACAAGAATCGAGTTCATCTTGCGTCCTTGCACCGCACCGTGCCCAAGAGTCACATCCTGTGCCTGCGAGTGTTGTCCAAGCACTCCTTGAACTCTGCCAGGCTCAGTTAAAACTCTGTAATAAAAACTTCAATTTGCTGTTACCAAACAACAGCAATAAGGCTGGGTAGCCTGTTGGGATTCTGTGGGCCCTGACCCCATTTGTCTGCTTTTGCAAACAGTCCCCTGGGTCCAGGAATCATGCCGAGAGAGTTGTAGAGTGAGTCCAGTATATAGCATACTGCAGGTGTTTAGGATGGTGTTTTCTTCTCTCAAGTGGCCAGTGTGGCCTCAAGTGGCTACCCCACTTACTTTCTTCATGGCAGAAGAAGAGATAGATGCATAGATAACTGGGTGGTGGTGGTGGGCTTGCTTGATTTTAGGAGTGAATTTCATGTTAATGTAGTGGCTATGCAAGCATGACTGAAAATGCATGTAAATTGGCTTAGATTCTTTAATATGGTTGGCTGATTCTCAAGTGAGTTTTGCTAGATGAACTGTGTAATCAAGTTGTACTGCAAAGCTATGAGATGTGTACTCTGTGTATAGATGTTTGGTAAATGAAAGTTATTACTATAATTTTGATCTCTGTAGGCCTTTTAATGTCAGAAGGAGAAAGAAGCTAGTTCTGTGGTGGTTGTTGTGATGATGGCCAAGATAATTTATCAACAAAGGTTTTTGGGTTTTAATTTTAGATTTGCAGAAGCGTGGTCAACTGGTAAAATGTTTGTTTTCTTAGTCAAGCTTTTTGAAATCTATGAACAGACAAATTAGAAGACAACACAAGATAGCAAAGGTGAAGGCTTGTTTGCCCAGTGATGAAATTACAGCTCTTCATAACAGTGCTGATATACAGAATTTTCTCAGTAATCCTGCTCTATATCCTGCTTCTGGCTCACACACAGTGATGGCCAAATGGAAAAATGTGATTAATAATCAGACTGATGCTTTGTAGCAGTTAAAAAGTTTAATATTTCAACAAGTATTTTCTGGCAAAACAGTAGTTTTGATTTTTAGATGACTACTTAGAAACTTTCTAAACTCTTATGCTGACAAAAAAACTTACTAACATCCTGAGTCCCAGACAAATTCAAATAACCTTGAGTGTCAGTACTCATTTGATCCAAATATGAAGACATTAAAACACTCCACAGCAGACAAGAACATGGATGCTGTTTAGGATTCAGACACCTGGATTTCATGCCTCCCTTCAAATAAGGCAAATTTGTGTGTGTGTGTGTATGGAAACTTTTCAAAGAAACGTCTGGGTTTTAGGTATTTATTTTTTTGCCTATAAAATAGTGATTTTTGTTTTTGTTGTTGTTCCTCTCCAGTTGGAAGATATACTAAAATCATCTGCACATAGATGATGATTCTTTTTGCATTTCATCGTCCTTATCAAAGTAGTGTTGGCTATCTTAGTCTTTAAATGCTTGTGGAGTATTTTGTGACAGTGAGGTGAGAGGATTGTAAGTGGAGTTTGGTGTAACTTGGCCATTTATGCTGTGGTTGGAGATGAATGCTTCCAGAGATCCTCCAAGAGTCTACAGCCATCCCTGGTTTACTATTTAAATTTTTTCTATCCTACATAGAAAACCAACAACCCAAAACATAATAAAATCCCAACCCAACAAGTTGATCTGTTCTCAGAACTCAAATCAGGCAAAACAAGTGTTTGGGGGTAGGAAAACCCTTTATTGTTCATGTGTTTTTGTCTGCTAGCTCTACAGTTTCTGTCATTTGAGAACCTTGTAGGAGGTGTTTGTGTATTGGTGACAGACTGCTCTGGGTTCAAGGACCAGTGAACAGTATTCATTGATAGGTTATTTGGAGATGGTATTTGACACACTATATTTCAAGAAGTTCAATTTATAATGTTTATGACCTGAATGCATGGTGGTGAAAGGGTCTGGCAGAAATAGTTAAAGGCTTTAAGTTCCTTCCTCTAGACTACCAGATGATTTCCAATGTGCTAACAAGGATGGGTGGATTAGCAGGTGGTTCATGCAGGAAAGTTAATGAGGTTCATTGGCAACTGGGGATATGAAACAGCAGGGGAGAAGTTAGGAGAGGCTGGGGTCTGGAAGAGAATGATGGTGGGGTTTCTGGCTCAATAAGACTGCTTGCTCTGTGCTACAACTGCCTCTTTTGTTCTGTAATAATAGAAACTTTTTAATATCTGTATTTCATTGGTATGCCATTGCTGACAAATACTGTGAAGTTCTTTCTCCTTGCTTGTGAATACTGGTGTCTATGAATTAATTGCTTGGTCATCTCTGGACTGCAGTTCTTACAGTTTAAATGAAGTTTTGTATAATAATATTGCCTGTGTTTGTTTTATGTACTCTGTTAGCAGCTGAGAGAGTACTGAGATTGTGCCCTAAACAGCCAATGACTCACCTTAGTGGGGTGGGCTGCAGATGGTGAAAGTTTCTCTTCCAAAGTTTCTCTGCTGTAGCTGGGCTGTCAGGGAGAGTTAAACAGAATAATTTGGTCACTGCAGCCAGGGTGATTGTGAGGGTACCAAAGTTGATCAAAGACACTAAATGAAATAGTTCTGCCAAATCCCTAACTGTTCAGGATCTGCCCATCCTCTCCCTCAAGAAAGGCAAGTTTTAAACCCTCTTACTTTTCAGAGGTTATTTTCTGTAATCAAATGAAACCGATTTTGCTCTTTTCTCCACCCATGCAACAGCAGTTCTTAAAAAGAATTTTGTAGGCGTAGAATCTGTACTTGGAGACAGACTAGCACATCTTATGACTTAAATTTTCATGCTATCACGCTGACTTACAAACAAATATCCGACACGGATAAATCTGTACTGTCTGCCTGGTTTCTAGAAAGTCTGGTGTATTTGCATTTGTTTAGATTGAAAGACATATTGTCTTGAAAATTCTCTGAATCATATGATATGTAAAAGAGTATGTGCTGAAATAGAGAATGGTAATAAAGAGGCACAGTTCCTCTTCTAACTCAGACATAAATATTGTTCCTAGCCTCAATCTGCCATATTGGGACAAAGTCAAGTAATTGACTTGGCTTTCTTCCTCTTTTAACCAATTATGTTAAACAACCTGTATGAAAGTGGTCCTGTTTGTTTACAAATTAATGGACCTTTATGGAATTTTTGGGGACTTAGAAAATAGGAAAGAATAAGTTGTCATTGCTAAAAGATGAAGAAAAACAGCAGTAGGTAAACCCAAGGACAGGACTTGCAATAGCTTGGTCTGCAAAACACTTGTGGTGTAATTATCTACTGTGTGTGAGTATGTGTCTCCTCAGACTAGAAACTTGCCACTCCCCCACCAGTGGGACTGGAGAAGAGAATTGAAAGGTAAAAGCCAGAGAACTCATGGGTTAAGATAAAGTCAGTTTAATAGGGAAAGCAAAACCACAAGCAAAGTAATCAATTCTCCACTTCCCATGAGCCGGCAGACATTCAGCCGTCTCTGGGAAAGCAGAGCCCCATCACGCTCAAGTTGCAAAGACAAACACCATTGTTCCACATGTTCCCCCCTTCATCCTTCCTCCATCCACTTTATATACAGACTGTGATGTCACATGGTCTGGAATGTCACTTTGGGTCACCTGTTCCAGCTGTGTCTCCTCCTAACCTCCCATGCACCCTCAGCTTCCTCACCAGTGTGTCAGTTGAAAAGCGGAAAGGCCTTGGATCTGTGCAAACCCTGCTCAGCAATAACAAAAACATCTCTGTATCATTAACCCTGTGCTCTGCACAAAGCCAAAACACAGCTGCACACCAGACACTGAAGAAAATTAACTCTACCCCAGCTAAAACCAGCAAAGACATCTTCTAGGAAAAATAATATATTGTTCAAATTGGGCTATGGTTCCTCAGACCCAGGTCTAGGGATGTGAAGTCTTACACAGCTTTGTGGTTATTGTTGAGATACATAAGGTCCTTGGGTTACTCTGAAGTCTTGTTGGATTTTTAGAGTGTTCTGGAATGAGCAGAGTTATCTAGGCTAGGATTTAATACAGCTGACTGTTTCTGGGCTAGAGTTTGTTGAGTGGTTCAGATTGCTGAGGTGACCCAAAAGAATGGGAGTTAGCAATGTGGAGGAAATAGGCATGATGCTGCATGGCCTGAATACAGAAACTATGTAGACAGATAAGGTTGAGGATGTTAATGAAAAGTGGCAGTTCCACATCTCTGGTGCCAAGTGCGTTACTGAATAATTCAGTCCCTTGTACTGTACATCTCACTTCATTTCCCTGGTAAAGGGATTTATTATTTGGCACAATAATTCTACTGCTGTCCTTGTCACAGTTTGGCCATAGGAATGCAATGAGGTGTGCATGGAAGCAGGAAAGAGATTTATAGGAGATCAAAGCTGCTCTATTCTCATCTATT
Organism: Callaeas wilsoni; assembly: GCA_013398955.1. NCBI lineage: Eukaryota > Metazoa > Chordata > Aves > Passeriformes > Callaeidae > Callaeas > Callaeas wilsoni. The sequence goes on along the minus strand of VWPU01017162.1, from coordinate 355,022 downwards.
GTAGACTCTATGATAGATCCTTGGAGCTAGTCTAGTTTATAGCTGAGAAGGGAAAAAGTGAGAATGCCTTTTCAAATCAACACCTTACGCAGCAGTACTTCTTAATGCATGTTACTCAGATCATGAATTCTTGTAAGGAGCATTCTTTTGAGCGTGAAAAATTCTCTCCCCAGGAGTTTTTCTTGGTATTGAATATGAGTTCAAATGTCCACCTACCCAACTCTTTCTGAAGTCGTCAGGTTTTGCAGTAAATTTGGGCCAATTAGTATGAGAACCCAGGTGTCTGAATGCAAAATAATCTAACAGTTCTTTTGAAGCACAGTTGGCAGTTTAAACTTGCTGGGTTCCAACTTTGGAAAAAGCACAGTGGATCCCACAGTTGATAACGCTGTCATGCAGGAACTTTTAAGACCTATCAGGTGCTTCTTCCAGGTGCTGAACACCTATTGGAAATACACTGCTGTTTTTCTCTTTGATGCAACTTACTGACTGACATCCTTTTGTATCAGAAGCAAGTCTGCGTTTGTGTTAAAGGTAATGGCTTTAATTCTTCTCCTGCATTGGCCACAGACTTAAACACAGCAGATCACGGGATCTTATTTGTACCCTCTTGCACTTCACCAAGAGCTTTTGCAAGGAGCATGTTCATTTAACTGTATTGTAAAAGTACAGGCTGTTGCTTTAGACGGTGCTGATGCATTGCTGTTTTGCACAGTAAGCTCAAATGATAGTTAAAATTGATGGAAGGAGGCTCAGGGAAGCAGCTCAAGGTGCTTGTGACCATAGTAATGAGATAATAGTGTTGCAGTAATTCTTAGGCTTTACCAAAAGTTAATCAAGGTATGGTAATACTTTGGTACTTCAGCACTTGTGAATAGGAGAGCAGTGTTCTTTCTCTTTGTTTTCTTTGTCAACCATGATAGGCTGTTATATACCTTGTGCACTGCTAATGGCAGTGTTTTATGTATAAGCATATAGGTTTTTACAATTACTTTGATGGAATAACACCATAAGTGCTTAAATTTCCCTCAATATTTTTTTCTATTCCTGCCTTTTCAGCTGGCTCCATATATCCAGCTTTGAGGTTGTATCTCTCTGACTTTGTTCAGTAAACAAGTGAGGAGATTAATTTGAGTTATCTGGGGTGGCACTCAGCCATCTGTTCAACAGGATCCTTGGCTTGCAGAGTTGCTCTTTGATTATATGGGTGGTTTGTTTATCAGATGAATGTTTTTGATAATAGGGAGCTTTTTACAGTAGGCAGTTTCATGTTTTTGCTACTATTACAGAACTTGGAGGGAAGTGTATGGCAACAAGAATAAGGGAGTCAAGGCAGCACATGAAATGGCTCTAAGAACTTATGAGGTACAGAAGCATGGGGACAAGTTAGCAGGGTTTCCTCAGAGGCAGATGGAAAATGGCTGAGGATCAGGGAGTAGGGTTATATTGCTCAGCTATAATCCTCAGCTGGACTCCCTACAGCCGGGATCAGAGTAGTGCCTCTTATGTGGGAAAGAACTTTACATCTTGCTATGTTCAATGGCTGCTGGGGAGAGCAGAGGTAACCTGCTAGTTTTGAATGAGTGAGCTCAGGTATTGGAAGCAATTGAGGCACTGAAGCACAGAGCATCAGACCTGTGGAGAACAACCTTGCTTCTGGTACTAAACTGAAATACAGCTTCTTAAATGCAAGTTCATGTGTTTCCCCACTCTAGGACATTTTGTAGTTTAGGCTAATACTCAAGCACGTGCTTAATTATCTATCTACATGAGGGACAAGCAGCGTAATGAACAGCCAAGAAGAAAGGAAAGCATTCTAGAGTAGCTGACACTGTGTCGTGACTCACGCCTGTTCTAATAACTGGTTTTTTGTGCCGCTGGCAAGGTCAGATATTGAGGGTGAACTAACCCATGGTTACTGATTCGGGAGCTGTATCCTGTAGAGCAGCGATTGTGTGGACACTGAATTGAGAGCTGCATCCTGTATAGTGGTAATTCTATGGTCTCGGTAATGGCTTATTGACTTGGTGTGAGTGCCAAGTGTGCTGCACTGCAAGATGTCCAATCTGAACCTTGAGCAGGTGATTAGAGGATTAATCATCAATTAAGGATGACCCTGTGCCTTTGTGCACAGTTTGCCAGTCTTGGAATGCTTTGCTCTCAATCCAAATTTGCAATAGGATACTGAGGGGAGGGAGGAGGAAAAAAAAAAGAACCATGATTTATTTGAAATCTGTTCTTCAGTGATTGACTTGAGGGTATGTTTGGGTGGTCAGAAGGATTAACCAGTACCTTGGTGGCTGTGTTGTGGTACCTTCACCTGAAGGAAATTATTCTAGAAAAATACCTATTTCATCTAAATAAGCATAGATGTCTGAAAGCCGAACCTAGAAAAATTCAAATTAAATGGAAAATTTTTGCTAGGTGAAGTTGATTAACTGTTGGATCAAAGTGTCAAGAGAATTGTGGAGTCTGTTTGCCTTAATTCCCTCAGGTAGAAGCCAGAAAGTATAATTTGATCAAACAAGTTTCTGGCTTAAACACACAGGCAATTGGTTAACTTTTTAAGTGCTATCTCAAGCAGGAAATTATATTACTCTGTAATGGCATTCTTTGGTTTTAATATGTCTGATCAGCTGGTGGAAAAAAGAACAGAACATTTTTCTCTGTCACTGAAAAATTAAAATTCATTAGAGTTTGATCTAGAGAATAATTTTTGTAGCTTTTCATGCAGCATTTTGTTGCTGAAGAAAAACAGAATTTCTGTATTTCTGCAAAGACAGTCCTATTTCATGAAAAGCTAGTGTCCAAGTAAAAGTACCTTGTGTGTGCATGTACACTGTATTTTGAAAATGCATTTCAAGAAATGATATTTAGCAGCGGATTGTTGCGTATCTGATAGCTTAAGATCAGGAAGAGATGGCTGAGGGTCCTTGGTGAAAGGTGTATGGCATTTGTTTACCACCTCCTGCTGTTCTTTTCAAACACATCTGTGAGCAGAATATTCTTAAGGGATGTTTACAAAATAAGCCAGGAGCCTGTCAGCCAGTGAGCCTTTTCTCTGTGTTCTGGTGAATAAGTTAAATTTCCTCTGTGTTTTCCTATCCCTCTGGTAACACAAAAATAATCTGAAATCCACAGTAATGCAGACAGCTGGGAACCTGGCAGCCCTAGTCTTTTCTGAAGAAAATTGGGCCTGGCAAAAATCTTCTCATGCTGGGAAACTCTGTGCTGTCTTGCTGGAGTGCTGGGAGCCTCTCGTATGCTTTCACATGCATATATAGGTAACATTTGCTTACTGCTGGAGATTCCTTCCTTAAGTCCTCAGCTTTGTGCAGAGATTTTTTTTTTTGTAAGATGTTTCATCTTGCTGGCCTTAGAGGTTTTTATTGAGTCTGTCTTTAGTGAAGCACACAATGAGTTAAGTGCTTATGCTTGCATGTGATTCCTTCCTTGCTAGTGCTGCTTTCAGGAACTCTTCCCTGCTTCAGGAATAATCCCTGTTTTGAAGATCAACAGTGGAATTCTTCATTTGAAATGAAGAAGCTGTTTCTTTAAAAGAAAATAAAATATCAAACAATCATCTGATATCTTTTGTAGTGCCAGCTTTGATGGCACCTCCTGCCTGATGGAAATAACATTAATTACGGGCATTTGAGCTTGAAAATACTAGTCTGGAGATTACTTTTCAACTCTGGACTTAGTTACATGTAGGCTTTATGTTGCATTTAATTTGAATTTAATTTTTGTTAGTAAATTTCCATTTGAAAATTATAGATTACTCAATTAAAAACATTCTATTGTCTCTGAACTTCAGAATTACTCCAGTTTACTATAACCTTTATTTATTGAAAGGTCAAAACAAAGGATGTTTCCTTCATTCTAAATAAAATGGAAGTAGGTGCAATAATTTTCATGCAGTGTTCTCTCAGGCAAATGATAAATTTAATTTACCTGTGTTGTTTATCAGTGCTGTTTTGTAACTTGCTGTGTATTTTCTGCATCAAGGGTATTAAAAAAAACTGAGAAAACCTGCAACAATTGCCCCCAAAGAAACAAGCAAAAGCTCTGAAAACCTCGATCTAGACTAGAAACACTGAAACTTATCGAAGTGCTGTGAGAAGCGGACATACCAGCCCAGAGGCGTGCAATTTCAGCTGCTTCATGTCTAAGTCAGTGCAGGGCTATGTTTTCAAAAAAACCAAAACGTCCCAACCAAACAAGCAAACGAAACGAAACAAGCCCCAAAGCAAACAAAGAAAATCCCCAGCCCAACAGGAGCATTAGCTGGCTCCACACAAGTGTTTGTTGGGCACTGTCTGTTGCTCCACTCGGACCATTGGGCTCCAGTCCGTGAGCGGGGCTGGGCAGCTCCCGTGTCCTGCTGCGGTCACCGCGGTCCAGCATCCCACGGAGCCCGGGCAGGGCACGCTGGCTGTGCCACGCTGGGCCACGTGGGAAGAGAAAGGGGCAGAGATGAGCAATGGAGGCCGGATGAGGGTCCATCCCACGCGGATGCAGTGGAGGGCGGGTGAGGGTCCCTCCTCCACAGAGCGCTTGGGCGGTTGCAGGCCTGGGGAGGCTGATGGGGGCAGCCTGGGCCTGCCGGTGCTCCCAGGGCTGTGCGAGGGTCCGCAGGGTAACTGGGGACGTGCTGATACAAGTTGGCTGAGCTGCTCTGAAGAGATGAGATGGGGGCAAGCTCTGGTGGCCCCGTGAGCTGGGTGGGCTGGCGCTGCCCGATGCTGCGTCGTACTGTGGCAGAGCCCTGCCTGGCCTCGCCTGTGCCCTGCAAACGGGGCTGGAGCAGTCCCTGGGCTTCGCTGACTGTTGTGGTGTAAACAGGAACATCAAGCAGACTCATCTTTGTCTATGCAAGAAGTTTGATAATGCTTTTTTTATGCTGCTTGTTAATGTGTAATCCTCTGTTAGGATGTCTCATGTCCCACTAGAGTTTTCCAATCATCTGGGCAAAGGATGAGTGTGAAGGCAGCATGCTCAAGTCCTTTGTACACATGTATTGAAAATGTGTCATTGCTTGCCTGACCTTGTTAGCACAGACATGGTTCATGAATCAGGTTTCAACTGTTGCAGATGTAAAGCTAGGTTTTGTCAGAAAAACACGGCACATAGGGGTATTTAACAGTGTTGTACAGAGTGTAATGCTTTTAATTAAATTCTGATCATTTCTGTGAGGTTTTTTTGCAAAGGTTTGGTGGAATTCTATGTTTTGTGGCAACTGTTGTGTTAAGCTTCATCCCACATTTGTCCATGTGAATGTATGTTGTATTTAGTGGTGCAAGTGCCAGCTAGGTACTTATTGGGCAATCAACAGTACCAACACTTACTGAGATGTCACACTTCATGAAGCAGCTATTTATTGCATTGGTATCAGAGTTTTTCACTCCATTTCTTTTGTGATAACACATTAGCAGCAACTCAAATGACATGTCCAAACTCTCAAGCTCTGCTGAAGTTCTGGTGCAAAAACACAGTAATATGTTATTGTCTTTATCCCATAACAAAACACTATGTAGAATATTAAGCATTCAGCATCTTGCAGGACAGCATGAGTTGTGACTGCAGGGTCATTAAAAAGTTTATCAGAGACCTTTTACGAGAAACGTTGGGTGCGGTAACACTATCGCTGGCCTTAGGCTTCCCTGCACCTCAGTTCTAATTATTCACCCAGCACCTTGATTTTGTGCAACTCAAGAATGTCAGGACTGTATTAAGGTGGTGTATCTAAACTACATGTTGAGCATGACCTTCAGGGGCTTTTTGCAGGTCTACAAACACCGAAGGGAGGTATATAGTTTTACAAAGGTTCACTTGGAAGGAAGCAGTGCATCAGCCTCAGGTTTGCTGGCTTATTCAGGCCCTGATGCTTCCTTGCAGATATGAACCACTTCACCACACTGTAACCTCTGATAGGATAGAAAACTGCATGATGCAACTTTTACCGTTGGAGTATAGAAAACATTGTTTCTGGGACCTTAAAAAGGTTTGTACTAGTGGTAGAGGCTTGGAACAATGAGACTCTGATTTATGTTCTGTACATGTACCTGCTATTCCTATTTGTGTACAGAAAAGCTCGAAACAGAAATTGCATAGGCAATGTAGAGATGGTGATTTGTGAGAAAAGATCACAGATTTTCCAGGAAAGAATTAATTTAGAAATCAAATTATTAACTTAGTGTTAGGAGATTTCTGATGTGTAGGATTAAAAGGAAGATTTGGTTCTATGTAAGCAAGAGTATATATGGTACTTCTTCCTTTTGAAGATGCTACCTGAACTGGTGAATCAACTCACAGTTGCATTGTCTGTTCATCATTCTTTGAGCTAAAAGGTACTGTGTAGTCTAAAAATATCCTAGTGATTCATTTTCCATGGATTAATCACTGTTTCAGTATGCAGTTTTTGCTTATTGTGTCGCTGCAGTTTAAGAATACTTTAGATGATGCTAAATATTTAAAGTTACAGCTGATAGTAGGTTGTTTTCATTTGGTTTGAATGGTTTGTAAAAGGACTTTTGTGTGCTTTTATATGACACATGGTGTAGGAAATTCTCTTTTACTCTATCAGGAAAATTTTATCAAACCAGCAAAAAAAATTACAAGAACACAAGCTCTTTCAGTAGTTGATTTTGATGAAGACTGAAATTTTTCCCCCTGCACTTTTGACCATAGTATAGTTGAACTGCCTGCAGTTAAGTATAATGATCTTCAAGAAGTTTAAGACTGATATGTCTTTTCCTGCAACTCATCTATCTACTGAAGATGCAGTGTACTGGAAAAGGGTAGTCATCAACTTCAATCTTTACTGAACTTTTTTTTTAATTAGCTAGTGGAACTACTATTGTTCCTTGGACAATAGTGTCTGCATCTAATGGCAGAATTAGCTTGGCATAACTAAGAAACAGCTGTCAGAGAATCCATGGCAGCTGAAGCTCCCAGTACTTTAAGTCCTGCAATTCCAAAACAAGCACGCTGCCAGTCTGGATCTGAATGTGTTAACAGAAAGGAAAAATGGATCTGACTGCCCTGAGCTGATGTCTGCCATCTTGCTGTTGTTGGCTACTAAGAGCATCATATTCACACATCCTCTTCTCTAATCCCAAAAGGATCTCAATGGTATCACATTTTCCCCACCGTATTTAATCTGTAATTTCCATCCAGTTACCATTGCCTCTTCACATACAAGGCCATTCAAAGTATGTCTGTGACTTTAATTTCTGTTACTGAGGAAATATTTTAATCAAAATACCTGGTGATATTTGTTAACTTTTAGCTGCTGCCAGAGACAGCAGGGGAGGGGGTAAATCTTCTGACTTTGAAGCAGAATGTTAATGTGGTAACTAGTAAATATTTCAAAATATCCTTTGCTCAGAGAGGGAATAACCTGTGTATTTCAAAAGGTGAATTTCATCTTACCTAGGGGCCCTATGTCTTTAACTCTCCTGGTCACAGCCAAACCGTGCCATCAGCTCTGAGGTTATTGTTTGCTGGCAGGTAATGGTGTTCAAACCAAGTATACGAAATGGCTTTGTAAATCCGCTCACTGATTTACTTGCTTGGAATTGTTGCTCCTGCACACAATGGTATTCCCTGGGGTTCCCTAGAGCAGAGCCTCCTCCATACGTTCTTGCTGGCTGCAGGAGCCATCCTTGCAGCCAAGGGGCTGTGCTCCTGACTGGAGACCCAGATGGAGGGCTAAGGCAGAAGTTACTGTTGCAGTCTATGTCAGTTCAGATGGAAAGAACTTGGATCAATGACTTTTTTCATTTTGAGATGACTCCAGCCAATCATTTGTTGTAAACACAAGCTCTAGGAACCTTGAGAGTATAAAAATGAAGCATTTTGGCATAACAACAGTCATGGGGTAGAACAGAGAGTAGGCAGTTTGCTCATACTTGAAGGACCTTGACCCAAAGGCTGCGGTATTGCAGTGCTATTTTGATAGCTTCTTTGACTTAAGGAAGTGTGAATCAGTCTTTAATTTGCTTCTGGTTTGAGAAGTGCTGCTATTGAGTACAGCTAAGATGGGAGCTGGTTCCAGGAGGTGTGATTAGGAAGCTGAGGTTATTCTCTGTGTCACTGGTTCTGAAATAAATGCACACCTGAATCAGGGCAGCTTCTGACCCACTTAGTACATAAAAAAAAAATTTCTCCAGCAGACTTGTCTAGAGTTATCAAAGTAAGTAGAGGTCAAATGTATTTTGTATAGAAGGGTGGTCATGGCATTTAACATTTTCTGTGTTCATATGCTGTACTGACGATGGCTTTGGAGTCGGGAAAACTCCACCCCTTATTCACAGGCCCTATTTAATTCCTGGTGGTCCTAAGGCTAGTTGCTTGGCCAGAGGGATTCATGTTATATATGCCTTGATATTGATGCTTGTCCCCTAGTGTCTATGCTGGGTGTTTTGCTGTGATTCATCTATGCTTGTCAGTTGAAGGCTTTAGAGTTTCAGCTTAAGTTTGTGATGAATGCTTTGCCACTTTCTACTTTAAGGGGAAAAAAATTTGTTTCTTCCTTTAGAGGTCTATTGTTCATCCTTACCTTATGAGATGTGAATACTTTTTTCCCATGCAGCTGCTGTGCTGGGTGGTTCGTGTTAGAAGCCTGGTGAATCAAATGTGTTAAATAGCAGTAACAGTTGTAGGAGTGTTGCTGTGGCTGCTTTGGGAATGTGTTCTCTTCATACCTTCAAACTGATGTGGTTATCTGTGTAGGGGCTGCATCTCCCTAGCTGAGAAGGAAAAGTGTGTGTTGTAGGTGAAAATGACAATGAAAATGCTAATTATTTCATTTTTACTAATTTCCTTTTATCTCTCCCTACACTTTTTTTTTTTAAAATTCAACTCAAAGTTCATTTTTCCTGGTTGAAAGCAATAAAGACAAAAGCCACAAAGGAGTCATCTCTCAGGTGAAAAAACTTACTTGTTTATAAACTACCAATGTGTACATTTAATCCCAAATTGTGAGAGAGAAATCTGGGCAAAATAAAATAAGATGGGACAAGGGAATTGAAAACAATGCCTTCTCCTGTACTTGTAGTTCTCCTCTGGTACTTGCTTGACAATACTTCAGGTTGCTGCTGCTTCACTGTATTGTCCTACTGAGAGTATTCAAGAAGTACATCATGTGAGCATTGTTCTGTGGCACTAACACTTCTGTTGGGATGCTAGGACAATAAAAAAGTCCCCAAAAGTATGTGGATTTAGGAATTAATATCTTAATGGATTAACCATTTATTCTGTCACTTACAAGTTACATATATGCTTAGACATAAAAATCTTGATAAAATTATGTATTATGAAAACTCAGAAATGTCTCCATAACATAATAGAAGTTATTTTTTGATCAGTAATCAGCTTAAGCATGTTTGACAAACCTTTTCTTTAAATTCAGTGCTTCAAGGCTGTTAGGCAGGTTTTCAGACGGTGGCAAAGATGATGAGAAAACCCATCACTTGCAGTAGGAAATAGTGCCATGGTACTGAAAACACAGTAGCAACTTAGTGATTAAATAGTGTTTGCTCCCACAACTCCTGCTTTGCAGCAGTCTTTCATTTATTTATTTAATGTGCCACACAATGCCATTGCTCAGCTAGAGGCTAAGAGGGAATGTAGGTAGACTGCATACCTGCAAGAGAAGCAAGAGGCCTGGAATGCTCGATCTGGAAAACAGTATTTGTAATACAAAGACAGGATCCTACATCTTGTGGCCCTGGTGTCCTTGCATTTGCATCAAGGCACCAGCATGGATCAGTTCACTGCGGCAGCAGTCCAGCCGATGTGACTCGCATTATTATCAGATACCTGATTGCAGTCTCTGGATGGATGGAGGGTGGGACGTGAGGAGCATAGCAATGGGCGTGGTGCTGCTGCTGCTGTGTGATAGTAATCTGTGATGAGGACAGAGGCTCACTCAGCGCTGCAGAAAAGTTTTATAAGGACACGATGAAACCGCTTTGCGAAATTCTGGTTGTTACTGGGATTTTGAACTCTAATGTACTGCCAGCTTGTCCAGAAGGTGTTTTGACAAACATGTTTAGGCTGTGCAGAGCCAAGATGATACAGGGCTTCAGTTCTGAAATTGAAGTTTTCTTCTGACAGAGACTTAATATATATAATTTGAGACAAGTTTTGAGTTTTGAAGGTTAAAGTAGTCCAGGTGTTGGATTCCAATGTGGTATTTCATGATTTTTCTTTTCAAAACTTTTGAAATTTCTTGTTAATACATAACTGTGTCAATAAAATTTTGTGACAACACTTCTGACTTTTTACATGCTGTGGTAAATTGTTCGGACATAGGATCTTGATTTTCTGTTTATTGATCACAAATCTCTGTGGTCTTACTGTTCTCAGTGGAGCAATTCCTGGCCGATACTGGCTGCAGACTGTCTAACGTGGTATTCAGAAAAACGCTTTTCTAAACTGAATGTAATTACCAAAACATATATTTTGAACTCTTCTTAGGGGTTAGTAGAAGAAAAATCCTGACAAAAGGTCTTTGCCTTGATATTCGTTTTGGAAATGAAGACAACTGGATAAATAAAGAAAACAAACAAAAAGAGACGATAATATGTCATGGCCTTTATATTCAGAGCAGAAGAAGCTTTTCAGATATGTAGAGCAGCAGAGCAATGCCCCTAAGTCAGACATACAGAAGTCCTCACAGTAGTGGAGTGCTGCATGTACTGTATTGGCCCGGGGGAGCCAGTCAGTGAAGGATATTGCTGGCTTCTAAATTGGTCCCTCAAACACCGATTTGAATCAGAAATAACTCACTGAGCAGAGGGAGGAAAAAAAAAACCACACTTGTAGTTGCCAACCACTCGAAAAATTTTTCTGAGCTGCTGAATTTGCATTGCAAATTCCCTTGTATCTCTTGTATAAGCTGATACAAGAAATTATATTAGATATTCAGAAGGTGGAACAGTCATCTGGTAGGAGGAAATAAACTTTTTAATGTTTTGTTTTACTGTCTTAGACTTCTGTAAATTATTAAAGTGCATCTTTTGTATGATATGCTCTAAGACAGTTTTACTGCTGTTTGAGTACAGCAGAACATAGGTGACAAGTTTTGATCCTCTTTACCGTGTTAAAACATTTTTTTACATTGTGTTTAAGTGCTGTCTGGGCCTGTGTACCCAAGAGCAGTGTCTTACCTGCTAGCCTGAAAATGTCAAGGAGAAACAGAATTGCTTATAAGGAGAATATGCAACAAATGGCATGGATCCTGAGTTAGGAAATTGTCAAAGACAGTAAGTATTGAAGGTGACATGTGCTAATGAACAAGACTTAGTCATAGCCCTTATATTGAGATGAAAACATTGGAATGAGACTATGAAGTTATAGCAGTCATACTACAAGTGTTCCTTGTTGGGTTTATAATCAATTTCTTACTGTTATTCTAAGCAAGACTTTTTTTTCTGACTCATTTGTCCTCAGGTGTTTTCAATTCTATCATTTTCATGAAAACTTCATAGTTGCCACTTGATGAACATGACAGGATTTGGCCTGTGTTACAGCAGGAAAGGGGGAAAGTGGTCATGCAAAGATGCTTCTGTTATGATATCTAAATGACTGGTTTAGTCTGCAGTATAAAGTTTGCAGGTCCATTTGATAGTATGTATTCAGCATTGGTTTGGTTTTCTTTTTCTCTGATAAAACTGGAATTTTTACTTTGAGAGGCACATACTTATATGCAAAGGGAATTTCTATCTGTAGCAAGAGTAAAGCTCTGATATTTCAAAAATTCAATACTATGCTTGATCACTATTAAATACTTTTGAGCATGGCACTCCTAATGTTAGTGTCAGCATTATTTGCAGAGTGTTTTGCTGCATGTAGTTGTGCATTACCTTCCTATGTTTTAAAAAAAAGTTACTGATTAGTACAATTAGATAAATTCCTATTTATTTAGCTAGCATGGATAATAAGTACCTTTCTGTAACTCACTACTTCAACTGACAGGCAGAAAGCAAGAATTCACCAAGTAACTGAAACATTTTTCAGTTGCAAAGTAATTTTTAATGAGGTACATTTTGTCTGCCAGGAAGACAAAATGTCTGTGAGGAAGGAAAAATAGCAAGCACAATATACAAAAGGATCTTTGTATTCCTAATACTGGCTGACACGAGAAGCTTGCAAAACAAAACCAGATCTTTTGCAATGGAAATGAAGTGCATGTACAAAGAAGAGACCAAGGGTGAAATGGAAAGCAAATGAAGTCGGTCATGTAGTTTCATTTGTACCTGCTAAAAATGAATCCTTTTACTTGGGAGTTAGTAACAAATTGTATGCTTCCAGAATTACAGCTGAAGTGATGTGGTCTGTTGGCACTGGGAAAGCACAGAGTAGAAAAGCCGTCTCCTCAGTAGTACCCTTTCTCAAATCTGAGTGTTAGCTGGGATGCTCTTTGGGAGAGCAAGCCAAGTTGCAGCACAGCAAACAAAGACCAGTAGAAGTGGCTCCTTGCAGAGGTTAGAACAGATTTCTCTCTGCTATCACACTGCAGATACTCTTTAAACAGCTGTAGTGTTGCCAAACTGTGAATGGTTCTCCCGTGCTTTCACGGTGTTCCTAACATAGCAGTGAACAAGGATTGTTCACTGGTTGGCTGCTTTGCTGTTTGACTGTGAGATGGAGATGAGACTGTTTTGTTTGAAAAAACAGTTTCAAATTTCTGCACAAAGAGGCTGTGTAAGTTCTTGGTTTGTATCACTTGCTTTTAGATAGTGTACTAGAGAGAGATTACTCCCAACTGTAGTCTTGTATTTTCCCTTGAACTGAGCAGTCCTTTTTGCTGCAGTAAGTTAATTTTTGGGAAAGCATTCTGTCTTTGTGTGCATATGTAGCATTCATGCTTGATTTGGGCTTTTAGATGATGCTGGTCCTGACAGCAAATTAGTGTGACAGATACATATTCTGGTTTATGAAGAAATAAACCTGTTAAATTTGGCTGTACCAGGTTTTAGAAGCTCCTAATTTCTTTTGGACAAAAAGCAAAAGTTATTGGCTCAACTGAAATGTGGCTTGGATGTGTTTTTTTTCAAGTGCTAAGTCTTTTAGTAACACAAGATTTTTGAAGCAACCACAGTAATTCAGTCAAGCAGTGTCTACGTAATCTGTTTTAGTGGTTTCAGGTCTTTTGTGACCCAGTTTTCTTGCATAAAATTTCTAGGAGTACTGACAAAGCTTGGTGCTCTTATTTTGGCACAACTGTACCTTCTCGAAATTGCTCTTTTTAGCTCTACATCGTTGTAACATGGCTATTCGTGTGGTGTATCTGGATTGGTCTGCAGTGGCTCTGTCTGTTTTGAATGCTCTTTCCCTTTTGGTGTGCTATGCTTTTGGATGCTGCAGCTGCTGGCCTTTCCTTAAATTCTGCATTGTAATTCCTCTGTCACATAATAACCTCTAATGCAGGCAGCACTAGGTTCCTTAGCCAAGTTGTAAGAATGACCAGGTTCTTTAAACAATTTGTCTCATATGCTTACCAGAAATGAAATATGTCATCGCCTGTTTTTTTCTGTTTCTTGTTTTGCACTTGTGCTTCAGTGGTGCTGCGTTTTTCTGGTCGGGGGTTCATTTTCGTTTAGTTTTGGGTTTTTTCTTCTAAAACTGATTCTATTGGGCAATGTCTGCTATCTTAAATGAGGGCTAAAGTTGCATAGTCTCTCATATATCCTATATTTGTAAGTGATTAATTTTTGCAAATGGTTTTGCTCAGAGAACAGCAGCTGGTTCCTGTCTCAGAACACTAGTGTCTGACTGCTGAGCTCAGATTCATTGAATAGAAATATTAAAGCTTTCTGCAGCTGACTTTGAACTGGGAGTTTAGCTTTGCAGATGAGTTTTGTAGGAATCCCAGAGGGTAAGGTTTATTTCTAAAGAATACTTGAGATCAATAAGAGCAAACAGATAATTTAAAATATTTCCTTCAAGATACCAGTGTATTAAACTAGGGTATTCCATGATATGAATTACTACTCAAAATATAATTTTTTTCTATAAAATACTTCCATTACTGTGCTCTAGGCCCAGACTGCTTTTCACAGTATTGTTACATGGCCTTTAAAGGTCCACTTGTTGACTAAGCGCTTAAACCCCATGCATTAGATTGCAACTGAGGTTTCTTGGGCTGCAAGTAGATACTCAAGAAACACGTTTTGTGTCACCTTACAACAGGATATCTAGATCTGATCCTGTTTTGTAACTGGTCAGTTAAGAAAAATGGTTTTAGTACCCTCTTTTGAAAAGCCTTAAATCACTGGAATTAGTTTTGGAGAGTGAGCTAATATGGCACTGAAAACTCTGAAGCTTTCTGATTTAAAACTTAATGTCATCAGCTATATCTGTCTAATTCTAGTCTGCTACATTTAGTTCTTTTTTTAAAATTTTAATTGTCAACAGCAGACTGTTTGTTTGGACAGGAGCATTTCATGGCAAGTAGAGGTGATGTCTCCAGGAGATATGAGCTAAACAGGTATGGTCGATGTGGTGGTGAATGCATGAAAATAAATAGCCAACTCAGTGAGACAAAGTCTTAGGAAGTATTAAGACATCATAAGGTGCAATAACTTAAAAAGGGAATAGTTTATAAGGTTGTATTAAGAAGTACTGCTTGAACTGCGTGAACACATTCAAAAAAACTGCCACCAAATCTTTCCAAGAAACATCTTGCTGAGGTTTTCCTGAGCTGAATAGAGATGCCTTTTAGTCTTTTTATTTTCAAAGAGAATTGTCTTCATGGTGGATAGAACCTTTTTCTGAGACTATGGCACCTTACAGTAGATGGGAGGCTTGCCTCGAAGCAGAAGTAAATAACCCTAAATAGAGGACATAAAGCATTAAATTGTTGAGTGTCAGTCCAGTGCCTTCACCACAAGAACACAAAAATTCATCTTGCATGCTGTAGATAAAACAGTGAAGCAATAAGCTGGACTTTTTTGGACATGTGCACACCAGACTGAACTGGAAATAAAGAATACTTCAGAGTTGTTTTATTGTTTATCTTGGGGAACAAATAATTCACTGCAGAGGAGAATGAACTTCAGATAAGAGCCCTGACAGTGATATAGTATGATATAGTGAATTACCACTTTATTTTATAGCATCTTTGGTGAAAATGATATCTCAAAGTCTTTGTGTGGTTAGATAATACAGATAGAAAGCTAAACGGTAGCAAGGAGAGAGAAATTAAGACTTTTAAGGAAAGAGGGGACAATTGGTTTCCAGATAGCATTTAGAAGATAGATGGTATATCAGTATGGCAGAGGCTCTTTTTTTTTTTTATTTTTAAGAAATGTTTTTCTAGATGTAGCAGGTAGACTGGGAAAATATCTATTTAAAGAATGGCAGGCAGAGAAGTGCATGTGTAGACTGCTGAAGTTTGGCCTTGCTTTCCAGTACCCGCTTGGTAGTGCGCAAGCTGACTTTGGCAGCCATTTACCTAAGTTTCTTCCCTTAGACCTAACTTCATTGGGTTATATTCATGTTTATTGTAGTTAAATAACTCCTGACTTGTGCTAATTTAAGTGAAGTAAAAGTGGACTGTTTTATTCATGTGCCTCACTCTTCATGGTGAATTTTAGTTTTTGTTTCCCTTCTTCAGCTTTTTGGTAAATTTCCCTACAAGACCATCCTGGGCAAAACAGTTTTAACTTGGAAATTATCTTTTTTTAAACTCAATTTGTTGCTGGTTAGCATAATCTGCACTTTACACCTGATACAGACTATTCTATTCCTGTCCTGGAGATGTTTTTCAGAAGCTTGTGCTCAGCATGACATTGCTCTGCATATTGGAGAGCCTCTTCAAAATTAAGCTGGATTGAGCTGCGGAATCTGACTTGGAGAAAAATGCCCACATGTTAGAGAGGAATTTATTTACCCTGCTGTTTCTTGTCCCTTTAATTTGATCCTGAGTTGAGTATACACAACAAAGGCCATGTGACCATGATGACAGCCTTTCAAGCTGTGCANTGATCCTGAGTTGAGTATACACAAGGTGTGTGTGTATACCATGTGACCATGTGACCATGATAACAGCCTTTCAAGCTGTGCCAATGTGTGTATGGTCAGGATGTGCAGTGTTGCCTTCTGTGGTGCTGTTAGCTGGTGCGTGGCTGCAGCTGCCTGGAGGTCTGCTGCTCACTTAGCTACAGAGTTTATGTGGGGTACCCTCAGTATTTTATGTCCATTTCCCTGTTTTGTACTGGGTGGGATCCTCCCTGCTTTTGTCCATAAACTGGAAGACTTGTCCCAGAACAGGTTCTTTCACCCAGTGCATGAGAGGCCGATCCCCACACAGCTGAGGTATTTGAACAGACATTAGCCAACCTTTGCTTATGAGGTATTAGTATTTTTGTAAACCTGCTTGCATGAGCTGCAGCCTTTCTTTTAACTCAAGTCTTTGGAATGGATGCTTACTTGAAAAAATTTCAAGAAAACTTTTTGTTCTCTGTACCTTAATGTCCCAGCTGCTTGCTTCTTCAGTGTTTTATGAGAATGTCAGGACTCTGTACTTCAACACCATAAGGAATTCTCATGTGATGTAGTGGTAGGAAGAGGGAAGCCCAGAGCCAGGGTGTATGAAAGAAAATTATCGTCTCTGCTATTTTAAGCAGCAGACGTATGATATTGTGCTATTTCAAAGCTGTAAATCACTGTTAAATATCCATGGACATGCATTACTTAACGTACAGCTGTTCATTGCTCACTGACTGCTCAATGTTGATAATTTAGTGTCAAAAGCTGTTAATGGAGAAATTCAGTTCCTAAAATAAGATTACAGTGTTACGACTGTTTCCCAATGTTCTAATGTCCTAATAATGCAAAGGATATAGCTAATATTGTTTGTTCATTTTCCCGTGTATTCTCAATCCAATTCCTACTGAACCTTTGGGAAATTTACTGGCATGTCAGTCTTGACATAAAAACTTATTCAACAGGTTCTACTTGAATCTGAATATCCCATTCACTCAAATTCAATAATAATACTGTTGCTGGTTCAAAATGAATCCCCGGAGCCAAGCTAGCAAAGGATACCTGGGAGAGATGAAGCTGGGGTTTAGGTCTGGCTGATCTCACCACATCTGTACTCTTTGACTGACGTCCTAGTTCCACAGCCCTTGGGAGATCCTGACAAAAGGGTGAACATGGCACATGTTTTCTGGAGGTGATTAAATCAAACCTTTTGATGACAGTCTTGACAAACTAATAACGTGAGAAAAAGGTCTTTTTCCTTTTACCTCTTATCTTAGTTTATAATAAGGCTCTCTAGATTTGAAAAACAGAATGTAGTTTAAAGATTAAATTATTTTTCAAGTATTTTTCTCCCCCGATTTCTTTCCAAGAATGAAAACTTAGGACAGAGTTTAGAGTAATCTTTAATGATGAATGGATAGAAATGACACCAAAATCTTCTCACAACTAAAGAATATCTATCCAGTGTTTAGCTATAAATCTTCAGTGCTCCTAGGTTTTATTTAGGAAAGCAGCTGTTAATCTAAACATTAGCATTCTAGTGGATGGCTGGACAGAGGGGAACCAAGTCACTGAGAAACCATTAACAAAAGATAAAAATAGCAGATTGCTGTTTATATTCTACTGAGTATTTTCTGATTTGAATAACACAAGACAGGGAGGGTTTGAGTGCTTTACCAAAATATGAGTGAACATTTGAAGGGATATAACATTTTTTGGTAGTGCCTGATGAATATACTTTGAATATGTGGTTCCTTTCACACCCTTAGTATATTAGTGCCATTCATATTGTGCAGTCTGGACCATGCAGAAAGCTTTTAATCTGTCACAGTTGCCGTAGCTCTGCCGATGCTGGGATCAGTGTGAGAAGTGAACGCGTAAACTGTTAGCACATGGACTACTGTGTTTTTCAGATCCAGCTCCAAGTTTCAGTGTGGTACTGGAATTATCTTAACTCATGTGCACTGCTTTATGGACCCTGCAGTTGTACCAGCGAGGCTAGTACAGCCTCAGGAAGTTTTTCTACCAATGTCAGAGATTGAGCAGGTGTGGTTCCATGTGGGCTATTGTAAGGGATGCTTTTTGCAAGTTCTGGCCACAGGGGAGTTCACTAGTGTTAATGTAATTAATAGTTATCTACTTAATATAGAAGAAACTCTTAATACTTCTGAGGTAAACATCTAAAGAAGATTAAAATACTTTCTTTGTCATTCAGGCACTTTCAAACAGTTAATTTGAAGATTTTCAAAGGTTGGGCAAACAGAAGAACTCTTGTTCTGTTAGTCCTTTGTTCTAAGTGCCTAGATGTAATACTCTTAACTTGAGAAAATGTATTTCTGTTAGCCAGGTCCTCATAAAAATGATGGATGTTTATCCCAAATTATTGGGGCTTGTATATGAAATATTAAATAAGGCTATCCTAGCACAGTATAGAAACATAAGCTACTTCAAATGTCCATTATATTAATAAAGCTATGTTGAGGTGGTCTGAGATGACTGAGGTCTAACTTGACAACTGTATTTCTGATGTGATGACACCTGTGCTCTGGAGAACAGTCAAAATAATGAGCATATTGTTGGTGTCCTTGTGCAGGGTTTATCATTCTGTTGAAAAGCTCTTCTTGGGACTGGTTTTAGTGTGCTGATAAGTGATTTCAGATGTCAAAGCAGGATCCACATCAGAAAGTAATGGCTGAGCAGTCTCATTCTAGATCACTCTAAACAGTTTTCAAAATGCTGAACTGTTTGAAATAGCAGAGTATAATGATTGAAAAACTACCTCAGCTTGGTATGTTGTACTGAAATGCTGAAATACAGCATATTGAAGTGACAGTAAGAATGGGTCATATGTATTTGTAAATTTGTTTAGCACTTTTATTCCCACTTCTAAATGTTAAATGTGGCTATCAAAACTTCTGTCTATAAATTCAGAGCCCCAAATAAAGGATGCTCAAGGCAAAAGTTGATGTGTGTAATTGATAAGGACAGGTGGTGAAACTTAGTTAATTACTGTGCATGTTCCTGTGCACATTTGGAGGGATCTTTTTCTGTTTCCCATAAAATGGAAATATATAAATAGCACTATAATTATTTTCAAGACTTACTGGTTATTTGTAATGCACAGACTTGACTGTCATCTTCATTGACAGTGTTAAAATAATAAGATATGGATACTACAAACAGTGTTTCATCCAACTTGATGAACCATTAGGGGATCCCTTGAAATAGTATTTTTATGGAGTTGACTTAACTGATAACAAATCCTAGAAGCAGATGTGGGATCTACATAGAAAAGCAGCTGTTCCCAGTGTTGGGAAGAATACAAAGTCTGTCTCCATGTCTTGTTTTAGGGTTACCTTCGTTCTCTTTTTCAAGTTCTTATTGTCTCCTGGATCTCATGCAGGCAAATGAATCAAGCTTCTAAAGACTGGAAAACTACAACATTCCCCAAGGATGCAGAGAGGAAAAGAAAAGGAATGGTTGAGAGGAGCCACCTTGGAATAGAATGTAGAGGGAGTTTTTTTTAGGGGAAAAAATGGCAAGTTTTGATCACAGAGATGGTAAATACAAAAGATAACATCTTAAGTGATCTCAGAGGGAAAGATGGGCTTCTAGTATAGAGGTACTGACTAGAACAGATTTGCCTGTAAGTCAACAAGGCGTTGTCAGGATAGCTTGATTATACATGATTTCAAACATGTCATTCATGGTTTCCCTTAAGTTAATTAGGTTAATAATAGTTGGTTGACATAAGCCTTGCAGCCATAAAACTCAAGATTCCCCCTTAATAGGCAGATGAGGGACTCAGAAACAGCATGTAGCCCATCTCCACTTTTGACCTTGTGCCTAAACAAAGACCAGCTAAAAGGAGGAGGGGGGTAGTCACTTTGGGACAGTAATTCAACTTAATGCTGAGTATGATTGAAGCTGTCTCTGTAAGCAGTAAAGTATACACTCCATAAAGTCTAGGAATAATGACATGTTATAAATAATTTTAATTTTAAAAGCTTGCTCAAAGGTAGAATTACTAGAAGCACTTCAGAGCTAGTGTGGATCTTGGGTCTGGATTTTGCTTTTTTTTAACCTAGAGACTAACCAAACAGCAGTTATTCAATTAGAGCTCTGGTTTTAAATGTATAACAACCTGGGTACAGATTGTGTTACTAATGTGGAGTCACCTAGAGCAGAAAGCACATGAATTATTTCAGTGGCTTGTAATTCTCCTTTGTAATAAGTTTGGGTTAAAAAAAATCTCTAATTTTAAAAGATATATATAGTCCTGTGCACTTAGATCTCTTTAGTCTAATTTCTGCCCATGCAACGGATGTGGAGGGCAGTAGTAGAAAAATGAAATGTAACCCATTGTCATAGCAGGCGTGAGCTGGCAGCCTGTGTAATTACCTATCTCTAGCCAGGCTGAAAAAAATCCGTAACCTCAGAGTGAACTCTAGTCCTGGACCTCTACACTAAGAGTAGAGAAATGCCATGCTCCAGCAGTCACTTAGATGAAACACAACATCAGAATATACTCTCATAGGCTGATTTCCTCCTGAAGGCATGGACATTGGTTCTTAGCTTATATTGGAAATGTAGTTTTCTACAGATTAATTATCTCAATGGGTTCCTCTAGGCTTTAGAGGTTATTATGCTATTTTTAAAAAAACATTGAAGTGTAATTTGCTCTTAAAGGCAATTATGATCGCTGCTGTCTGAGAACAGTCATTCTTGGAGCCTACCAGCACATTGGATATTGCTGCTAATGCTGCACTTCCACTATCAGAACTCTCACTCATCCCATTTGTACTGCATCCCAGTCTTACGTATGTCACTACATGCTGTTTTGATACAGATAGTTTAAAATCTTTGCTATCAACTTTGCTTTGGTTTTGGGTAGACCTTTGTGCATCTTGTTTTCTACCAGACCCCAGTGGTCATTAACTTTGACTAGTGACAATATCCATTTTCCCCATCCAATGATCAAACCTTTCTATTCTGTGCAGTGTTTCTAAGGTGTGAAGGCGTTAAGATGTAGCAGTAAATAATTATTTGGATTTTCTTATATGGTCAGATGTGCAAACAGGCATGTTTGCCACCAGCAGCGGCCTCACCTATACAGAGAAATTTGGGTAGCCTCAACCAAAAAGGAGACAGTTGCCCATCTTCCACTGGGGACGGGTTTCTTAGGACCTTCCCTGTGCAAGCCATAGTGCTGGCAAGGCTATGAATCTGCTTTTATCAGTTCTTGGCAGTTCAGCTGGGTGTTTGCCCAAGAGATGGCAAGTTTAAGGGTGTAGAGAGTTGGGATGGCTCCTCCTGGGGTTTGGCTGCCTCTTGACCTTATCGTTTGTGAGCTACCTTTGCTTGCACTCAGGGAAATCTGCTGAACTTCCATGATCTTTACATAAGTGTTGTGAAGCAACACAGAGTTAAATTTTTGCAAGTAATAATAGAATGTCATGGGAAAGTATTTATTATTTACCTGATTTACTCCTGATTAGGCTTTTAATTAGCACTTATAGGGTGTTTGTTCTACAGATATTCTTAGAACAAAATATATTGCATGAGTTTTCACACAGACTGTTTGCATTTAATCTGATGTACAGCTGTGATTGCAGTTAATTTTGAACTCTGTTTCAAAGAGTGAGGTATACAGGCCAAAGTTTGACTGATAAATGCTGAAAGTTTAAAATAAGCAGAAAATTCATGAGCAAGTGACAACTAACTGTATTTACTATGGAGAGGGGTAGTTATGATTAGATAACTCACAGATTAAGTACTTACGTGATTAACATGTTTCCTGAGAAGAGATCAACTTATTCATACACTTCTGCTTTCCAAACATCCAAAGGGACAGGTATGTCACAATGAATGTAGTTTTAATGGTGGCATATAAAGCTTTCCATTCAGGAAGGACCAGGGAGCAGCTTTCTTTCAAATGCAGGAGACTCTGCAGTAAGGAAATGTATCTGAATGTAATTCAATAGTTCTTTTACTTCTAGCATCAACCCCTGTTATAAATGCACTGCTGGGATTTAGGAGGTTAATTTTTTTTTTTAAACAAGGCGTTCATTAAAATATTGTTTTATGTTAGGATTTTGATGATCTTATACACTGGTAGATCTTTCCTCTGATGTGTTCCAAATGCAAGAAAATTTTGCCTTCATTAGCAGTTAGAATTTAAAAGCTGGTAAGAATAAGTTCTGTTAGTCTCTTAAACAAAAGCACTGCACCTCCAAGGGCTTTGAAAGGTATTCTGTCCAATCTTGCATTTAAATGGGAGCTATGCTACTGCTGTGCTTCACTAGCCTGCCCCCTGCCAGAGGAACGCAGGGTATTGGCTGCTGCCTGGGAAAGGCACCTGTCACCTGGGGAGACAGAGAAGCAATAATGGACAGCTGGGGAGGGGCAGTTGGTGTATGTGTCATTCTGTGCCAAGAAGTGATTCTGTTTTTCATGAAAAACTGTTTCAAGATCTGCAAGTGGCTCGTTTTTGTTTTGCAAAAAGAGAAAAAAAAATATTTTTTATACAAGTTTAACGTAACAGCAACCCATTGACCACACCTACTTTGTCTGAAAAGTCCTAATTAATTGTGTGACTGGTTACTGAAAATATCTTTGAATATGGTTTGTTTCTTGAGCAGCAAATCCTTGCTTCTCTGTTTAAAATATCGGTCTCTATTGAGGCCTAAAGAGTCCATAATGAGCAAGTCTCTTTTTTTTTTCTGGTCCTGTCTGAATAGCTGTGAAGAGTAAGTACACCTACACCGTTCCACAGCATGTCTTTCATAGAAGTGACTCAGCAGGGATGTTCAATTCTTTGACCTCTGACAATCCCTTAAACTTGTGCAAAGGAAGAAAAACCTCCAAATACGAATGTTCTCATGGTGGATTTTTATAGCTGCTACTCTACATGTTTCAAAATGGTAAGTTCAGTTCTTAATTCTAAGGAGAGGATCAAGTGACAAGAGAAGTGAACTCTGTACTTAACTCGCAGCTACCTTCTGGAATAGTTTTTCCACAGCTTGACATTTCCCTTATTGTAAAATATATCACTCCTCATGCATTAGGCTCTTTTAATTTCAGAAGCCTGCCGGGATTGATGTTTCGTAAATCCATCTACATGTGTAATCCTTTCCTATTACTTGGATAAATACTTTGACTCTCCTGCTCCAAGCCAGAGAACTAGAAAAAAATGGATCAGTTCTTTCATACGAAAGGAAAAAATCTGTCTACAGACAGAATCAGTCATCTCTTTCTAATCTTTTAAACTATACAACTGAGTAATACGTTTGGGTTTGAGGTTTTTTGCAGAACTGAGACAGAACTGGGAAATTATTTCTTGGAAAACCCCCTACCTATAAAGTTCCAGGGTATTTTGTTCCAGCTTCAAGTGATTTTAGATCTGTAGTACAATTTTAATATGCAGACATCCTTGTCTAGTCATCCCATTGTTGCTACAGGGTGTTCTATGCTTTCATCAGAAAGCTAACATCATTTACACCTGCCTGAGCTTGTACATTTGAATTTCAGAGTGACTTTGCGGTAGCGATGTAAACAGGTTGCCAACTGATATACCAGAGCTGTGGTAAATACTCCTCTCTCTAAGTGCTCACTAATTTGTGCTTATGTAAATATGAACTGAAAGCAGTCCTGTAGTGTGCTGGAGTGTATTTGCAAGAGCATTTTGTTCACAGCTATTGTAACACAGTATATTCTAAAAATCCTATCCTTCTTAGTACTGCTTTCTACATAGCATGTTTATATGAACCCTACTCAAGATGAAAAATGCCAGAGACAAAGCAGACTGCTCCATCACCTTCTTAACATGTTTCTATAGTTAGAATTTGTCCTCAAATAATTAAGATTAGTGGGGTTTAAAAGTATATTTTCCATTTGTGGCATCTTTGTTTCAAAGCTTATCTATCCATACATGTCCAAGTTCGATTTATGCTAGGAAAACATACATTATTATTTGCATGCTTGTAGATATGCAGCTGGAGTCTCCTTGCTTAGGTTATGGACAAGCCTATATTAGAACAGAATTGGCGTCACAGCTGAAAAAATCAACCACAACTAGACCCATCAACCTAATTTTCCAAGTAAAAGGCTCAGTTGGCCCCTTTCTCCTCACTGTGTGGCACCAATACTTCCTGTACTTGCAGCGTGATGTGTAGGATGCTACCTGGGGAGAACTACAGGAATGCTACAGGCCAGCTAAGGTAGAACTTCCCAGAGAACACTAAAATGTAAAGGATCTTACTGTAGGATGTGTTTTGGATGTGCTTATGAGAACCATGTAAATGGCAAAGGACACGGGGCCATTATGCCAAACACTCATGGAAAAAGGTGTCCTGTCTCTCCCAGTTGCCACTATCTAGTATCTGATAGACTTGAACTGTACTACATGGTGTGTCCACGAGGTGATGATGTGCTGGTTTATGTGAACATGCAGCTCTGAAAAGGAATTTTATTTTTCTGTGTTCTTGTTTACACTTATATTAATATTTGGGTTAGTTTTGTATGGGGTAGAATTAATTTTCTTCATAGCAATTAGTATGAGCTGTGTTTTGGATTTGTGCTGGAAATGGTGTTGATAGTATAAGAATGTTTTTTGTTATTTCTGAGCAGCAATTCCACACAGTCCTTTCCTGCTTCTCACCCTGTCTCACCAGAAAGGAGGCTAGAGGTGCACAAGAAGCTGAGGCCACAACAGCTGTGACCCCACTTGATCAAAGGAATATTCCATACCATATAGTGTCATGCCCAACATAGGAAGCTGAGGGGAGTGGGGAAAGGAGGGACATTCAGAGTGATGCTGTTCGTCTTCCCAAGTCCCCATGGTGCATGATGGAGCCCTGCTTTCACGGGGATGGCTGAACACCTGCCTGCCCATGCATGGGAAGTGGTGAATCAACTCCTTGTTCTGCTTAGCTTACACGTGTGGCTGCTGATTAATTTTATATAGAACTGGCTTTATCTCTACCCACAAGTTTTCTCACTTTTACTCTTCTGATTTTTCTCCCTGCACCATTGTGTAAGGGAGTGGATGAGTGACTGGGCGGTGTTTAGTGTCCTTCTGGGGTTAAACTACAACAACAGTTTATGAAACAAAAAACCCCCAAACATTAGTGTTTAGAAGGAGGATGCAATATTTTTGCTAAAGGATGATAGATTCTACTTTTTCTTAGGAGATGTTATAAACCAAAGAAAACACAAGATGAATGAAGATATACTTTTTATGTTTACTGTGTACAACACTCTTGCCAAAAGGTGCTGCTTCTCTAGTCAGCCTTCTATGCCTCAAACTGACAGTAATTAGGACTACTGTAATAAAGGGGACCCTGAAGAATGTTAAAATGAAGCTTGTGCTAAAATATGCCTAAGCTTTATAGATCAGACCTAGCACTTTGAATATGCTTTTGGAATGAGAAGAGTCCTGTAATATATAAAGCATCAGCTTAAAAATTGCCCTCTGGGGAGAGAATAAGCTTGGCTATTTTGGTTTTGATTTTGATTTCTGTAAGGCAAAATGCTAAGGGCAAAAAAGGAATCTGAAATGCTGCGGGAGATAACACTGTAGTATTTTACCAAAATTGGTTCTGCTTTTTTGTCTGTCGTGTCCACAGCCCTGCCCATTACACTTGGAGTTTGGTGAGAATGTTCTCCCAGAATTGATGAAATTGGAAGTAAAGATTTCAAAATCAAGATGTGGTTTTATCACAAAAGAATTATTTATCTCAAGGCCGCAGATGTTTTTCCCTTGCAAACAAGGGGTTAAGCTTCGTAGGAAGTTTGGCTGTGAATTTGGACACTGTAGTCTAATTGGATTTCATTTCATGTGCGCATTAACATAAGCCCTAAGTGGGTCTGAAGCAGACTAGCTGATGGATGGCTTTTCTTCCTAGGGTGGCACATTGCCACTGGTGCCAGAGACTCCTTAATGCACTAGAGGAGATGTAGCAGGTGCAATGTTCTTGCCAAAGGCTTGGAATACCTGCTCTGTCTGGCTGAAAAAGAATGGATGTGTCCGTGTTTTGTCTTGCGGTTTCTAGCATGAGTCCTGAGACAGTTATGTTTTTTAAATATGACTTATACAAAATACAATTTTTTACCAGGTACTGCATTTTCTTCTAATGTACAACTCATGGATGAAACAACTCATTCCTCTGTATATTTTATTTCCTATCAGCATTTTCCACTTGTCTGGCTTAGCCACAAAACAGGCAGACAGAATAAAGCCAGGAAATGGTAGCCAAATTGGCAATATCCTGAATCCACTGCCTGCTGCATCTTCTACATCTGCCTTGAACTTTCATGGCATCAAAAGTTGCATGCATTCTTTCTGAAAAATTATGCCCTTTTCAAAAAGAAAAGATTCAAAGCCTCCTGGAGTTTACTGGAAGACATATGCTTGCAAAAGGTCCTTGGCATGACTTCATACCATTGCAGTTTGACAACAAAACCACAAATACACACTCCCCCTCCCCAAAACAAAAAACAACTGGGAAAAAACCCTCCCCCAATCTCCCAAACCCCATTTTTTTCTTTTTTTTTTCCGATTTAGACACGTTTATGTGGCATCAGCTGCCAGTTTTCTGTGTTTTCAGGAGTAGAGAGGGAAAATTGTAAGAAATGCCACTAATTTTACTATTGGAGGCAAATTTCAGCTTACCATCACTCTTGGCTATTTCTAACACTAGCTGCTGATAACTGAATTTCCACTTCTGGTAATTCACTCAAACGACTTACTAATGCAAAAACAGTGAGTCCCTAGATTTATTGATCTGTTGGAGTAAACATCTGATCCAAACATAGAAAACATAATGTAATGCTAATTTTTGCATCCTATTCTATAGTGTACACAAGGTTAACATAATTTTCCTTGTTTTTAGCTATTGGGCCGAGAGGGAGAATACTAAAGATGTGGTTAGGCATTCGTAGCTAATCTAGATGTATTACAGTTGCAAAGTGTTACCTGAGTGTCTGTGCACTTCTGGCTTGAAGATGTGCTAGCGTTTTCTTCAAGGAATTGGTGTGGGATTTTCTTTTTCCTATATCTATAGTCAGTAAAATGGTGAAAAGCTCTGCCTGTTTGCTGATGATTTGGTCTTGACTTATGATGCCTCCATGTATTTTCTGGGTCATTTGGCTGAACAGAGGAGCGTGATCCTCATGTGGATTGCTCCCTTCAGAGGATACACAAAGCTCATTCCATGGAAAATATGAAGAGAAAGGACTTGGCATGGTTGGAAAGAAGAGAATGGGAGTATGAATTAAGATGGAGGTGTTAAGTGAGCAAGTTTGGTAAAAGGAAAGGTGAGGGCTGAGAAAAAATTGAAATGGGAAGAGGGAAAAAAGAGAAGAATTCAGATAAGAGTACCAAAGGGACAAGGAGGATTGACAAGAAAAAGATGTTTGTGCCCAGTACTACTAGTGTCTGCCCCAGGCAGAGAGCAAGGCAGCAGTGTGGTAATGTAGATTAAGCCTTATACTTCTCTGGTACAGGAACTGATTGCCCTATATGGTGGTTCTTAAAACTTTCATAGCCATAGCCTTAAAACACCGTAAGTGATGAGAACATGCTTTTTAGAACTCGCTTTGGAGTGATGTTTCTGTTCATAATCTTGCAAGTTTTTTTCCAAGTAGTTTGGAGAAGCATATAGCCTTGCAAAGTATGCACAAATCCTCATGGTCCTTAATTTTTTTTTAACAAAGCACAATTCCTGCTTCCTTCTTTTTCTCTTTATTCCTGCCTTTCAAGAAAGCAGCTGTTGGAGTACGTGTTCTTAAGCTGCTTTGTAAGGAGTCAGGATGACATGTTTATAAAAAGGGGTTAGTCTTTGAATTTTTAACACTTAAGTGTGATAATGAAGGTACCAATCAACTTTTATCCAGAGGGTGAGACACTGAACAAAGGTTAAACATACAATTTTGTAGTTGTTCTATCAAGTTGGGGTAAGGATGGATTTAGGTACCCATATCTGTTTCAGTCCTGTTGGCACACACTAAGCAGGAGGAAAACACTGCGGGTTTCTCTGCTGGGTTTGTACACACACTTACATAGGTATATGTAATAATATATGCTTATATGAAACTAGTGGTCTATCCTGGACAGTTTTATTAATTGCATCAGATTACACTTCAGCACTCCTGAATGTGGGAGGCTGTGGTAATTGCCAAGTGAGTCGTCTTTGGCTACAGCACTCTGATTCCTGGGTAAGTAGTGCAGTCAAAAATAGAAACAAAACTTGTTTACCTTTGCAAGATAACCTGAAAGCTAGAATTGTGGAACTGTAGTCTATGACTATTATTTTATGATTTCTTTCATTTCATTGATGGTTCAAACAGAATGTTCAAATATTTTGTTTTAATTTGGGATTGGTAACAGCACTGGATTTAGTGACTTTTTTACCACCTTTTGATCTGTAAGGCCGTGTGTTCAAGTCTCTCTTTAAAGTCAGCTCTTTCCTCAAATGCATGAATTAGGATTTGTACTCTTCACGTTACCTAAGGTTAAGGATGCTGCCATTAATGTTTCAGTGCCTCAGTTCATCCATCCATATTAAGATATTAAAAATTTCTTATTTTACAAGGATGTTTTCCGTTTTAATTCCTTTCATGTCTACAAAATACTTTCATAATCTTATATGAAGGAGCTGATCAGTGCCAAGTGTTAACAAGCCCAAGTGCTCTGAAACTGTCTTGTACTGAACTCCAAGTATGAACAATGCACCCTTTTTATCACATGAGTTTCCAAGGTAATAGTTTACCTGGAATTGCAGCATGTTGGGATTTTTTTAATGGTAGTGGAAAGGCTAATTTCTGTGCAAACACTAACTTTTGTATCGTAACAGCATGAAGTTTTATACTTGGTCACAGCAATAGGGCTTGAAAGAGTGCAGAGGCACAGAAAGCCTGAAGGCTTAGATCTCACCTAGTGAAAAGACATGAGAGGTTAGAGCTTAGTCATTCAGAATATGAATAACTGTGCAGGGGATATTGTAGCAGCCTTCAGTTCGGTATCTACCTGATTTAGAGTTCCTTTGCAGTGAGCCAGTGAGAAGGGCTCCTTAGGGATATATGAAAATCTGGCCCTCCAGTATTTTCAGCTGATCTATCGTTTTGAGTGTAGTCAGTTCACAAGACAGAAAAGCAGTGCCTACAAAAAAAAAAACAAAGGGGGGGAGGGAAGAAATTATAAATGTACAAGTAATTAATGGATACTTTTTCATTACTGCCATTATTGCTGTGGCTTTTAAGTTTTACCTGCTATGTGACACTTTGAACTGCAATTTCATAATGATTTAGAAAATACAAATCAATCTGCACTTAACCTATTTTTACAAAATTACAAGTCTTGTAGAAATGTGCTTCAAAAACTGGTGACAGAAGTAGCACAGAAATATCCTTGGTTCTGTTAATAACAATTTACAGTTATGCAGTGTTTTCCATTCATTTTCACTCATTTCAGTCACATTGTGTTTTGTCAGCTGGTAGGTTGACATGCTTGTATTGAGCAACTGGGTTCACCTCTGAGGCACAGGTGACCAAATGACTTGCAGCAATTGTCAGGCTTGGTGGAGGTGGAACTTTTGGCCCCAGGTAAAGGATCCACATGGTGAAAGAAAGTACTGAGGGCTACTCTGTTGGGATTAGATGGGATGATCTATTTGGTCAACTTAAAGTCTAAGACATTTATGAAAAGGTAGAAAGCTCATTCTACCCAGACATGGGGTGAATATCTTGTTTCAATCTATTGAACTCACTTGACTTGTGTTAGGGTGGATTTTATCATCATGGGCATGAAGAAACCGAGCTTTGTTTTTGACCCTGTGTGAATTCAATGACACCAGTTCATGTTTTGGTGTGTGAGCTGCTATGCCCATTTCTCAGGATCCTGTGCAAATTGTAGGAAGATCACCTTAAAAATATCCCGTGTCTCTCATCTGAGCTGTGGCTACTTTAGGAATTAATCATATTGTCTTTTGGATACCCTGTACACATCTCCTGAACATATTTTAAAATGTTTTGACTAATTATTTGTCTCATTCTCATCACCACAAAATGTAAATGCCCAGGTTAAGGTTTCCTACCACCCTGATTGTCTTATAGTTTATAGTGGAATTTTATCTTAGTTGTTTTTAAGTACTGTAGAAGCATCTTGGGAATTTTGCTGTTGATTTCTGTGATACACGGGTTGTGGCAGTGCAATTTGTCCTATTTCTTCAACTGCAAACCCTCAGTCTGGAACCTGTAGGAGGTTCTTGTTAGAATCTCAGTAGTAATATCTCACACTTATTAATGAGCTGATCATAAATTAAGCTCCTAAAGGCGTTCACGTGTGAGCCTATCAGTATGAGCCTATGAGGATTTTCTTATGCAGATTGCTGCCTATTCACTGATCTGGGTGGCACTACAAAAGCAGATAGATGCTGGAACAACAGAATATCTATACCGCTCTGAATCCAGCAGAGCTCTGTTAAACGATGTTCGTTTGTTTCCTTGGTCCTTTCTTCTCTCTATAGCTCTTTAGTCTCTCCTTTGACTAAAGGTGTTTGGCTGTGCAATACTTGATTTTGGGAGCTGGAGAGCAGGGCTGTTGGCTGGCACTGTTGGGCAGGTTACAGCAGGTGGCACTATTTGGTGACTTTTGCTTAACACTGTTAATTATTTCAGTGCACATGTATATGTTGATATATGATCATTTTTTCAATTGAATTTTTATGGAGAAGCACTAAATAAGGTAGCCAATCTGAAGAAGCTGGTGCATATGTCCTTTCTCCTAAGGAATAGTAACAACTCCCATATACTTCAGTGTAGATCGAATGTGTCTAAGACTGTTCTGTGTTATATTATTAATAAAGAAAAAACCTATGGAACTAATTTTTGGACTGATGCTTGGACTAGTTGTCCTGGACTCTTGTGAAATATTCTGGAGGAGTAATAATGTTTAACTTCTATCTATCAACGGTTAATTACTTTAAAAGGGCTTAGACATTTCTACCAAAAAAAAATCAGTTTTTAACATGTAGCTTTGTTTTCATCTTCTCTTTAATTTTGTCATCATGTCATGAGGGGAACAGCAAAAGCTGGCCTTGCTAAGATGGTATTTCTGTTTATGATGGAGGGGGAATTTTTTATTGCATTGCTTTTCCAGTGTGGTAACTTACACAATAAATGCATGTTCTTAATAAACTCAAAGATGGAAAAAAAGCGTCTAGGTGTGTGCACATATGCGTTCATTTTCAAAGTCAGTCTATCCTCACTAGTTTTGCAGCTGGGAGATTTTTTCAGCCACTTAACTAACAGGGATGTCAGTAAAAGCAGAATTGATCTGATTAGATCTGCACAAGAAAAAATAAATACAATTTTCAGCTTATTTCATGTTACGTATGACCATTTAACAGCTGTGTTAAATGTGTCTGAAAAGCTACAGATAAATTGTTTCTATCAGAAATAAAAAATGATGTTTCTGGGGGAGAGAAAGCAGTTTGCCAGCAACCACTGGTTTCTGCCACTGCTCTTTTTCTAATGTAACAGTTATTTTTAGCACCAGAAAGTGCAAAACATGTTTAAGAGAAATAGGCTGGAAAATGTGACATGCACAACCCATCTTTGTGGGTGGATGAGGTTTCTCTATCTGGGTTGTGCTGTTTGCTCTCATTTGCATGCTCTTGCTGAGTGTCATGCTCTTATGAGTTACATATGTGTTTGTGGCTTAGAAGCCCTATGCAAGCGTATTGATATGACTGGAAAATATATTTAAATGATATAACGTGCAAGCTAGTGATGTTGTTACGATCAATTTTGTAAGAAATAATTCTTCATGTTTTGACTCAATAGTTGTACTTTTTTATCAGCCTTACACTAATAGCAGAGTTAGACTGAGAAGGATGCATTTAACATGGTATTAAAGTAACTTTATATTTAGCAGGAATGGGAAAAAAAGCAAGTACTTCATGCTTATTTCTAAGGATGAACAGAATCATTTGGAACAGAACAGGGAAAGGGGGACTGGAGATGTGTGTTTCCTTGCTGCCTCTATTCTCAGTTCTGCCACTGGCCTCTTGGGATAAGCGTTTTCATTTCTGTATGAGTTGCATGCCTTAACCTTTAAAATGAGAATAGTGATTATGAACTTTTTGCTTACCCACTTTTACATATTTGGATGAAAAGCCTTGTGTAATGGTTTATTAATTCTCATATGTTTTCCTTCTGCCATCTGCCTATTTTCTGGCCTGCTTATTCAAATGGAAGGACCTAGGTTGCACCTTGAATTTTTTTCATTTTCTCTTCAGTGTGTCCAAAATTGAGAGCTTGGATGATGCTCATTAACTTGTGATTGGATAATTTAATCTTAGGTGGAAGAAACTACTTTCTCTGAGGACTGTGTAGTTACTAGTGGTCCGAAGAGTAGGCAGTACAGAGAAGGTCTCTACTGCTCCAGACACACAGCAAAGAGGAAGTTGAGAGGGAAGTTTCTTGTGTGTATGGCATCTGCAGCTCCTCTGATCTTCTGGTCAGAAAGGGAGCATTTGCCTCCCAGTTGCAGGTACAGCTGCTTCTCTCATTTACTCACTCACACCCAATTAATTTGTGTCTTCCAGACTGCTGGTGTTCTTACCAGGCAGAAAATGGATTCCTACTTTGAGAAAGACACTGTCAGTATTTTTCCTGTTACACTGCTGGTCACTATGATAACTTCAGCTCTTTCTGCCTACCTTCCCTGTCCCCAGCAGTTTCCGAATTAAAGATGTTTGAGCTCAGTAACCTTAGTTATATTTGACCATAGTAGTGAGCCATTAAGTGCTTCTAGTCCTATCACATCACCCTCAGATGTTTTCTATTCAGTTGTTGCAAAAATATAGTAGAGAAAGTTTCTAAAAATCTTTCTAAACTAAGATTTTGTTTTCTTCCCTCTCTGTTCTTTTTGATCTACACACACTTTTCCTTTTTGGAGCTCTTTTGTGGGGAGGAGGGAAGGAGCAGTAGTCTCTCTGCTGGGGAAAAGAATCAACGTAGCTAATTTCACTTTTTCCTTGAGAGAGTTCACAAATAGGAAAGTGACCTTTGAAAGTAAGCTTTGCTTTCATTGATCAGGAATATAGAGGACATACCATAATGGTATTTAAAAAGACCCAAACACCACACATACAGACACGCATGCAAGATGCTTATCAATTGAAATTATTTGCTCAGGCTGCCTTCTTGCCCTGATGGGTGAATGCAGGGATTCACAAAATTTCCCAACCAAGAAACTTGTTATTTTGCTTTTTAGCTCAGATGAAGGTCAAATTAAATATGAAGAGACACAGAAGATATAAATCATTGATTCCTGTCCTATATCATCCCACTGGAGTCAGTAGTCAAGATAAAAACACACTCTGGTTTTGTGCATGTTTGATTCTTCTTGAATTGTACCATAAGCAAAGCAGGCTGGTATCAGCACTGAGGTAGCCAACAGGCAGTATTAGAGAATGAAAAGGTTTTCCAGTAGAGAAAATATTAATTAATAATAATGAAGACAACATTAGGAACTTGCTTTTTTTTTTGGAAGCCTAACCTTCAGAACTAAGAACAAGAATGAAGTGTAATTACCACTACTCACATTAAAGGTGTTTCATAAACAGTTCTTCTCCTTAAAAAGGAATTGAAGAAAAAATTATCTGCTTTTTTGGCTTTTTAGTCTGCGGGAGATTTTGCAGCCAAATTTACCTATTAACTAGTGCAAGAACAAAAATGCATAAGCATCCTGTTAGATATAAACTCACACAATCATATAAGTGCAATATAATATAGCTCTGCAAGTGCAATTTTTAGTACTGAACTGTTGAAAGCATAAGATTTTAATTTCAAGGTGATCACAGGGTATGTACAGAAGGAGAAATAATTACAACTTTTGTGGGTAGAATAATTCAGTTTTATCTGAACCTTAATTATTTCAAATTTTGTCCAACTATAAACTGGGCTGAAGCCATCCTTGAGTATCTGAAATCTGTTATCTAAATGTGTTTGTTGGTCCCAGTGACTGAGATAACCAAGGCTGTAACCTTCATGTGAGTCGGACACCTAGCATTTGGGGTAATTCCTTGTGATATCTTGAGATCTTCACGTAAAAAGTCTCTTGAGGGTTTTGAAAGAAACTATGACAATGAACATATACAGCATCGATTAACAAGACTGAGGTTTCCAATGTGCAACTTGACAAAGCTATCTGAAAGGGTAAAGGTCTCTGGAGGAAGGGCCACAGAGTGTTTTCCAGGCTGACTGGGCACCGTTATCATCTGTTCACATTTGGGGGAAGTGATGTTTTTGTTGCCTTTCCATTAAGTGGTGGTGTCCGGATGCTACCCTGCATTTAGTGTAGTTAGCTAAAATTGGAATAGAGCTATCTGCGAGGGAAGTGGGCAAATAAAGGTAAAACAAAAACAAATTCCAAACCTCAGAAGATAAAAATGTTTTTTTGATTTAAATTCACACCATGCTGACTCTTTTAACATGTGGAATTTTTTTTTTTTTTTCAAGTGTTTCGTTTTATCCGCTTTGGATGCCTTAATACCCATGCTTGCCAGTTTCTCAAGGACAGGTGTTTAGATCTTACTGCAAAGTTGGTGTCTCCAGTTGGGTGCTTTTAAATGCATAGGCCATATAATGTTGCTCACTGTCCATTATTCAGTTTCCTATTTTCACAGCTTTTATGAGAATATGAATGATTAAAGCTCAAAAGAATAAACTGACAGAGGTTTGTTATCTTAGAGACATTTGTAAAATAAGCACTTTGAGATGCTTTATGGTTTACATAGCATTGTGAATATTAGTATGAATTTCTCTTTGCTTCTGCAGGTGCTGGTTTGCAGAGACAAATATAACCTCCAATTCCCAGCACACTGATCTGTCTAAACACAATTTGACATGCGTTGCTATTAGCTTAGCACCTTATCAAATAATGTGCCCTGATAGAGATAAAAGGTTTTACAACCTTACCGCCTTTGTTTCTGTGTGCGTTCACCCACAGAGACAGCTCTGCAGCAGCTAATAATTAACACAAAAGACAAAGACAAATCTATATGGCTCAGTTTTGGAGGATCCAATGTGCATGTTAAGCAGCTGGGGAAGTGAAATCTACAGCAAGAGGGTCTAAAATGGGAACAAAGCTTTAAAATGAATTCAGGTTGGGCTTTGTAAAGTCTCATTTTTACATGATGGAGTAGATGTCAAAGTGCTGTCTGGAAATCAGCATGGTTCTGTGTGTCACAGCATTTACTCAAGTCTTCAGAGAAGCTCTCACTGCTCTGTTAGCTGTAAGTCTGTGTTGCTGTGCGTTCCAACTGTGAGCAAAGTATCTGAGGAAGGAATTAAGTGTGCTGAAAAAATTACCAGGGAGATGATATAAAATGTTCACTGAATTGAACCTTTCCTTCTTTGCTAACTTTTGTGTCTTTGTGGGTATATACAGTTTTAAGTGGTAGCTTGGGGGACTCAACACAAGGCCATGCTGGCTTTTTCTGACTCGTTTCCATTCAGAGGCCAGTGAGAACCCCTCTCTTTCTTGAGTCATCCAGCACCTTTAACCTATCTGGCAACAGAAGTGTCACCTTAGCCAGACTAGATACTCAAAATGACAGCTGTTTTCACACCTACAGCAAGGTAGGTGGTCCAGCACTCTACGGGATGGTGAAGCCTTTTAGTTCCCCTCTCCTTCCAAAATCTAGTCTAGTACTTAAAAAAAATTATCTTGCTCATGACTGCTGAAGTTCTATTACACCATCTGGATAAGTCTCCAGCCCCAATTAACTGAGAACAATGAGGTTTTTAGTAGTTTTAAAAATCAGATCAAAATTCTAGTTCCCGGTAAACACTGTTTTGTTTTTCAGGAAAATCAATTCAAGCCAGACTTTTAGAGATATTTGACAACCTAAGTACAAATAGATGCCATGAGGGATTTTCAGACTTGAGTGTCTTCAGGTGCTTTTGAAGCTCAATAACCATCCATCTACGTTTTAATGCTTATGAATGTCTCTACAGTTTGAATCTGGGTTCAATTCAAAATTTGCTTGAGTATGAATTCAGAGGCATGTTATTCTTGTTCCTATTAAATGTGAGCTATCAAAGAAAATGATCCTTAAGTGTTGAAAGGATAATGCTCAAGTGAAAATATTTAGGAACAAGAGAAAGATGGAAATGTGACTTCTTTTCCTGACAAAATGATTAGGAGAAACTTAAGTCTTTTATCAATTGTATTGCTACACTGCCTTTTATTTTATCACGCCATCAAAATAACAAAATGAAGCCAGAAGATCCAAATGAGTTCAAGCTCCAAGTGCCCACAGAGAGAGTAGGAAGAGTAAGTCAGAGAGCAAACAGTGATGCTTGAAGAATGTCTGTAGAATGAATGTTTCTCTTAGAAAACATTATAGTGTCATGCTGATCCCAACATCCACATCAGATTTGCCTATTTATAATTTGGCTGAAATTTTTATAGGGAGCCTATGGAATTTTGCTGTACACTTACCACTGAGCTGCAGTAAGACTGTGTAGCCCTTTGTAAGTCTTTCTTATTGGTGCTGGTTTTTAATTCAAATTTTCCTGTAATACATTTCTGAAGATCTTGTTAAGGTAAATTTGCATGCTGTCACTTTGCTCCCTGACATAGCTTTCCAAAGGGATATTTTTCCCTGATATTTAGTGTTTGATGTCCAAGGAAGCTGATTAGAGGTGTCTCATCTTATGTCCTGACTTGACTAGCAGTGGTGACAATTGGTTTTAATTTTGTGAACCAGCACAAGGTCAGGCACACTTTGTGTGCTGTAGAGGTGTAATGGTAGGCCCCAATCCTAATTTCCGCGGGTCTGACAAATGTGCAGTGGAAGCAGGCTGTGCTACTGCTCATGGCCTGATTAAAACTTTGATTTTTGTTGTGTGGATCTGAAAGCCTTAGTAGTGCAACAAATGTGCCAAGCCTTAAAAATTCACAGTCCCACCAAGTGCAAGGGTCTGTTTTTCAGCAAGCCTAGGCAAAGTAGTGGAAAAAAATCCTTCTTAACAAGTTCTTTTTATCTGTCTGAAATACAACTGTTTGCCCTCTCTTTGCTTTCAACACCATTGAACAAGATTGAAAAGATTGCCCAGCTACCAAAGCCTACATATTAATCTTGCTTGTGTAGAAGAGAAAAATGCTAGAAGACTACGTGGGCCTGGGCAGCTGCTTCCCTGTGATGTGTGTGTTCAGCAGCTGTCTCTTCCTAAGCACTTCAGCTACAGCGCAACAGCGTCAGGGAAGGAACATCCCCTCACGAGGCCAAGCTATAAAGCAATCTGTGCCCTGTTCTTCGAGCATGCAGGTAAAACCAAGGCAACAGGATGCAGAACAGGAAGAGACCTGCAAGAGCAGCGCTGGGCTGGGCTGATGACAGGCTACTGCTCTGCGCCTTCTCTATCCAATTTTCTTAGCTTCAACAAGCACTAAAATTTTCCAAACCGTGCAGTAGTGAAGAGAGACCAAGTGTTTGAAGCCTCAACTGTTATTATTCTCAGTCAGTTTCTTTATTTGCAAAAAGAAGGCTTATAGACTAATATAATTTTTAAAAATAATTTCATTAATATTCATTATCAATATGGTTATGCACCTAAAATATTTTATTAATATGACATATTTGTGTTCTAATATTTTCTGTTCTATCAGCTGGTGAAAAACTGTGAGATTTACCATTTTTGTCATGACCAACCCGAGAATCTCCTCATCTTTCTTCCTGATTTATAGCTCCCAGAATGAGGACAGATAAGTCACTGAGTTGTGACAGTTCCTCTGCCTGACCCTGCTCTGACGGCTTAGCTTTGTTTCAAGGCTTTTATTTTGTCTGTGAAGCTTTTTGGGAAGGCTGCTAGCAAGGTGTAGCATGATGTTCTTGTAACTGAAGTGGTCCTCACATGTGGTTTCACACTGCAGAGCAAGCTGTGCATTGGAAGCATTCAGTCCCAAGAAGATTAGTAGTAAATCAATTTTTATTTGCATTGTAACAACTTAGAATTGTTGTTCAAGTACGGGAGCCCTTTTGTGAGCTGCACATATCTAAGAAAAGAGTAACTCCAGCATCTGATGAGATACTGAGGCCATAGTAGGTGAATGCAAGAGCTAGAAGAGAAATGCAATATAAACCAGAGGTGATAATAGCTAGTGTAACAGCAAGGGCGAGTCAATCCTGTTGGCTGAAGGGTAGCAAGCAGTAAGAGCAAAAAGAGAGCCTCAAGACATTCCCTGGGAAACTGCAAAATGAAATCTGGAGCGCAGTTGTGTTGCTATCTCTCATGGAAAGTACAGATGAGGACTGAAGCAGAGGAATGTGATGTTGCCTTTTGACATCAAATCTTTCTTGGCAAATAGCCAGATCAAATATGTATGGGTCTGTGTCCAAAGCTATTCAGGTTCTTCTGTGACCTTGGAAACCTTTCCCTGGAGGATTTTGGGATATTTCTTAATTGGAAGAACTAAGGGAGGAAATTGCACACTCTACAGCTTTCTTCCTCTTTTGTCACTTGTATTTTGTTTTGTTGTTCATTGAGGAATTATGATTTTTGTCTTGTGAGCTTTATGGTGGATGCCCAGTGCCATCTTGAGCAGTGAACTTCTGGCTGTTAAAAGTAACTTTGTTAAGGTAGCACACAAGCAGAGGTGAAATAATAGGAGCTAATGGTAACTCTAACTTGGATGTTCCTGTTAAGTTTTAAAAACTATTATGTTGAGCAAGGAAGCTTTTGATTAAATTATGAAAGACATGATCTCTGTGCAAATTTTATGATTTGTTGCATTTCAAATCAAGTTAATTCATTCCTATGAATGCTTCTCTCTCCAGTGTCTTGAGTTTCACAGACATAGTTTTGTGACCATTTGCATAATTATCTAAATGGGCAACCCTTTGTCCTCCATCCTACTTTTCCCCTCAGGATTTCTTGATTTTTCTTTTTTCTTTTTTTTATTTTCCCCCCTCTTTAGTCTTTTGAAGTCCAGCCCAGGATTTCTGGGGTGTAGGTATTGGCTTGATTAACTTCAAAGCGACACACCGCTGACTATCACATTAGCTTGTCACTTGGCCTCCAGCAGACACTGCAATTGTGAATGGAATTGAGTAGCTTTACTGGAGCTATATTTTCTTTTTTTTTCTTCCAGAGCAATGGGAAAATAATTAAATATGAAGGTTCAACAATGTCACTCAAGTATATGTTCATATGCCAACTAATAGTATCTGCTACAACTTTAAATGTAGAGGGGTATATGATGCCAAAATATTTTTTGACTCATGTTCACTCTTTTGCTGCCCCAAGAGAAACCCAGAAGAATGTGGAATTTGGCAGAATTGTAATCAAATCCCTTTCCCAGACCTTTGGGTTTGAAATAGTATGAGATGTGGATTTATTTTTTAATTTTAAAATGTATTTTTTGTAAACTGGAGCTTGATTGACATCTAATAAACAACTGTCCCTGTTTTCTGTGCAGTACTAAAGATCCAAAGGTCGATGCAATGTATCTCTTGATGATAAAACTGTAAATTGTCAGTCGCATAAAATGATTTTAATAAACTTCATCCTCTTAATGTCAGCTCTATGATACAATTACATTTCTTGCTGTACTAGTTTCCCTACCTTATTGTTGTAATTAGAGATCTCAAGATATCATCTGGCCCTGGTAATAGATGTCTCCTAATGATTAAATAGTTGTGGTAATCTGTGGGATGTGAAAAATTTTCCTGAAATTTTGACAAAGATAACTGAGGGTTTTTAAGGAATGGAGACATTTTCTTGCTGGAGACTATTTCAGTTTGGGGATGATATGGCTGCATCTTATTTTTCCGAAGAAATCTCCTTTTCTGTCTTTAATTTCTGTATGCAAATGATAGATACCCAAATGCAAGCTCACTTAAACATGACTAGATTGAAAGTTGAAAAGCAGACTGTTAGAAAGGTTTGTTTTTCTGAGATCCAAGGCAGACTTGCTAGTGAGCAGCATTAGATTTAATTATTCTTCGTAATGTGAGTTATATAAAGACAATAAGGGAAAACACATTTAGAGTTCCATGAAACTGTAAACACAGCAACATTTAGAAGTATGTTGGACCAGAGACATGCATAGGTACTCAGATGGGTTTATTTTATTAGTAGTTAGAAATTAAGGAAATCTGAGTTAGAATAATAGGTCACAAATTATCTAATGATATGAACAAATTAGACCAATGAGTTTTTATAGGGCACTTTAGGTATTTTGATGATACAGATACACCATGACTGCATCTCCATCAGCCTGTTACTCATTTGATAGATTTCAGTTATTTTAGAAAGGTTGTCTCTTGCAATGCAGTCCCATGCCCTCCATCTTATACGGTTTTCTGTACAAATGAAATTGTACCTGTTATGCAATAAAGCCCTGTAGCTGACATCTGTAATGAAAAAGGAAATGAGAAATTAAGAATTCAGTCCTAGGAAAGAACTTGCATGTGTCATTCCAGAAACCAGGGCTAACATAAACCACTCCAATTAATACTGAATACTGCATATTATTTGATTACAATTCAGAAAACTTTTTTTGGTAGGTCACAGTAGGGTGGCTTGATTTAAATCACCAGTTTTAATCATGATTTAAGTCACCAGGCAGGAGCTCTGTATTTAGATAATTAATTTTAATCTGCACTTAATTATTTTCCTAAAGAAATTTCATTCCTGTTGGTAGGTATAAACAATTAAAAGACAATGATTTGCAAACAGACACAATCTTATAGTAATACTTAGTAATATATTTTGGTAATCGAGAGGGTATATTAAAAATACATATGTGAGTAATTACACCACTTAATATACATTTATGCATATTGTTAGCTTTTTGCATTTTCTGGTATTAGAGAATGGTGAATTATGTTTGTTGTCTGCTTTGAGGATACTTTCTCACTGAGGGTTTTTTCAAGAATCATACCTTGGTTCATGAAATGGAAATTAAACGATTGGTTAAGTTACTTAAGGAAAAAACCTATAAGTATATGGATACATGATTTTAAAAAGTACATACTAAAGAAGCAGTGACAGTTCTCTTGTTCAGTGACTATTGAAAATGTATTAGCTGTAGTGAATATCTATGCTCAGCACACTGTATTTTCAAAGTGTTTAGATACTGAAAAAATCTATTAACCTATCTTTAGATGTCTAAACAACTTTCAGTGTCTTTCCCCGTGTATTTCAGAATTTTAGAGTTTGCAGTCTTATAGCCTTCTGTATCTTTTGTAATTTACAAATGGAAGAAAACACCATCTCTTTTGAAAGTAAAATTGACCTACTCAATGAGTTTAACCCAGTGAAGAAAATATTAATGCTATTAGTAGATGTTAAGAATAAATATTAATTTAAGTAAAAATGTGGCTTCAATACGACTGATAAAGAAGGTTGAAATGATTTAACCCTGCTTATTAAAAAAAATAAAATCAGGAACAAGAAGAAAACAGTGTTTTTGGAAGAACAATACAAAGAAAAACAAAAGTTCCTTCAAGAAAACAACTCTCCTACAATTGTTTCTCATGGCAGTAGCTAAATGGATACAGTAAAAAAGCTTCTAAGGGGACCTTATATGATGCTGGATCAGCAGTCTATGAAATAAAGATTCCTGTTTGCAAGTGACACAGTGGCACCTAAAATATTTTCACAGATAGCCTGGTTTAATTATATATTTGGCAGGAATATTGTGGTTGTGCTTTAATGAGGAAAGAATACACTCTCTCTGAAGTCTACATTTATGCATTTATTGCATGTGTAATTAAGGAAATTTTAAAATATGTATAATATACTGTAGAAAGCTTTAAACAAAATACTCTGTGCTTATTTAATAGCCGATGTTAGATTAGCAACCACTAAAGCAAGGAAATGAAATAGATTTTAAACCCAAGTTTTGCTGTAGATCACAGCTTTGAAGGAAAGTAATGGGAGACTCTGTTACAAGCAGATGTGCTGTATTAGGTAGGCTGATTGGTGCGATGAAATGTTTTTTTGATCTTTTTAAATGGCATCAAAAGAAATAATTTCTTATTGCATGGATCTTGATAAGAGACCAGTAACTGAGTTCCTTGTAGACACAGAGCTGCTCTAGGTGCTAGAGAGGGCTGCACTGAGGTGGCGCTGCGTTTGCAGAAGTTGTGCCCTTTCTCTGCAGCAATTGACTCCAAGAGAAGTCCCTGCTGCCCGTACCCAGGAGGAAAGGTTTGCATCACTGCTGTCACCCACCGCGTCTGCACCTTTCACGCCTTGGGCAGAATGGAAGCGGGTCCGTGACACGTGTCTAACCCTTCAAGTACCACTCCTCTACACAATGGCCTCCCCCCAGCCCCGTTTTATCCCTGCTACCTGCTAAAGAGGACTGCCTGGGGGTTTTGGGCAAAGCTGTGCAGCTTAACAGTAAGGGAGTCTTTCTTTAGGTTGGTGGTATTTACCATCCCAAAGGAATTATATGTTTTCCATGAAGCAGTATCTTTGGAGGGGGTGGGGTGGGAATATTTTCATCCTTCTTCCCTATTAGTTTGACTTCATGAGAAGCCAGACCAACTGGTGCTGATTTGAACCGTCCTATGAGGTGGGGAGAGTGCAGAGAATGCAGATTTGCCTAAGACCCGGGGAATGATCTCAACTGTCATGTCAAATGAAAATTCATGAGTCTGTTCTGTCACCATGTGAGGCAGCATAATAGAATATGGTCTCTTTGGTAAAAATTTCTGTTTTCTTCCCTTGCCACTTGTCTTTTTAGCTATTAAACAGGGTTAAGGGTCTTCTTGTCACTTTTATTAATACAGAGAATCTACAGCAAGGAGATTTTTTCACTTCTATTCCTTGGAAAGTTTCTCTCAATGCTAGAGTTAGAAGTGAAGATGAAAGTAGAAAAAAAAATAGACATTGAGAAAAGGATAGATACTCAGCAGCTCTTTTTCAGGAAAGAAAACTCAATGGAGATGATATATGTCATCAGATAGTTTAGAGACACTTCTCTTTCCTGCTGATTTAAGAGAGGGAAGTGAGATGTAAACAATAGATCAGTGGCCTCACCATGAAGCATGTTAGAATAGACTACAGCCTAAATCCTTATCAAATGATCTTGAATATTAGGAGCTTGTTGATTT
Organism: Callaeas wilsoni; assembly: GCA_013398955.1. Lineage (NCBI taxonomy): Eukaryota > Metazoa > Chordata > Aves > Passeriformes > Callaeidae > Callaeas > Callaeas wilsoni. The sequence continues at coordinate 311,883 of VWPU01017162.1, read as the reverse complement.
CAGCAGCTAAATGATTACTACAGGGATTTGCTCTTTAGATTTCCTAGCTCAGGGAGCTGAACTTTCCCTTCAGGAGGATTACCATTAGGTCTATAGGACCTAATCAGCATAAACCTTCAGCCCAGCAGGCAGGTGTCACAGTAGCTGTTCGTTTGCAAGGTAAGTAGGTACAAGATGTGAGAAGTTCAGAATTAGTAATGCAAGTCTTCTGTCATTTTTATCATTGGACCCTGCAGGGAGGATCTGATTAAATGGATATTCAACTCTTTGCATTAATGTGAACTCAATTTTAATTTGCATATAATTAACAGCACAAAAAGTATGATTTTATTATTTGCTGTTGGAAAGCAGATCTGTGGTAGCAAGGAGCTACATACGGTTGCTGAAGTGTGTGATATAAATGACTTTATCTCATACCTCTTTCTTTTTTCGGCTTCCTGCAGCATATTAATTTCAACATCTGTTTTGTTTGGTATGAAATGTAACATCCAGCTTCTTCCTGAACTGAGTTGTTACATATGTATCTTTGTTTTGTAGGTCCTCTATGCAAAAATAACAATGCTGTAGACCCAGTAATCTCCAAATTCCCTGCATAGTTTCACAGAGATGTGTTTTAAGTTCTGTGGTACAAAACGCGGCCAAGCAATCTGATTTGGATTTCAGGGGCCTTAATTCTGTCCACAGCTTCTGACAGGCATTTGGGAGGTGACAGTGAGAAAACCAGTTCACCTCACCGCGTGGTGAGGTGTTTTCCTGTCTCACTGTGGCCTAGCTGATCTGTTTAGACTCTTTAAAGCAGGGTTAGAATAAGACAGGAAGAATAGCTCTACCTACATGTTTATTAGATGGGTCTCTGGCTCTTGTGGGGCATAATAATTCAGAATTCAATTTTCTACTAAAACAGTTGTCTTAAGCATCAAAAAGTTACATTTGAATCTAAATGTGAAATCTACAAAGCTTTGTTTTTTGCTCTTCACAAGATTGTCTCCTAGAAGAAAATCTTGAACTTGTATATTCTAGCAACATCTTGAACTACATCGTTGGTATGGTAAGGTTGCTGTTGGAGAATTAGTTATTTTAACTGCTGCTTGCTTAAAGGCTGGTGGCTGCATCTAGACTCTTATTACTTGCCCTGTTTCCTTTTGTTAGGTTTGTTTGTTGGATTTTTTTTTTCCCTTTGCTAGAGGGGGTTGTTGTATTTTTACAATGCGTGCTCCTGTGTCTGCACTGGACAAGGTAGAGCTTTATTTTGATCTAGTATAGCAGTTGTCATAGTCTTATATTAACAGCTCTAGGTCCTTCTGCCTGCTGACTTGTAGGTATGACCTTTCTGCTCAAAAATCACGCTCCAGAAATCCATACCATCAAGGTTTCTTCAACGGACAGCTGTAGTAGTGCTATGATGATGCCTTGTAGAGGCTGACCTGGAAATGAGGCTAGACAGAGTGAAAGGATAAAGGGAAGGTATTTATTGAAAGCTAAAATCCTAAGGCATCATTGAAATATTGTATGTTTTTCTCTGCCAGTATTTGGAAATGCTGCATTTCATCAGATAGCTGAAATGAAATGATACCGCATAAAATAATTTAGTGTACATTTCCCTATGTCTAAATCTGAAAAACAGCACATCATGTATGTATTGTTGAACCAACATATGAACCAATACGTAGCACTTGTTCAGAGAACTGCATGTGTTGGGAATCAAAGTCTTTCCAGATTTGATATACTATAGAGAAACTGTAACTTAGATTAATTGAATTTTCTAGAAGAAAACTCTGCCACCAAACTTTATTGGAACTGATTTATACCAGAAATTTCATCAAAGGTTTGCATGTTGAGTGTCATGTCCACCCAGATTCAGCAACATGCAGCACAAGAAGCATCTTCCTGTAAGATTGTGTTCGAGTGGACCATCTGGGGAGTGAAATACACAAATATATGGAAAAAATGCTAATTGCTGAACTGCATAAATTTGAGTACAAGCTTACACTATTCTTAATCCTTAACTTGAACAATGCTCATGGGTGTGCCTTTCCTTTGCATTTACTTTAAAGTCATATGGAAGGAAGTAGATTCTAGTCCAGTAATTAGCAGATATAATAGCATTTAGAGTCTGGGATCTGGTGATCCAGTATTCTTTTTAGCTGACTCGGGATAAAAATATAGGTACATTGTGACTCTTAGCTCCATTCTTCTGTGATTTTTTTTCTAACAGAGTGATATGGATACAAGCCATCAGCCATATGAATGTTGTGCCATGAGACTGGAATGCTTACAGTTGGCAAAACATTAGTTTTGCAGTGTTTTAGAGGCTGAAAAGCCTTAAACCATCCACTTTCTAGGCAGCTAGAAGTCAAGAAGCTCCTTGGAAGGCTCAGGGGGTAGTTCAGCAGCTGTTGCTTATGTAATTGTACCAGGATGCTGAAGCTAATTATGGTACTGTGATGTGAAACTGTTCTAATCTGGTTGCATTGATTATTTTAAGAAACATCTGTAACACCATGAAGAATTTTTTTAAATTATTGAAGCACTTGCAATTTGATTTTAAGCTGTCTCTCCCCAGTTTGGATACCTAGTACATCCTTCATTTATTAGCATCTGGTCTTTGTAATATATGAGTGTGTCTTTCCTCGGGCCTGCGTGTGCCAGTCTCTAAGCAAAAGCAGCAGACCACTGCTGGAAAGGAACTACAGTAACTGACTCGTGGGGTCACAAACAGTTAACTCGGGGAGAGGTGTTAATGCTAAATGATGCTATAATGGCATTTCTGCTCAAATAAATGATACCAGCATAGCAAGGTTTGGAAGTAGTTTCCAAATGAACAGGAAATGTAAGTGATAAACTAAAATGTACATTCTCTTAGCAACAAAAACGCTGTGTCATGTGCTGCCAATGAGGCTTCATCAGTGAGCCAAGGGTATGGCTTGATTTATGGCAAGTTTCAAGCTTATTGAGAAGGGACACAAGAGGCAAAAGTTGAATTCAGGGGCTTCTCTAAATATGCAGGCTGAAAGCATGTACAGAAGAGAGGACTTTTGAGAGTGTGGTGTCCTTCAAATAGACTGGTCCTGTTACAGGCAACAAAGGGTGGCACTGATTAGACTGACATTAAACTGTTCCTATGATGGCTTTTTCCAGCAGGGACATACCTCTTCCAGGTCCTGAGTGTCTCTTATTATTTGTATAGTAAGGTATACTATAGACAGTGTTGACTCTATATGTCTCATGGTCTCATATATGTATGTGCCTTATACCCATTGGTGCAGTCCACAGTGAGATTCTCTCCCATGGAATGGAGCACAACTGGAGCATTTTTCTTGTGTGGATGTACATGGATGCTGTACTTTTTCATCCAAGAAATTGCCATGTACCTCTGTAAATTAAAGAAAGATTTGTGGTTCTGTGTACTGCTGCTCCTGGGTTGCAGCAGTGTATGAAGCTGAAGGAGGAAGAGGTAGAGATTTGTAATTGTAATTGCCTGTTGTCTTCATTAGCCTAATTACTTTGTCTGATGTGACTGGGATCGAGTTGTAACTGGACATGCTGGACATGGTAGCCTTTTCTTTGTTTGCTTTTGGTAGGATACCAGCAAATTTGTGTACCCAAGACTTGTCTGGTTCATGACTTATTAACCATAATTTTAACCTAAGAGATTAATAGTTGGTAGTAGTTAGCCTATTAGACTAGCATTCAGAAAGTATTTCTTTCCCAAGGCACGTGGAAATCTCTAGAATGTAATGAACACAAATTATAACGTGATAAAAAAGGTAACTCTCCTATCCTTTTGTCCAAGAAGTGGCTGGGCTGGGCTGAATGTACATACTAGTATACTGTTTTAATACACTTCTGAATAAGTGGTAACTAAATAATGTAAGATTATCCTAGGGGCTGGCCACACTGAATAAAAGCAAGATCATCATGAGTAATTTATACCATTACAAAATAGCATATAATTCAAATTGGTAGGTGTACTTTGTATTTGAGAGATGAATTGTAAACTTTCCACCTGCTATAGGCACTGGGCAACCTGTGGGATCCCAGGAAGATGTGACTTATGAATGGGACTTTATTGGCTTTGCCTGTATGCATTGTGCAAAAACTGGGAATGCTGTACTCCTCAGTGGTGACTGATAAAATATTCACAGTGTCCTTGAGGTTTCTCGCTCTCCTCCTCTGGTGCACTGGGCTGTGACTTTTGGTCTTTTGTTACCAATAATAAATTTGTTACCTTTTTGGAAATATTTTGTGTATCACATTGTAGCACATGTGAAAAGAATTTTCTTTGGACTCCTCTAAGCAAAAAAAGGAACATGTTTGCTTGTGGCAAAGGATGGCCTGGGCGAATGCTCCCAGGCATACATTCCTTAGCTGTATGTGACATAGGACTTTCATAAACAGAAAACTAATCTGGGAGCCTGGAAATCCTTTAGTTGAAGCTCTGTTTCTTGAAATGTAGGAACTCTTTGAAAACGCTGTTTGTAATGGTTGGAAATACATTTTTCTTAATAACAGGTTCTTATGTATAGCTTTATGTTAGAAAGCTTATTTGTGAAACCCTGCTAAAATATCTCTGTTTTATATATATTCACAGTATGTAGAATATCTGCAGCTGCAGACGGTGGCCAACTCAGTCTATTCAAATATAGCTGTAGCTTTATTGGAACAAGAAAAAAAGTACTGAATTTGAAAATCAATAGGAGCCAAATACTACTGAAGTTCTCTGTATTCGAACTTTGAAGGTACATGGGATAAAGCAGGTATAGTTTAACTGCAAAAAGTCTAAGGGTCTGAATAATCTACAAATTAAATATAATAACTTATTTTCAAGATCTGACTGAGAAAAAACATTTTCTCCAATAGTCACTATTCTAATTTAGTAGAAGGAAGCTTTTACAAGGTTGTTGTTGCCAAGGTAACCACTTCGTTCACATCCATGTGTTGAGCATATGTGTATCACTTTATCTCAGCTCTCAGAGGCAATATCATGGTACTGCATTTGGGAAATGATTTTTTTTTTTTAAAGCGTATAAAACCTCTTAACATCTAGAAGATTCATTAAATGATCTCACTCAAGACAGACTTAAATTACTCTTTTGGGGTTCTTTTATGCTGAAGTTCTGAATGTGACTGAGTCTTCCTATATCTTCAAACTCCACACAGATGAAATTTAAAAAGTAAACAAGTAGCTGTCAATATTTCATTTCAAATGCATATTTACAATGATTTATGAATTATATGTACACGCAGGCATATATATATATAAAAACAGATTGTGTTTCTATTTGTGTGTAGGAAGGACTGACAAAAGGAACCTAAAGAAATTTTGCAATCTTAATCTTTCTTATGGTTGATATATGTTGGAGCTAAATTTTATTAACTATGTAACCACCTGGACCCACTTGAGACTGAGTCACTCAGGCCCTTGATATCAAACAGATATATTTGTGACATGAGTATTTGTGGTGCTGTAGTGATTTTAGGGAAACTATTTCAGATTTGTTATTGTGTAGCTTGCATCCTGACCAGCAAAGAATGAGTGCTTTTGCAAATTTCAATATTTGCTGGTAATCTCCAAAGTACCTGGCAACAGAGTTAATGCAGAGGTTAAAAAAGCAAACACAGATGGGGGAGCAGACAGACTAAAAGTTATGGCATAGACAGGTGCATTGCACGCCTCATTTGAAATATCAGCAGTATCATTTTAGTCAAGTTGAGCAACACCAGTTCCTAGATATGTAGTAGATGTCTTTTTGCTACTGTGTAGTATATTGGGAAAATTATGCCAGAAGGGAATGTAAATTTGCTGTATGGAGCAGCCTATGGTTTTTACTGCTGTCCAAGTGGAGTAACTGAGAAACAGTGAAGCTGTGTCAGTTTTTGCATTACTGAAAAAACTCTTGTGGAAGCTCTGACTTATGTTTAGCTTTTGACTAAATTTCCCATCCTTAACTTAGAATAGTCTTTAACTTTTTTAGTAAAGCCAACCATGTTATACCATCTTTGAAAGTGGTCAAGGTGGCTACTTGGCTTATGGTCGGGTTTATTGCATGGGAAAGCTCTCTAGGGTCAGTAACTTTTTGCAGAGGAACAGGCAAGACAGTAGGGAGTGACAGTGTTAAACCAACTTGAGATAGATTTGCTGGAGGATGTCTCGCAGAGCCTCAATTTTTTGTGACTTATCTTAAAGGCCAGAAGAAGAATAGGATTTCAGGTCTTTACTAGAGCCTAAGAATGTTGGTAAAACTTTCAGAAGTGCTTCTATTGAGCACAAACTCAGCTATTGGTAAATTGCCCAAATTGGGTTGGTTTTTTTCCTGTTTTGAAATCTGGAGAACAAAAAGAGATTCGGCGGAAAAAAAAGCCTCTTCAGGACAGATCTTCTTGCTGAACAATAACACACTGAAATAAGTTGTTTTTTCCTGTGAATACTATTTCTAAATGTATTTCAATAATCTTTTTATATGTGGAATGTGTGTCATCAGAACTGTCTTTTAACTCTGAAGATATCAACTGGAAGGAAATTTGCATGGCATAAATAAAGCAAGACTGAAAATAAAGGAAAAACTATGAAAGCTTTTATTTCAGAAATATCTTGTTGCTATCTTTTGTTTAAAACAAGCAGTGGAGATATCGCAGTTATACTTATGCTGATGTAGAAATAAGCCACCATTTTGTAGCTACTGCTTGGTAGTTGACTGTTTGGCTTTTACAGTCAGTTCCAGACCAGCTTCCACCCACTTTCCCTGTTCAGCAGGTGCCTGACAACTTGTCGAATTGCACGGCTGGCATCCAGAAGTCTCAGCAGTTCTTACTCTGCCACCACCCAGCTCATGCTCAATGTGTCCTCTGAAGTTACAAGAGTTCTTTCCAATCTTACATGACTGCGTGGGCTTGTGTCTGCAATGTTCCGTACTTGGTCTGAGGTTTATTTGCACATGAAAGAGTACGTTCTGCCTACAGATCCTTTAATAAAGAGAATACTCAGGGGGATGGCAATGTACTCTGTAATGGAAGCGGGAATAAGATATCCCGGTACAAAGCAAGATTGCACTGACATAACTGCAGCTACACAGGGGACAATGGCTGAAGAGGGAAACAATTCCAACAGAGGCATTGGCACAGGAACTGTGTCCAGACAACAGTTATGGACCCGGATCTCAATGCGATGATCTAAGCGCTGTCGTAGGAATGGGGATTTTCCACTGGCTTGTACAGATTTGGGCTCGAGAACTTGTGCGAAGCTCTGGGCGTAAAAACACACACAAAAAAATTGCAGACACCAAACAAATGTTTATTTTTAAAGGAAGATGAAGACGACCATCTGCTTGGGGGTTTATTGGTTTTCTTTTTTACGATGATGCTCTTTGGAGTTGCACATTTTCCCCAAAGCTGCCTCAGCATTGTAAATCATTACATATAGATGATTCTGTTCTTTTGTTTGTTTTTCTTTTATATTTCAAGATTCCTAGGGCGCAGTCTGTAAGAGCAAAAATCCCTCTACTAAGTAATCCTAGAGTTACGTTCTAATACAGTTAGTTAAATAACTTATGATGTTTCTATAGTTTTAATTACCTAAGATAATAAGTGATTATTAGCTTAGAGCTAATACCACTAGGGATAAAGAGTGTGAAAATGGGAATCCTTAAGGCCAGTATGTAAATACATAACCCTTAGTCCCTAGTCATATCTCCCTAAATGCCACTTCATCACAGAGAAGTCCCCGAAGGATCTCTAAAGAGCTCTAACCAGGCATCTGCACAGTTCCACCTACAGTACAAGGGGTGGTAATCCAGGTTAGGCAAACAGTTTGGAAGTAACTTAGTGAATGCATTTCCCTTCTCTCACTCGCTTTCCTCCTCCTCTTACGGCTTCTTTAATAACAGAAGATTTCCATAGCATTTTATATTTAAGAAAATTTTGCTTGGTGTTTCTGTGGAGCAGGTTTAGAATACAGTTAAAGGCCAAGTCTTTCTATTGAGTATTCATTTGAATATTTTTATTTTAATTGGCAATTGAACATTTTGGATGGAAAACCTACTATATAGGATGACAGTAGAAATCCTTGATTTAATTTTCTTATACCACTGGGAACTCGATAAACAGGAGACTTGTAGTGCTTCCTCACTAGTGGAATAACAGGAAAAATATTTTAGTTTCAGCCTTGAGAAGGATGTTTCAAGATAACTGTAAATCTCCTTGTGCAGTGATTCTCTGTAAATAATCATGAAACTTGAAGTTTCCACCAATGCTATCTAAAATGAAAATGGGTGTAAGTATTTGGAATACTGTCGCATCATATTTGGGAAAATGGAGAGCGCTTCAATTTCTCAGGTCCTTTAAGGACTTATTTTGTATTTCTTTTTTTTTTTTGTCTGTGGACTCCTAAAAGTACAATTTAGCAGCAAAGGTGTTGAGTAGAATCGAATGGAAATAGTGACGATGCTCTGATTTTTACTATGATCTGCTGGGACATGGAACTTTCTCTCTGACAAATCAAGGTTTCCAAACATAACTCTTCCTAAGATGTAATTATACAGTTAACCAACCACTAAAAGTGTTGTTCCACATTTGGATTGCTGTATATATTTGTCTTGAGTTACTTGTTCAGAAAGGGTGCATCAATTTTTTAGAAGTAACGGCAGGCTATGTTTGCCTAAGCTGTATGGAAATGGTAAGGTTTTAGTAAAAATCGGTTCTACATTTGATAGACATTGATATATGTAGAATTGGAAGAAATAATACGATCCCAGCAACAAAAATATTGACCATTGAATGTTTTCTTATTTTTCTTTTTTACTTAACAGCTTTCCTTTGAATCTTAGTTCAGTCTAAGAATCTCATGCATTAATTGAAGATGTTAGGTTTGTACCTGCTCACTTCATTAACAGCTGTTCCTAATTAGTGGAGCTTAGTCATTAAGGAACCTGCTGGGGTTTGAGGAGAACAATTTATACTTTTCATGGCATTTAAGCACACAATATGCTCCTGAGTGGAAAAGTTTCATTTGGGAGCACTCAGTTTTAGCAGCATTAGCATATCTATGGTGGGCTAGACTTGAGCTAATATCCCCGGAACAGAGGGGCACAGGAGAGCCCTACTACTTGAGTAGGTGCTGCAGGAGGGGTTCAGAGCAGCCTTTTGGGCTGTAGCTGCAGGAAGAGTCATGGGGCCTGTGCCTTTTGTGCATGGTGAAGCTGCACCATTGCAAGCTTTAGCCTCAAGCAGTCTTTGAACACCAATTTTCATTAAGACTCAGTATACGGACAACATAATGTCTCATAAGAGTATGGGAGAAGAGAATTGCCTCTTCACGGGTTGTTCAGGGCATGGCAGGCTGGGCACACATGCTATAATCCATTAGAAAGGTGTAGGCTGATTTCCCTAATTAATTATTTTTGTTATGTGAAGCGGAACCATTTTCTCAGCTACCTTAATGTAGCCCCTGCTTCCCATAGGTTAGTGGTATGCTTTGTGTCTGTTTCCCGAGCCTATTTTGTTAATAAATCCCTGTATTAATTCCAGGAGCTTGGAGATTTTCTTGTGTATGTTGCTGTCATGCTTTTCTGTACAAGTTCTGGTGCAAGTCACCCTGTGAACTGTGAGGACAGCAGTTTTGGTTAGCTTCTCTGCTGCGGAGAGATGAAAGAGGAAGCCTTCCTGTTCCTTTTCCCTCCTTGAGCAGCCGCGTAGGACAAGTTGCCCACTGCTGGGCTGATGTCAGGATTAATGCTTTGCTCTGACGAGGTCTCTCTTTCTAATGGCACCGTTCAATGTACCAGATTACGTTACTGGGTCAGTCTTCAAGGTTTTGCCGATGGACTTTCAGATCTATCTGGCTACACTGGATTTCAACTTTATAACCATTCCTCATGTATGCTGTTGCATATCTTCGTTGATGGTAAGCATGTAATAAGTTGGTTGAGTTTTTCCCTGTGCAGTTTTGTTCAATTAGAAGCTGCCTATAGTTCTGTTGAAGTATTTCAGCTCCATATAATATAAATATGCTGCAGCTAGGTACAGCTGCTAGATGAATACTGACATTCTTTCTGAGTAGAGGCAGTATTCATATACCCAGCTATCTAGTTATACTTTAAGCTACCAACTAAAAAAAGAAAAAATCAAAATAACCAGAGTTGAGCTTGTGATTGAACTCACTCATTAACAGAAAAGTAATTGGAAAAAAGGAATTAACATTTTTGTGACTGTGCTTCTACTACTAACAGCAGATGACCCCAGTTTTCTCCTCTGCCCCAACCTGCAGTCAGACCAGTCTCTTCCTAGCTAAGTCTCTGCAGTGTGTGGCCGTGTGTGTGTTGTGAGCAGTGACAGCCTGCTGCTGTTTCTTGGCTCACATAAGGGCTGCTGGAGGTCACAATAAGAAGATGAGTCCACTGCCACCCCGTGAGCTGCAGGAGGGTGAAGCTGGACAGTACAAAACATTTCTGTTTAAAGAAGCTTTTCAAAGCAAACTGAAAATAGAAGGTTGCTGCTAACTGAAAATTTGACCTATTTTAATCTGGAATATGTCAAAATATTTTGACAGCATGGGAAAATACCCTTCTCCCCTCTCTGTAATTTGTTCCAAAAAAACCCCTTCTGGCTAAAGGGAATTGATTTTGCCAATTATTTCAGTTTTTATGGAAAACCACAAAGGCTGTTTAAATTTCTGAAACTGACTCTTCTGGGAAGTAAGTTGGGGCAGTGGAGCAAAAGGATAATAGGATTTACCAATGGTGAGGAGAAAATAGGCGTCTGTCCTCATTTGTTCACATTTCTGAGTGTCACATGAACCCCCAGCCCCCTGTCTCCAGCCACACAGCTGCTGCTCGGGTCAGGTACAGGAGTGACAGGTAATTTCTTTGCTGGGAGTAAGGCCTGTGGACTTACCTTTTGTAATTATCCTCTCTTGCATCTCCTTATGGGCTACGGCATATGTATTGTAGAGAACCTTCATCTGTCAGGAGTTTCAGATGTGCTGCAAACTGCATGTTGGTCATTTTGATAAGGATGCCTTGGCAGGAGCCTTTTCTTTTGGCATTAAACTCCCAGGAGCAAGGACTGCATTGGCTTCACTGGCTGTTAAAGCTGGCTGTCAGATCGTTTTAGAAAGGAACTATGGAAAGGAACTGTATTTCTCTATGCCATTTTATATTGCTGAGTCTCTTGGACTCTTGTTTGGCTCTCACATTTTGCATCTTAGAGGGAAAGTCAGAGAAACATTGGTGCTTTCTAGAATATCGCTGCTTTTTTTTCCTTTTTGTTAGGATGTATTTCAAGTCTAAAGTTAATAGTAAGAATGAACAGCTGATCTTACCGAAATCATGGGAAATGTTGTCTTTATGGGCAGACTTTCCCAGGAAGAGTTTTTTCTTAAATAATATGTTTGGTACTCAGTTATCTCTGAAGGAATGTGCAAGGTTGCAAAGTACACTTCCCATATATTTAATACAAACACAAACAAAAAACCTAAAGAAAACCCAAACCTTTTCATCAGACCTATCAACAACAACTTAAGCATGAATCCTTAAGTGAAGCAGTAGTACTTGGCCTTGTCTTTCTAGACTCACTGACAACATAGCAGCAGCTCAAGTTAACCTAGTGGATAAGAATGATGCACTTAGAGATGAGAGCTGCTTCACATGCTGTATAGCACTTTAAAATGCTAAGTACTTCCATACTTGGAAGTACTTATCTTTTATTTTCTACAATATCTTAATTTTTTTAAAATGCCACAGAAATAATATTAGGTTCTCATAAGTGTTTGCTTTTATATTAATAAATCTTCAGAAAAACACATAATTTTTCTGATTGGTTTTATAATTTGACACCTGCTTCTTATGAATTTATTTTAAACATTTAAAAACAGTTCTAAGCCATCTCTTTCATTTCTGCTGGATGCTATCATGTGACAGTAACAGGTAACCACTGCCTGCCAGTAATGTCATTAACATTTCGAGTTAAAGAATATAAAGACACACACAGGACATTTTTTTCCTGGTATTCCTTTCTTCCTTTCCCTTTTAAGGGTACTCTGAAAGTAATTTTAAGTTGTAATGTTGCTAATCTTCCTGTTATGGCGGTGAACTTCCTTTTCAGGACTTCAGAAAGGAAATGACTGCTGATGAAATGTGCCAGATTCACAGAAATATAAACAAAACAATGGCACTGGGTGACAGAACAGGCAAACCAGAGGCGTCAGAAGTGCAGAATTCGCTTTTAACCCTGGCAAATTCGCCTTGGTTTGGTCTGATCTGATGGGCAAAAGGAGCCTCGCCTTGGTTCAGACTCTTGGCTCTTTGTTGAAGCTGATAGTACAGAAATCCTCACAGCAGGTTTGACGGAGTGTTTTGTGTGCTGTGTGACTTGTGCTCAATTCACTCCAAGTCCTGCACCAGCAGCCTCCAGAGGTCTTCAATCTTTGTAATCTGCAGTAGCCATAAATCTTGGAGCTGTTTCCTTGTAGCTAAGTAAGGTAGAGTACTACTACATTACACCTAACAGACAGGAGTTCATTGAGCCTTAAGAATTAACAGATATGTGATACTGAACTTGGAAAAACCAGTTAAACAATTAACATTTCCTTAAACAAACTGAGTGGGTATACTCGAGTACTTGCCCCTCACAATTCTGTTCTGGAATCAGCTGAGACCTGCTGGCAATTTCAGTGCTCTGTGAGTTTTCACACAGTGATATAGATATGAGATTTAAAATGTATGAATCTGGCTTGAATCAGCTGAGAGCTGATTCAGTTAAACTTTAAAATGAGCCAAGTTAATTAAATTCAGATTTTGGGCACTCCTTTTCCTAGGCCCTGCATTTCATGCTGTCTTCACTCAATTTTTTTTTTGAATAAAGACTTGCAAAATAAGAATATTCACTTTATACCTGTTTTTCTTAGACTTTATATTTTAGGGTTACAAATTACTTTGCGATATTTAAGGTAAAAGAAAAGTCACCTTAAATATGCACTGAACATAACTGGGATAGAAAAATACATCTTCCTTATTGATGTGTCACTGCAATTAGCACATAGGAAAAGCCAAAAAGAAAAAAGCAGGATTTAGTGCAATGCAGTTCTATTAATTAATTGGACATAGGCTTGGCTTAAAAATACCTTTTTATAAGAAATAGAAGTCAAAGTATGCAGTATCATACAATCCTATTTACCAAATGTAAATGAACTGTTGAGCAGTGTGGGGAGAAAAAGAAAAAAACACTGGTGCAATCAAAGTTCATGCCAAATGATTGTCTTAAAAATGAATTTTATCATGTGTTTATTCCTTTTTACTGTGATAAAAATATCCTTAACAATCATAGCTCAGCAAATATCCATATATTCCAGCAGAACTGGACTTTGCTCTTGAAGCACTTCATCTAAAAGGATTTTCCTTAAGTGGTGCACTGCTCTCCAGGTTTCTATGTCTTCAAAGATTACTGGTATACTTTCTAGTTAAAAAAAAGCTTCTGGATTTAGCTGAACAGTGATCACATTCTAATTAATCCATTAAAAAGGAGCGAGATAACTGAGTTCAGATCAGTATTTTGATTGTAAATAACCTGGGAGATGGTGTTTAACTGAAATGTAAATGACTTTTTGAGAGAAAATTCCTTACTTTTTTACTAAAAAAAGTAAAATTTAAGAAATACTCTAAAATAGATAATTGTAATAGAAATAAATATTCTTTGGTCATGAAGGCTTTTAGATTATTTTATAAGGTTAGAAATGAAGATCTTTTAGAGATTTGTAGTGAGGGTATTACATCAGTTTATCAAGTGATGCCACTCAGGTCCTGCTCTTTCTATCTTTGCTCTTAGTCCCGTCAAAATTCGTTAAATGCAAGTGGTAGCAGAGTGCTGGGATTATCGCTCTTACCCTTGGAAAAACGCTGTGGTGTCCCAGCAGAGCCAAGCAGGAGGAGGAGCTGTATAATGCTTCCTTTGACACAAACAGTTAATGACTCCGAAGAGATGGTTCCTCATGTGTTCGCTTATCTGGGTTTTCATTTCTGAGGCATTTACTGAAATAAGCTAAGAATGAAATAGCACCTGTTCTGACCAGATGGTAAATTTGTGGGATTTTATCAGATGCTGAAGCTGCGTGAGCGTTTTGTACAAACAGAGATGGAGATGATCACTTTTACTCCCAGTCTGACTCCTTCAGCATAAATATTGCATAGGGTTGAGGAGCTTATTAAGCATATGCATGGTTTATTAGTGAGTTTTGGTCACTCAATCTAGTCAGTTACATGTCAGGATTGCTGTTGTCTACGTGTCTCTGTGTTGGACTTAATTTGTAAAATTCATGGATAAGGAGATTTAATTAGATGCATTTACATGGCTTTAGAACCTTGTACTGTTTTTGACTAGTGGGATGCTTATGTGGCCAGTCTGTCTCATTTCTGACAGTGCCCAAAAGTGCATTCCCTGGAATGAGTAAGAACGTGGCAAGTGGATGTCATACATTATAGGTACTTTATGATCTTTCAGCTTGTTCAGATGTTTGGATGTTCATTTTGTATTGGTACTTTGATGTTTTTTCTCTCTGAAATTGTGTAGTTTTCTCCTGAGTTGGATCTCCCTGGTTTTTCTTTGTCTAGAAGTCACATTTGCTGCTGACTACTCCTTAAGTGTTATAACAGTTTTAAGCAAAACTGTTAGTTGTTATTGTTAAAGATTGAACTTCCACTCTGAGTTCCTTTTGAGTCCTTGGCTGAGTCTAACCTAGTCCTGGGAATTTGACACTTTGTTTAGTTTTTCCTTATTTTCTTTAGAAGTGTTTTAATTTTAGAGACACCTTTAGAATTCCCCCAAAATTAAGTACCACAGCATGGGAATTGCTCTTGTCTTATCCATGATCAGCACTCATTCAAATGACTTCGATTTTTTTGCCGCACCTTTGAAACCTTCGTTTGTGTTGTGATCATCACCTGACCTTCAGATAATCTATTATTGTGTTCCTACATTTTATCTTATAACATTCAAGTTCCTTATGTATGTGGAGAATAATTTATGAGCAGTTATGAGTCCTTCTGATAAATCTTTTTGATTTGTTTTTGGCATTCCTTAGGGGCTTTAGTTTAACTTCTGCTTTTAATCCTGCTTTAAGGGTTTTTTAAGTTGATTATAGCCGCAGCTTTCTGAATGATATCTGGCTCCAAAGAGACTTCCTTACTCTTCTGGTGAGCCATGCTGGCTTCATTCTGTCATTTTGATTTGCTGATAGTGAGACTCTTCATTGGTAAGATTTTGAACGTGCACACTAAGCCTTTTGAGTTTGCTACAACATGAGGTTTGCAACTCTGATTTTTTGGGAGACCTCTAACTAGCAGGCCCATGAAATGTTTATAAGGCTTAAATTTTCTGTCTCAAATCTGTTCTAATGGATCATTCTCCTGATGTATTTTCCTGTTTACCACAAAACGGATCAGTAGTATTCCAAGGGCGAAGGAGTTTGATTCTGTGCTGTTCCTTTAGAATGCACCAAAATACTGGAAGGATATGTAGGAGGCAGTTAGCAAGGAATTTTCCCTCCTACTTTAGAACTCAGATTCTCAGCCTCAGAGTTTCCAGTTCCATGAGAAAAGACATGATGCATTTGGTTGGAGATGAACTCCACCATCTGTACTTCCTAAGAGTTATAGGATGTAGCCGCCTTTGGTGTTCAGGCTGTTTCTTTTTGCAGTGTCTTAGGTGCATAGGTTTGAGACAGTCAGTCTCCTGATGTGCTCAGCTCCACATTTCCTGTTATTCCTATACAGAGGAAGGAAAAAGAAAATTACAAGACAAGACATGTAGTTGCAACACATAAAAGTACTTATCATTTAGATAGGAATAACTTGCCTGCAAGATGGTTACCCTAGTATTCTTGTATGATTTTATAAATAAAAGATAACTTTAATTTTTTTACTGGAATGCTTAAAAGGATATCTAACTCATTTTGTACCCTTTCGAGACATGATATTCTTTCTCTCTTCATCCTTAAGAAACTCCATAAACCCTCAAAACTAGAAGTAAAATTACCTCATGGCGATCTCATTTTTTTTTCTGGGCATGAAGTTATGAAGTCGCTAATCCAGTCTTTTATCTTGAATTCACCATTATAATGTCAAGATTGAATAATCTGCCTTTATCTCCAGGGTGACAGCTATGTAGAAACTTCAAAAGGGATAGTTTTGCCAGCATCTAAAGACTCTTGTTAATTACTACATCTTGAAGTAAAGTGAAATAAAGGAGGATGAAAAATGATATTTCTCTTTGACAGCCTTGTAAAAATATCAGTGATGAAGCAGTACATTACAAGTGCTTTAAGAATGCATTTACTGAGATCAAGACCATTCTGATCATGGTTCAGGTTAATCTCTACAAGATACATTATAGAAAGATGTGTGTGTCACTGATGGTTTAGAAAGCTCTTAAATGAAAATTAAATATTTTGCCTCTCTTTTATTATTGAAATTGATGGAGATGAGTTAGTAATGGTATTGCTTTACAGCTGGGAGAAGGGCTTGTATTGTTGTGTCTTCCAAGTATAAATCAGCTTGTTCCTCCCTTTTCATATCCCAGCTCTACCCTGTTTTCACTGCTGCTGGCCTTACATGACCTTATTATGCAAAGGCAGCTAGAGTGTATATATTTTGTAGCAAGCACTGTGTTATCAGCACCTGTGTTGGTTTGAAAGCAAAACCAGTGAGAAACTCCAAGTCAGAAGTACAATTTAATAGGAAAAACTAAAATAAATGCAATAGTACAAAAAAGAAACCACTGACAGAGTCAGGATACAACCTGACACCCTGTCAGTCAGGGTGATGGTAGCAGTCCAATAAAATGGTGGCTGCAGTCCTCCAGCGTTCTGCTGAAGATGGTCCTGTTGAAGCAGTGATCCTGTAGAAAAGGTCTGGTCTTCACCTGAAGGTCCAGTGGTAGCTCTTGTCCTCTGGGAATCCAGTAGGTAAGGGCTGGCTCTGGTGTTCGGAATCTTAGCTTATATCCAGGATGGGATGCTTGGTTCCTCCCTCTGGGCAGAGTATCTCACAATGGGAGGATGTAATTTTATCAGCCATGTGGTGAGACTGGATGGGCCATTAACAGGAGATATCCCTCCAGAGGGAGGAGGGGTCATGGGAGAGATAAGGAACCCTGCCCCACCTGGTTTCGACAGCTGGCCTATTAACAGAAGAGAGTCCAGAGAGAGGACGCAGGGGACACAGCCCCACCTAGTTTTAACAGCTCCTGAAGATGGTAATAGAATACACTGCAACCCAGGACAGCACCGAATGCAAATAGTGAATTAACTAAGTGTGTTTTTAGGAGTGGGGTTTGAGGTGTTAGTTCTGCATTGTGTCACTTTGTCTATATCCTGCTTCTGGAGGTCAGGGCTGAGTGGAGCTCTGCGCGTGTCGGTGGAGGGACATTTGCTCCACAGGAGAGAAGTCCTCATGTCAAACCCATAGGTCAGGCGGGAAAAGCTGTGGATGAGTTTTTTCTTTTAAAGGATTGTTGTACTTGTCTCTAAAAATCTGAGGAAAGTTAATGCAAATAAGAAACGAATTAATCTCTTGTTAGTACCAAGTTGTAAGTAAATACTTCATATAGACTCATGAGAAGTAAAGTAAGGCTCAGGTTTTCAGAAAATTTATAGCATTTCCTTTTTTTTTAATGTTGTTAAGTATGCAGAAATTTATATCACAAAATATGCAGTATAAACCACAGTGGAAAAGTTGGCTGAGCTGATGGTACTAGAACACTTTGTTTCATTACTTTTAACTACTTGAGGAATTGTAGCTTTGTGAATTTAATACTCTATCAGTGACGGCTTTGAGTGATACTCAAATAATAACCGTTACACCAGACTGCTAGTTGTCACTCCAATGTCCTTGTGTTACTTGTAGCCGCTAGATGATGTTTCTAAGGAAAGAAAATCTTACCAGCAGTGTAAAGGCTTAAGTAATTCTAGAGGCTTTGGCTGGCTCAGGGAACTGTACCCCCCTCTTTGGTCACCACAGTTGACATCTTAAAAATATTTTTCTTGAAGGAGCTATAATGCAATATGAGAATTCTCTTTGTATTAGGTGGTCATTCCTGCTATCATTTGATTTCAGCAATGCTATTTGCCATGAGTACTTACCTATTTGTGCTATATTCGTTCATTGTGACATTATTAAAATAAATAATGAAAAATAAATGAAATCTATACTATTCAAGTGAGATAATATTCCTTCTTTGCAATGGAAAGCAAACATATGTGATGTTCCTTTTGCTAGCATAATTTTCCAACAATCTCATCCATAAAAAACAGCAGCTATAAAATCCCTAATCCAGGGTTTCAGTCTGGATCTCTCCCCACGTAACAGAACGGCATGCAGTGTGTGTGGCTTTGTCCTTGTACACAGATTTCCTCATTCCTTTTACTTGTGTGAGAGACAGACACCTACAGTGGAAGTTCAGTAACTGGATAATTGTGGCTAAATGAGAGGCCCTGAGGGTTTTAAGGAATTACCATGGTGCCATCAAGAAATCTGTGTGGTTAAAATGAGCCAAATGTGGTAACAGGGACGTGGCAGCATTTGCACATTTCAGAAAGTCAAGGTATGCATTAGTGTGAATGTTGGAATATATAAAGTAGGATTTTGTGTCAAATACAATGTGATCTGTGGGAGATGTTTCAGTAATATCTAAAACTGAGACTCTTGGTTATTGCTTTAGATTGGGATGAAGTTATCGTTTACTTTGTTATTATCAGCTTCTCCTTTAAAAATGCTGAGCAAGTTTCAATGAGATGCTGAAGCCCAGGGGGTTTTAAGGTAGTTCTGGTACCTGAGCAGCTTTCAAAAGTGAAAGTTTGTACCTGCAGGACATCAGCTTTGTAGTGCAAGCGTCCTTTCTGAAAGTAGGTGTGGAAACTTAAATCACTTGACATGTCCACAGTGGTGTCATCATGTTGAGAATCTTGTAAAGCTGGTCCTCGGACTAACCTGTATGAAGTCAGTGTGAGCACATCTGTGCTAACCTGCAGTGAAAGCAGTGCATGCAGTATTTCCCACAATATTTATGGCTGGAAGCATTTTAAGATTTGTTAGTACAAAAATTGTCATAATATACCAGTAAGAAATCTAAAAATTACTGTTAATATGTCTTCAACTAGTTCCACATTTAAAATGCTTGATATCCTGTACTTTGCTGAACCAAAACCTGATCTAGTCATTGCTGAACACAACACTGTATTACTGATGCAAATATCACAGTAGTTACTTGAACAGATTTCTCTACAGCCACCTTTTCTGCGACTTTTCAAACTAGTTTATCTCATTCTAGGGAGAAGAAAAAAATATTCTATTATCTTTTCTGAAATTTCATTCAGATCTTAAATTAATGAGCAGAATATAAGCTTATTTCTGAACACAAGTCTGGGAGGGATAGTGAGTGAAGCGTGAAAAACAATCAAATAATATGAATGGAAGCAATTCCCAGAGTATGCATTAATAATTATTAATACTGCATTTTGAGAAAAATCTGTGGGTTTTCAGTTGCTGTACTTTTGGGTCATCTGAAACAGGAGGCTGGTAACAGCACCATATTTTCACTCAACAGTACCTCCTGGTCTGGCCTTCTGGTTCAGCTGAAGATTTTCAGGATGAATTTGCTGGTTGTGTGGTCCTGTGTAAAATTATACCTGCTGTAAATATCCAGGCAGCTAATAAATCCAAAGAACAAGACTGGGTTTTTTTGTTCACTCTTCCATTCCTTTGTCTGTACGAATTGATTCGCAGTTTTAATTAACCTGGCTTTTTTCACCAAAAATACTCTTTTGAAAAGCAAAAATTATAAATGTTTACAAGACTTTTTTGTTAGGTGCATCCTTTGGTTTCTAAATTTTTCCCTGTAGTGTTATCTAGAAATGTTGTTAGCTTATTGAGAACTTTTAAATGTAAAATTACCAAAAAAGACTGTTTCTAAACTACTGGGAGAGTGGGGTGGGTAAATGCTCTGTATAAGGAAGAATTTTCTTTCAAAATCAGTCTCACTTTCTTTTTAAGCATCTTGAGAGAAGATCTGTGTAGAGAGGTCTGTGTATTTGAGACTCCAAATGCATGGTAAACAGTTATCAACTCATTCTGCTCATCTGCTATCAGAAAATCTGTTGCAGGCTTATTGTTTCTCTTGAATAGTTCAGCAAAATCTATTGTTCTGGCAAGTCTTAACCTGAATATTTAAATGCTGAAATGTTTATTGTGGTAATTAACACACAGTAATTAGATCAATTCAACAGTGCTGGCTATATATAAATTTAGTCCACGGATACTCAAATCCAGCACAACGGTTACATGTAATCCCATTGAAGTTACAGACATCCTTAAGTGCTTTTTTGGATTAGGGCCTAAATATTTTTTATTATGAAAGAAAATGCTGTCCAGCTCCTGGATCTTAGATATTCTTGCTCATAAAAATAAAAGTTGTAAATGAAATTAGTAAATAATAACAAGGAGGTGACTAGTCCCAGCTGTTTGTGAAGCTGGGACTTGCCTGAGCATATATGCCTTGGGTCAAGAAACACATGATGATAGAGCTGAGAGTCTGGGGAGAACATGACCCCACAGGATGGGTGCTGGTGGGAGAACAGACTGCTTTACTTGACAGAAAGAGAAGTACAGATTAGCTGTGTGCACACAAGTTTTAGGTAAATACATGTTATTTTAGAGTAACTTGTAATTTACCTTCCGTTCTCGTCTGATACCTTGTTGCAGTGAAGAGTCAGCAAATATTTCTTTTAAATTCCTTTTGCATTTCCTGAAGGAAAATGCTTCACCACTTGCTCATGAGTAGCTATTCTAGAAATTGAAATGGAAATGAAAAATAGAGAATTAAACACCCCCCTGCTCTCTTGAAAGCATTACTGTGGGTGTGATGCTATCACAGCTAGGGGTGAGTGTCCTGCTCTGGAAAGGGGTTCCTGAATAAGGAAAGCACTGCAAGGGATGGTAGTTGAGGATAGAATGTTATGTGGATTACAGAGATTAGATAGCAGAAAAATGAGATTTCGTTTGTGTTTTTACAGGCTTGTTCGTGATATTTTGCTCTTTCTCTTCCTAAACGTCTCCCTTTTTATGTATGTGACATAAGAATTTAATGTGAATTCCAAAAAGAAAGTGCTCTGGAAATTTATTTTTAGACTTTTATATTTGAAAGCCTTCTAGGTGGTACGTACAAGGGCCTCTAACGAAATTGTTGTCACTGTAGACTACAGCACCTTGCAGAAAGATTAAAGCATAAGGAAAGCCAAAATAATAAATACAGTTGATGGTCTCCAAGATGTATTTCACCTCAAATATTTTGCATTCAATTCATTGAAAGTAGCTGCTTTGCCTGTAGGACAATGTATTTAACATTCATCTCCTGTTCCCTCCATCTTATTGAAAATATTTTTGTCTGATTGGTTAAAACCAGAAATATTTTCCACCTACATAAAATTCTGTTACACAGTTCTGTTGGTCTGCCAGGTTTTTTCCTGTCCTTTCTTTCATCTTTGCGTTCTGCACAAGCAGCTTTATCACCAAGCTCTTCTGTACAGCTATTGCTGCTACATTTCATGGTACCCAAGGTGCTCCAAGGACAGGGATTTTGTCATCTCTGATATTGTTTTTCTGAGTAGCATCCCTGAAAATTCCCAGGTGTAGAAGTAGGTACATTACAATTTTCTGATAAAATTTAAGATGAAACTTAATGCAAAGCTCTTGACATTGAGGAAGTGCTAACATGACTAAATCCAGATTTAAGAGCATTCTGCAGCAGCACTGGAATCACAACTAATGACTGTACTCGGCTTGGATGGGAGGCACAGTGCTGTCAGTGTGTCACTCCTGTATTCATGACTCAAATAGCAAAGCCTATCCTAAAGAGCTGGCACTACTGGATCTATGGCAGCTGCTGCAATGCATAATTAATGCAGCCCTGGGATACAGTTTCAAACACTCCGTGTCAGTGCATGCAGGAAGTCTGCAAAATGGGCACTACTTTCAATAGTCAAATATTTATTTTTAACTAACTTTATAATGGCAGACACACTTCTGCAAAATTGCGTGAAAAGAGGAAGGGTTCCCAAGTAGCTTGTGACTGAGAGATTCCAGTGGAAATTAATGTCGTTTTCATTCTCTACAAACAGCAAGAAAAAGATGAATTAATCTTTTCTTATTCAGTTTTGGGCAACGTACAGCAAAAAAACCCTAAAATGATTAAAGAAAGAAACTTCTAGTTAGTTATTTTAGGTTGAAGTACATCAAAAAAAGATACTGGATGAACCCAAAATTGTATCAACATTTGGGTAGTGTGATCAGAGGGTGGTTTTGAAGCAAGCTGCTATGGGAAGGGTTTTGAAGGGAACGTTTTAGTCAGCAAAGTACGTAATGTTTATATTGACAAGTCCTTTTCTGGAAGGTTGAAAAAAGCAAAAATGGCTGTTGAACAGCATTTCCTTCTCTACAAGCTGAAAGCCTTGGTCACAAGATGGAAGGAGAGCCTTGTCCTTTAGCTGGCTCCGCGGGCAGAGGGTGGCACTGGAGCGCGCGCTCGCGGGTGGCGTTCTGACCCGCACGCCGTCGACTCGCTGGAAACGAGCTGCTGCAATAAGGAGTTCTGCAGGGAAAGATCTTCAAAAGAAGCTATATAAAACTGATCTAAGTGTGTGTTGTGCTTGTTTTGCCGTGCATCTGAGTACCTCCAGCAGTACTGTGTAGCAGTAGCAGAGAATCTCTGGGTGGGGCAGTAATTACACTCTGTATACTTCTTTCTGGTTTGATGTGCCTAGGAAAAATATAAACCGCTGCTGTTTGAAAGATCCAAACGTAAAAATCTAATATCTCTGACCTTAAACTTCATTCCTTCACTGTATGTGTTTTTACAAGACCATCCCTTGTTGCATATGAATTATGTAAATTACTTGAATTATATTCCCAATGCCCAAAGTAGAAAACCTGCTTCATATGTGAAATTTAACAGACGAGAAGTAGAACTTGATTTTGAAATTTTGATCTTACTCCACCAGTTTTAGCACTTTGAGTCAATTAGTGAAGTTCTATGAATTTCAAGTAGCTGAAAAGTTATAGTATCTTCTTATAGATAAAGACATCTAAATGTACTTCTAAGTAGAATGTAACTTAGGACATGTTTCTTAAAATTATTTGAATTTCATTTAAATATGAAAACAAAACCTGAAAAAAAAATTTGATCATGTCTAAAATACATGAGTTTGGTTGTTTTTTGCTTTTTAAATTAGACGTCTTTGCGAGATGTAAAGGTCATTAGTCTTTATTTCATTCTTTCTTTAGAACATAAAAGGACATGACTAGGGACAGCAGCCCAACCTTAAGTTAAATGCCTTTCTCTCCACTTAACAGTACTAATGGAGCCAATTTTTTTCTCAATTTGCTATGTGCGACCTTACCTTTAAAAAACCAAAACATTGTATGTGGAAACTTGTGATAATCATAGAAAGAAATCAGTTAAGAAAGCTAGTATTTGTGTTATGGTAAACTTAGGTTCTTCCTGATGATAATGATTCCTTTCCACACCTGTGTAATTAGATGGTTGGCTTCTCCAAAGACATGCAGCTCAGTTCTGAAAGACTCTTTTTGCACAGGTATTTGTAACTAGTGGAATTAGTAACCAGGTCTGTAACAGAACTGTTTAGCTCTGAAAGATCTGGAACAGTGAACTAAAAAGGCTGACTTTTCTAGTAGGTAACTTTTAAAATAATGGCTATGAAAAACCTGGAGAAATGTTATAAGGACTACCAAGGCTCTGGTAAGCACACTCCCCCTCTGTAAGGAAATGATGGCTAATGGACTTGCATTGAAATGTGTGTTCTGAATCTGGCTAATGATTTCTGCCTCTGGACTGTGAAACAAAGAAATCAAATGGAATAGCGGCAATTTTGCCACACAAAAAGGCAAATATATATAATAGATGTCTGCTGTAACTAATTTATGTATACATATCTAATTTGTTTTTTAGTAGATTGAGATGCATTTAGACAAGAGCTAATCTGATATAGAAAAAATCTGAAGGGAGATCGATGGCATTTAAAGTACAACCCTTGCCTCAAACAAGCCAAAACCAAAAAGAGGGGAAGACTTATATTAAAGGAATTTTTTTCTGAGTTTTACAAGACATTTTTGTGTTACTTTACTCTTTTCTGTAACCCATGCAGACAAGTGTACAGTTCCCCTGCTTACAGAGGCTGCACACTGTTGAGCAGAATCTGCCCCGTTTATATGAACAGACTTGTTTTAACTGACTATACTTGAGCTGGATAGCATAACTTCGAGGGAAAAGAGGAAATTGTTTTTCTGCAGAGAATAATCCCTAGTTAATAGATGGGATTTTATCAATAGTTATGAGGGAATAACAAGATGCAGTCTTTTAGCCACAGACAAACATGACCTAGCCTGAGAGTCACTTAAAATAAGTAAGGCACTCCGCACCACAGAGGGAAATTAAGGGCTTCATGCCATGTTACGGTCCTGGGTGATGCTTAAATGAGCCAGAACAAAGAATCTATTTGGAAAGAAGTTACATTAGGATTTGGTCCAGTTACTTCATATGTGTCCCCTTTTGTTGTCACCCACAGAAGGCGATCCCATAATGGGTGGCCCTGTCAGCGACCATTTAGGTATAACAGAGTCTCTTAGTAGAAATACAAGTAAATTTTTCATCTACCAGCAACAATGAGCTGAAATGCTTGAAGGGAGGAAAACCAGACTAGTTTATTTCATTTATTTCTTTATTTCATCTGAAAGGCTTGGACAATTCTGCAGTGCAGTTTTGACCTTTTCATACACAGAACTAAGTGGTAAGGGAAGCTGGGCTTCCTGTCAGCCCTTCCAAGCTGCTGTTTCTCTCCTTTTCTTGTGGTCAATACTTGGCTTTTCTGCAAAGCCTTGCTTGATTGTTATTTCAGTTAGACCATAAAGACCCTCACCTGCCACTGCCAACGTGTTTCCTAGCAGAAATAGATTATCTCAAATGACAGAACCCAGGCAAAAGTTCAACTTTAATGCCTGATGCCTTATAGAAAACTAGCAGCATGCAACACATGACTTAGCTGCACTGCACTGTCAATATGTGTTTTACTCAAGATTTGCTTCACCTTTTCCTAGAAATCATTTTAAATGCAGAGATAGAATAGAACCTATTTTGCGTAAGGAAAATATTTTTCTGGCTTGATTTAGGATGAGATGACAGGAAAGGGTAGAAGATAAGTATGAGAGGATGACACATAAAATAACAGAATTGAAAAGGATCAATTCATTGCAACAATCTGATTTGCGAAATTTACAAAATTAGGCAAATTTCAAAGCCAAAAGAGAAAGTTAGGTATTGAGACTGACTTGTGGAAGCTCAGATAATGAGTAAACTTGTGTGAAACCTTTTTTAAACTAGTAAAATTCTTCATATGTGAAATTTCAAATGGGAAATTAGTTTTAAATTTTGAGGAGAAGGGACTGTGTTCTGTGAAATGCTTTATGGGTTTAGTGGTCATTACTTGGCATGAAAATAAGGACTTAGTTTCAAAATTGTGATTTAAAACTGTGTTGTAATAAAGCAACATGAATATATACACCAAGATGAACCATTGGAAGTTCTGGTTAGTTCTGTGACTTGTAATATGCAGCTCTCCCTCTCTGTATCTGTGATACTGTAATTAAGCAGAATTATCTGCTGAGGGGAGGCCTCGTTAAGACTAATTCTAGTAATAAAAGGGGCGAAAATGGATAGTATTCCATATTCTGAGCTTAACCATGAGAAACCTTGCAGGAAGATGAACAAAAAACGCAAAGGTGTATTGGAGGCTGAAGTGTCAGGGTGTCAGAAGACTTCACATGAAGAAGAGGTAGAGAATTCTGGCACAATTTGAAAAAAAATATTTTTGGAACCAAAGACTGATTACTTTTACAGTGTCTTTGACATCCTGTTTTGTGAGAAACATAGCATTTATTATTTCTGGAAAAGATGCTTTAGGGAATCCCAATTTTAGAAACATGGACTTAGTAAAGGTTCTATGTAGATAAATAGTGAAAAAATTTATTTCCTGTAGAGCGTATTCAGCCCATAGATTATGACAGAAAAGGATAAGAGATTGCATTAAAATAGGAGACAGTGTAAAAACTGCCAAAGTGCACTATTCTATGCAAAACTGCTATATTTAGATGGCACACCATGACATCCCAAGTGCTCCTGATGAGCAAAATGATCAGCTGGGACACAGGAAATGTGATTCTGATATTTAGAATATATATGTGTGTTTATACATTCTATCTGTACATCTTTGTCATACGTAGGTAAAAAAACAGGAGCCCAAACGGAAGGAATTATTATATAGTCTCTTAGGCAACCTGTCAGGCACAGATCCACTAGCACTGGATTCACAGAAGAAAAAAATCCATATGGCCAAAATGTGACAGGCAGGTGGCTGGGAAGATTCAGAGCAATGGAAATTCTAGGGCCCCTAATCTTGAAGAGGTGTAGCTTTTTGGTAGGGAGAAGGATCAGAGAAACTCCTTCATTTCAAATACAGGCCCTTTTTGTCTGGTCAGGACTGGCTGGTGATTTGAGCATGTTTACTCTCCCAACTGTTTTCTTCTAGCACTGCTATAGTCATTACTCACTGACAACGACCTGCAGGCTAGGGGAATCACTGGAAAGCCAGGTCAAGGATACAGGCAGCAGACACTCCACTGAGAAGTCAGGACAAAGCAGCTGAAAAGACCTGAGCAGTGAGTGCAAAAAGATGCTGCAATGGAAAGTGATGTAGCAGAAAAGTACTCTGTAGTGAGCTTCATTTAAAAGTATAGACATAGCTTGTATTGTCCTACACAAATTCCTCCAGGCCTTACTGAATGGCTTGACTGCTTTTCATAGATTGAGCTGTCCTTGTGAAGAAAATCTTTCAAGAGAAAGGGCTTGGATCAGAGCATGTCTGTTACACCAAAGGGTTTGCCAAAGAAGTGGTTCTCAATGCTGCCTTTGCTTCAGTCTTTACTGGTAAGGCTGATGCTCAGGACACCGGTCCTTCAAACCTGTCAGAAGGTCTGGAGGAAGGCAGGCTTTCCCTGGCATGGAAGAGGAGCATGCTATGGAACTCTTAAACTAACCAGATTTACGTAAGTCCATGGGACTTGATGGGTTAGAGCCCCAGCGGGTGAGGAAGCTGGCTGCCGTCAGTGTGAAACTGCTCTGGGCCAAGGCTGTGGCATGCTTGGGCTACACAACTCAGAGGTTTCTCTCCAACATCAGCCACTCTATGGTTTGATTATACGGAGCCTTTACGGAAGGTGAAGGAAACTGTTTATACCACACCAGTACCTGAAGTCTCACTGTTGGAGGAATGTCTGAAGTAAGGTGTTACTGGAATGATAAGGCTCTTGCTGACAAGGACATAAAGCATTTTGTTTGAAAACTTGTCTACAGGGCTGCTTCTTAGATGACATAGATATGAGATGCGCTGTGGCTTATCGTGTACTTCATAAAATAGTGATTAAATTCCCACTGGGAATAGGATGTAACTGGTGAGCGTGGGGAGGGCTATAATATCATAAATGTAGTTGTTGTCCTCTCAGGAGTGCCTCAGGGAACAGGGTATTTAAAGTAAAAATCTGTTTCCTGCTTGCCCTCTGTGTTGTAGCTCCTCTGGAAAACTGCTAGACTTTGCTGAGCCTTGAGCTGCTGAAATTGCGGTGGAATGCCCACAGATAAGAGATGCTGTCATGACAGAGAATGATTCAAATTCCTATGTTCTTTTATTTTTTTTTTGCAGTGAGTGACTCAGTTACATAGGGATACCTTGTACTCTCTGCCAGACATTCTGCTCATATTGTTCTGTGTTCATAATGTCTAAATACATGTTTTCTTTCCAATTTCACTTGTTCTGGTACAGATATTCAAGAAATCTTATTGTGCTGAAGATTTTTCTGACCTCCTTGTCTAGCTCAGTTCAATGATAAGGTATTGAAGGCACTTGCTTTCTTCTGTATATTTGAGGGTTCCTCCAAACTAGTGGTGGTCTCTACATCCTGATGCAAGAATAAAGACAGAACATGAAGAGCTAAATGATATGTGTTAGTATACGATGTTTCCATAATATGTGATTGGGTAAAATTCTGGGGAATAGCAGCCACTCAGTCTACTGTGTTGCAGATGGTTACTCTGTCAGTCAAGCTACACTTCAGTAAGTGCATCGCCCTGTGCTGCTTCATCCCGGCCTATAGCTTACTTCATACACTGAATAATTTGTGCTATCTTTGACAAAAACCGTACTGGGAGTGGAGGAAGGCTTTTTCAGGGAAGTAAAAAATCAGTGACATTGAATTTTTTTTCTCACTGGAATGTTCTAGAAGGTTGTGTTCGTTTTTTACACCTATAAGGATGATTGCTATAAATGGGGGCATTGCTGAGTGTGTTTGGTCAGAAAAAAATCATTATTATTATTATAATTCAATTTGATTTTTCCTCTCATTTTGAAGTGTTTAGTTGTGGAAAAATGACAGAATTGTTTTGATGTTACAGCAACACAAAACTGATATTAGAAGGATTTTTTTAACAAGACAGTACTCTGCTCACTATACTCTTGACTAGTTGTCAGGAATTCTTTTGCAATCCTGTCTCTAGACAGGAGGAATTCTCATAGCAGACATCACATTCATGCTTAGACCTTGTTTATGGTTCCTAATGAGAATGAATGTTTGTATTTTTCCTGTTAAGTCACTTTGCTTATCCTTAATTTGTTTATGAAGAAGGACTGAATGTTCTGCAGCATGTGTGAAATATTAACAATTACTTCCCAATTACACCAGTGCTAAACAGAACACTGGTTTTATTGCTGAGATGTTTGTGAATCTCTGAAGATAGGACAAGTTGGGTTGTTTTTTTCTCAGATTTTATTTTTAATGAAACACCTATACATGCAGACACGTTTAATATTCTTAGCTATAGTTTTAAATAATTGCTTTATCCTTTGAAAATCTCAACTGCATGTCCTCATGTTTGAATTAGCCAGAAGTGAACAGGATGAGTGCAAAGAGACACTGAGAAGTTTCATTTGGCTGAAAACTTGAGAGCAGCCCACCAGCTAAATTTTGTATTTGACATAAAGGGGTCAGGCTGTTACCATGCTGGCCACTGTGGTGCTACCTGAGGAGTACAGGAAATCAATGGGGTCTGACAGATTCTACTTGTGGGTACAAATTGCTGCTTTTCTCATTCATTGCTCTAAGATGAAAGAAACCTGTGACAGTTTTTCTGCTAGGATAAAATTGCTTCTCTGTGTGTCACTTATGAGGCTGGATTTAGCTTGCAAAGCACCAAACGATCTTGCTTTTCCCCCAAAAACTTCCCATGTCCCACACACTTCCAAAGGGTGGCATGTGACAATTTAGTGGTGGCTTCTTTCCCCATCGTTAGTTTTAGTGTTGGAAGTAGTTTGTGTACAGAAAATGAATTGATTGAAGGTCATGTAGCCAAAGTCAAGACTGTAAATTGTAAATCTGCTTTTGGAGAAGCGCTGACTCTAGTGGGCTAATTTGCTGGATAAAATGTCTGTGGCAGTGCAGCTAAGCTGGACTTAAGCAAGTGGGTAACCAAAATGATGCTAATAAATCCGCATAAAACTTCTGTTTCAGAGCTGTAATACTACCAGGAACAAACTTTGACAAAATTAGGTTCTCTAATTAAGGACTCATAATGTCATTGTATGCAGTGAAATGGACAAGTCTTTTTCATTCCTTAGTTGACTGTTCAATACAAAAAAAATATTGTGGCTTACAGAATCAAGAGATCAGTTTGGTGTTTTGTTGTTTGTGGTGGGTTGGTTTTGTTTGGGTTTTTTTTTTTTTCCTGAGACACTGAGGCACCCAAGTTGGCAGGAAAATAAACCCTCCTTAGCCTTAGACTATTGGCATTCTGTTACTGGAAATACAGATATATAAATTCATTTGCTCTTATGTGTGTGTGGAACAGTGAGTCTCGGGCAATGAATGCATCAAGAATTTGTTAACATTGCATTTGCTGTGGGGTTTTTTATTGGGATTTGGGTTTTTTTAGCAGTTACTGCTTTCAACACAGTGGAGGAGTAATCACAAAGAGATTTTGTAGTGAATTTTCCTCTTTATTTTCTGTTTATAGACATTTAACTATTGCTGAGACCATGAGCTGGAAATGGCAGGGGAAGAGCAAGACTTGCATGTTAGTCAGTCAGTCCATGACAGAGTCAGCTGGAGGAGGGCAAGAACACAGTCCTAGAATTTGGGAAATAAAGTACATCCACTTGACACTGAATAATGTTAGTTCAGCAGTGCAACATAATGTCAGACTTCACAGGGTACAAGTTTGTTCATCCATGTTCCAGAAGGATGAACTCAAACTATAACAGGTACACAGAATTACTATGAGCTTAATGAAAAGCCTTTCTGAGGAGAGACTGAAAAGAAATTGCTCATTTAACTTTGGACAATGAAGCTGACTTGGACATCAAACGAAGTGGAGGTAGTTTAAACAGAGAGGGAAAAGAGATGAGCTACTTAATGTAAAGGACAGGCACAGGAACAAATGGTTATAAAGCAGTCAGTAATGAATAAATTTTAGGATGGAAATGGAAGAAGGATCCTTGCCATGGACAGAATCAGACTTTGAAGTAGCCTTTTAATTAGAATTGCAAGGGCAAGAAACTACCTAGGAGTTTATACGATGTGGTGCTGCTGATTGGGAACTGCAATTGATAATAAGGAAGTCCATTTCAGGCTCACTTCCTACATGCTTTGTGTTCCTTTCTAGGAAGGTAAATATAAGCTAGCTTCCCTTTCAAAAGACAAAAATTAGAAACCATGGCATTATTCAAAGCCATCTCACACTACTTTCATACATAATAACTGTAAAGGGTATTTTGAGGAAACCAGCCATGTATATCACAATTAAGCTAACGGCATCGTGGTATAGCTAGATACAATATATGGACAACAACTGGGTATAGGACAAGAAATTATCTGTGGACTAAACAGATTTTTCAGTGCAAATTGTAAAGTTAGAGCCAGTATATTTTAATGTGGCCAGAACAGAAACGAGAAAATTTTGTAGTAAGCATCTCCAAACTGTAGGAATCAAACAGTGGGAGGAAAAACATTATTTACATTACTTAATAATATCTTAGGGGATATATTGAAAGTAGTCATGTGCCCTTGCTATTCCTTTCTTCTCCAGCCTTTTAAAATTTTACTTTTATAGGAAATGTAGCAAAATCTTATGGGTTTGAGACCTACCATAGAAAGCAGACTGGTCTTAGGGATGAGAGTAACAATTAACTCATTGCCAGCCTGTGTCCTTTTGCTGCTAAAACAATGCTGTGCTATCCCAAACGGATAAATTGGTTATATTTCTGTTTATGACAATTAGTAAGAAAGCTGCAAAGAACAAACATTAGGTGAATTTATATTATGCCACAAATCAAAACTAGTTCATGTTTTCACTTTGAATATTGAATCTGTAACATTTTCTGATATAAGGACTATGCCCCTCAGTCCAGTAATAAGTGCCTAAGTGTTCAGGGAAGGATGGGTTTGTAAAGTAATAAACACTTGCTCTGTTCCCTGGGCTTCACTGTCAGATTGGCCTAGTGTGAGCTCGGGCTTTGACCTGGGGTGACCCAGTGGGGCTACAGACACCTTCACTCTGTGCCAGCAGGCTCTTCTGTCAGCACAGAGCCACGGCAGGCAATGCCTCACAGCTGAGGAACTCCAAAAACCCCTCCTGACCACCGCCTACTTACTGCTGTTCAAATGAGACTGCTGTTCTCACGGCACGAGAGCTCACCTCTGTTCTTGGGAGGTGGGAGCAAAAGGTGCTCATTACAAGCTGAATCCACAGCCTGCCACCTCCTTGAGATAAAAGTCAAAGAAAGAAAATTTGTGCACTAGGTTTGTCTCAGCTGGAAAGGGATTTAAGTCCTGCCTCTCAGCTGTGAATGGCTTTGAGTGAGTCTTTGCCAGCTCTGCTACCTGTGCATGTCAGTGTAAATAATAAGTACTGACTATAAGTGAACATTTTGTCTATATTTAGGTATAGAAGGACCCAATCCCTAAAATTAATTTGTATCACAACAAGGCAAGAAAATGTGGCAACAATTTTTGTGAGTTCTTTCAAGTTCTTTCATCACCAGGACCCAAACAAGCGCACCTACACAATTAAAATCAAAGTGTTTCTGCTGAAAGTCTTTCATAAGGCAAAACCTCATAATTGTATGGTAAATATTTAGCTTTTAATAGCATTAATGACCTTGATGGAAGTAGTTGTAAGGATTAATGAGCACCTGAGGTTAATGGAATCAGCTCCACCCAATTGATCATTAATTCAGAGTCTGTGCCCCAGATTTTGATCATTAGTGCTTAAAAACAAAATCAATTTTACATGGTTTGGGGCACCTTTTGACCAGCAACATCAACAATACAGATTCTTAATTTTGAAAATTACCTTCCTGCTAGATTTTTCTCTTTTTCTGCCTTACATTGCCCTCTGTTCAATAACATGTAAGCACTAAATGAAAATGCCAAATTTCAGCATGCTGTGTTTTGAAATGCCTGCTTTATTAAGTCCTGAGGCGTGTTGATAATAGAAGCATAACAGCTTTTTACATGAAGCACTTGCAGATTCCAAAGTCTTACAAATGGCAGTTCTTAATGGTTTGAAAGTATTTTCTAAACACTTTGGACACTGTGTTTGAATTAATAACTTTGGAGTTCAACGTAGTATTAAATACGTTGGTTGTGTGCGTGCCCTGCACCAGTAGGTGGTGGTTAAGGATCTGTGTTCGTAAACACTTGTGCTAATGACTGTTTTTAGAAACAAATCTTGAACTTCTGGGAATTTTTGGTAATACTGAGGTATACTTCAGAAAGATTCCGTTAGCTTCAGGTGTTTCACTGCAGACCACGTTTTATAGTACACAGCCTGAGGCTGAGCAGACAAAAGGGATGCCCCAGCATTGCTCTGGTATGGGATAAACATGCACAGGAAACAAACATCAAGAACCTCCTGAACCGTGTAACCTGAATACTCTTGCACGTGGTAGACCATGTCATGTATAAATTTAAACTTAGCAGTTCATTTATGTGATGACACAGATGCTAAGCCTCCTTAAAAACAGAAAACAAATGTTCCATAATTAAACTCCCTGCTACATGCCGATCAGATTATGAAGTATGAGAGTTAAAGGAAATTAATAAGAGCAGTCCGATTATGAAAGTGAAACATGGGAAATAGGGTTCTGTGTCTCAGTGCCACAAGGTATCTGATCTTAGTTGCAGCAATACATGCAGAAGTAGCGGGAATCTCACAGGATGTTCAAACCTAAAAACTACTATTTAGACCTCCTTGTGAAGTATTCTACAGATAAAGTGTATTTGTTTTTATGTATACATATAGGTAAAATATGAAAGGTGTTTTCAAAAATTAATATTTTGCAAAAATGGCATTACTACAAGGTATCATGAGCTATTTTTGTGTTTGATACAAAATACTGTTTTATTTTACTGCAGAATACATTTTTGCTTAATTTCCTATATTTTGCTCAAAGTGTAGGAGTGGATTATTAGCCTATTCAATATAGTGGCCAAAGAGCCTTTATTTTCTGTGTGATCATAATTAAATGTGAAAATTTTTATCGGATTAAAAAAAACCCCATGACCACCACAATCCCAAAGTGTAGAGAAAGGAGAGGAAATTACCTTATAGAATATCTGTAAAAAATGCATCTGTCTGGTTCAGTGTCAAGGTAAGCGATCTAAGAAATTGAAAATGTTTTTCTTATATTTTTGAAAAAAACCAGCTTTATGCAGTATTATATTGTGCTATAACATGTGCTTAACTTATATTTTTGGTTGGCTTGAAAATTCTGTAGGTCTCACACCTCTCTAGTAGATTTTACCTCAAAGGTCCTCTGAATTTCATCTTCAGTATGCATGTTAGTTGTGAGCACGATTTGTTTCTGCTTGGTCTAATCAGAAGCACCTAAAGATTTCAATTGACATCTGTTTTGTTTGGGTTTTTTCATTGTTGGATTCACCTTAGAAATACTCGAACAATTACTCAAGTATAGTGACACTACTGTCTGTTTTACTGTGAGCAAATTTCTAATCAGTTTTTGATTGTTTACCCCAGGTAAACACAACCCCACTTAATTCAGCAGAGCCTTATTAATGTTATTTTTTTTATAGCACTGTTAGTTTTCATAGATGTTTCTCTATGGGATTTTGTTTGCTTTTTAAAATACATCTGGAAATCTTATTCTACTACGTGCTTGGTCCTTCCTAGTGAAATGCTGGGGGAGGCTGCTGAGGCTGTAAAAGAAACGGTGAATGCAGGGAAGGCGCAGAGAAGCCTCTGCCCTGCGCTCTGCAGCCCCATAAACAACTTGCTAACGAGCACCGGGTAATGGCTGTGGATGCTAAATAATCTCTTTTCCTGCCATTGAGCGGACATGTTTAAAATATGGTAGTTTTTAAAAATTAGTCTTTCTCAGGGAAAACAAATAATTTTCTGTTTGATGTACACCACCTTTTTAATAACATTTTACGGTATCGCACGGAGGAGAAAACAAAATAAATTCAGCAAATGCAGAAATCGATAGAGAAGCCGGTGTTTCCTCCGGTGAATAAAATCAATTACATCTTCAGAAGAGGCGTATCTTTAAAATAAATTAAAACCCCCAAACAACCGGGGCGGAGAGAGAACAAGGCTCTCCCCCGGCGGTGCCCGCCGGCCGGAGGTGTCACTGCGAGCACGGAGCTGTCCGCGCCGCTGCGCCAGCGCCGTGCCCGTGTTCGGCACGCTCGGGCCGGGCCGGGCCGGGCTCTGGGAGGCGCTGGCAGCGGAAGGTGACAGCTGGTGACTGACGGGCTGCACGCGGGGCCGTTCCCACCGCTGCGGGGACCGGCGGGAGCGGCTGGCTGGAGAGCATCCACACCTGGAGAGCATCCACACCTGGAGAGCATCCACACCTGGAGAGCATCCACACCTGGAGAACATCCACACCTGGAGAACATCCACACCTGGAGAACATCCACACCTGGAGAACATCCACACCTGGAGAACATCCACACCCGGAGAACATCCACGCCTTCCGATTCCCTGGAAGCACAACACGGCCCCACCGCAGACACGTTCCCAGCCCGGGGCTCTGATAAACGCACAGACCACCCAGCCAAGCGCGGCGCTCGCTGCGTTCTCCTCTGTCGCTTACCGAAACCCCTCTACTCCTAAGGAAATGGCTCCACCTTATGAAACAAAGATGGACCGTTTCCAGGCAGAGTGCCGGCTCTGCGCGGATTCCCGTGTTAGACCGGGCCGTGCCGGAGTCGCAGCGCCCTGCTCCGCGGAAATCCCAGCTCGGATCCCCCTCTCCGCTGTGCTCGCACCCGAACCGGGGCTCTCGCTGATTCCGCTGATGCGTGTTAGGAGACACACATCTGTCATTTAAACTCCCTGAAACAAAGACCGAGCCAGAATGAGGGGCCCGTATTTTTCTCATTTGATCTGCCGATGAAATGTGATTTATTTGTCAAATTCTTAGAAAAGGCAGAAACCACAGGAAGAGCTCCATGTTGCAGATGGTGGTAAAAACCTCTGTTATTAGCAGATGACAGTGCAAACCACACAGTGGAAAGCAAAGACAAATTCATAGCTGGAAGTTAGTGTTAACAGCAAAAAAAGCGTTTTTAAGAGGAGCTTTCTGGTGTGTGCAGGGAAGGGAAAGAGAAAGTGGGCAGCAAGGTGGTAAAGGAGCATTGATTAGTTGTGCCCATCCATTACAACTAAAAGAGAGTGGTGTTAGGGAGTCACTGAAAAGAGCTGACAGAAGAAAGGAAAAACAAGAACCTGAAAATAGAAATATTTTGCTGTGCATGCATACATACATGCACAGATAATGGCAGGATTTTCCATCATCCAAGCCTCTAGTGTGACAGAGGGAGGGAGGATAGTCACATGCATCAGCCCCATAAAATCTGCAAAAGCACTGTTCTTAATTCAGCTGTCGGCTGTTCCCAGACCTCACGCAGAGAATTACAACGAAATTCTATTTTCAGACTGACAACCCTAATGCTGCTGTGTCCTTATGTTTACTTCGGTTAACTGTCAGCCCTGATAACGTGCTCTGTACCACAGCTGCTGCTGTGGAAAAGAAAACCCTCAGAGTAGCAGCTTTGGGGGGAGGTATTTGAGAGAAATGAAAATAGAAAAAGCAGGGGGGGAAAAAAAGGAAAGAAAATCTGCTTGTGTATCTACACAATGTGAGACTCAAAACAGAGATCATTCAGCTCTTGTTTTCAGCACATTGCTTGGTTTTAGTCTCGGCTGATAAAATATTTAACAGCCATCTTAGCAGTCAGCATAGCAATAACCAAAGAACAGTCAAGCTCTCGGCCCCCACTGAGACAGAATTCCAGTGACATGAAGTTTTCTTTTCCCCCTTCTCACATGATGTGTTGTCTAGCCTAGCCCCAGATTTAATATGAAATAATAAAAAAAAATAAGCTTCATTACAGCATGCCCTGTTCCTGAAATATACACGTGGAAATTACAAATTGGACTGGCAGTGCTACATTTACTGGTCAGCTTACTGTGTATGCCTGCTTTTAAAAATACAAACGAAGTTACTTAATTTCAGTCCCCAAGCAGGATGGAAATCCCCAGTTAAGATGGAGTTAGGGTTTTTTTTATGTGGACGTAAATCAGAATGCAGTCTCTACTCCCAAGAATGGGCTTTCTAAAAAAATAAATAATGAAAAGAAAATTGGTGAAAAAAATCAACGTGGAAATTCTGGTGAACAGAATTAAGTACCAGGTAGAAGATTCTCCCTATCATTCATTGCTCTCAAGTCAGGAACTGAATTAGAAAAAGTTGCACTCCAGCCTGTGCATTATGAATACTAATTTAAGATCACTGAAAATTGTTTTTCCATGTGGGAAATTGGGAAAATTATAATTAAAAAGTTGCTTTAACATCAGCTTTCCTTGTGACAATTCATACAGAAATAGAGTACATAATTACCAGACCATGGTATGTGATGGGATCTGGGTGTTTTGTGGTTTTTTTTCTTTTGGAATTGCTAAATGCTCACAGCTCCCTGTGTGATTGAGCAGTGTCTTTTCAACATCTTTGGAGGGTTGGCCTTCATAGCCTTTTTGTAAGAGGGGACAGTGTCAATTCTGGAGATTTTTATTAGATCTGTCATGGGTTTTGTTGTTTTTTTCCTATGTGCCAGCTGTCAGAATCAGGAAATTGCACCATCCATTCAGCTGCTGTTACTAAATAAGTAAATAGGCCTAACCCTTTCTGATGGGAAACTTGCAATTTGGTGAGGCTCAAAAACTGCTCATCTAGTACCAAGCACCGAATCTTATAATTTGGGAATGATACATCCTTATGAATTTCGTCTGTCTAGGTTTTTGTACTGAATCAATCTGAGTAGTTATCAGTAAATGTAGAATCAAGTATTTTGCTTTAAGATTACCTCTTCTTTTTCCTAGATGTTGTTATGCATTGCATAGAGTGTCCACAGCTTCTCAGAGGGAGTTTTCTTATGCCAGGCTTTATGTTTTGAGATGATTAGCTTTTTCTCCTCTTAATTCTAAATTTTAGCTTTCACTCAGAATGATATCAGGCGCTCCTTAATTCTGATTTACTAAATCTTTAGTGCTTGCTTACTCTGGGGCAGGGGCTTAAAATACAGGGAAAAAGTTGAAGACCACTGGTAGAAAGAACAGATGAGCATATAAGGAGAGGGGGAGGGAGAAGTGTTGACAAAAAACAGTTGAGATGTAGGAAGGACAGTGGGAAGTAATAGCAATTAGAGAAATCCTTTAGGAGAAGGAGCACAGACTGAGAGTGCTGTAGCTCTACGAGCAAGGCTTTTTATGGTGTGATATACTTAGGTTGTGACCTTAAAACTCGGATGGAGTTTCTTCAGATATCTGGCATATTTAAAGTTATTAAATTAGCTGAAAGTACAGCCTTTTCCAACATCTGAGTAATATTTTATTATTATTATTTTTGGCTGACATAATTAAAATTTTTTTTCAATAAATTCCTAACACTTGAATGATAATGGAACTTCTTATTGAACTATAAAACTAATCCTTAAAGCACTTTTCTATGTATATAAATTGCTTAGATTTTAATGGTAAATGAATTAGTGTTACAACTGAGTTCCTTTCAGCACCACTGTTGTATGAGGGGAGCTTAACTAGTTGCTCAACTTTCTAAGGCCTATGTTTTTTCCATCTCTAACACAGTGAAAAGTTTTATCAATTTTCATTCTCTGTATGAAATCACAGGGATCTTATTTTAACAGACTGCTTGAAATGATCTTCTTTCCAAAATAATGAACAGGTTCTCTAGGAAAGTAATTTTCTCCAGATAGTTCGGGAAGACATGTTAGATCTGCACATATATTGATATTTGCCTTTCTTTAGAGCCTGGATAGCAGTGTTTCTAAATTTTCTGAAAGGCACCTTGCTATATATTACAATAATCTTCAGAGCGTCATGCTCTAAGTGTGGCGTGTGTGCCTGTTCACTAGGGCTGTCTGACTGGTCCTCCTGCAGTCCCTTGGGAACTTGTTACTCCTATCTGTAAGATCTGGGAAATAGATCTGTCAGCCTCATGCTGTGTCTTTAGGTGCTGATCCTTGCATTTTCTGTTCCTTTTTCAAGTAACAAGGGCTGAGGCAGAGTGGTTGTGACCATGAAAGCCAGTGTAGAAGGCATTTAGGACACAGGCAGACCTTCTGTATCTGTCAGTAACAGCTGGAGGGAGATGGAAGAGAACATGTTCCTTTTTATGTGAAATGACTGACCTTGCCATGCAAGGCTAAAAAACTTGTTAAAGGGTGCTAAACTACTTGTCGTTGAGATTTTTTTATTGGGGGCCTGGAAGGCTGATAAAAAGGGCTGAAAGGATTAGGAATCAAGGAGGATTTGTACAGTTCCCTGCGTGAACCTGGATCCACAGTGTGGGGTTTTGCACATAAAACCAAGTTTTCAGTGTTCAGCATTATCACTTAAATCCTGCAGTATTATTTCTGTGTCTATGTGGCTAATAACCTACACTACTAAATGTTAAGGAAGGGTGAAAATCCAGTTGGATTCGGATCATGTGGGGAGTGGCAGAGATAGAGTGGAGGCAGAGCTACTCTCTCCATGAAGCAACTCAATTTGAGGCCCACCTTAAACTAATATGAGGGGGAAAACTTCATATCAATTTGAGAATTTGCTGTGGGAGTGGAGCCTTCTATTTGCTTTGGATGAGCATGTGCTTATTTATTAGGAAGACTTTGAGAAGTTCCCATTATTTCCCGGGCTGTTGTTGCTGAGATTATCCAGCGAGGTGATGCTTTGAACCCTTTTACTGAAATATGCTCTTTCATGTAAAGGGAAATACTTGCTAAAGTACAGGCTGTGTTCAGTTGGGATGAAGGTAAATTTCTCTTCCCTGAATTGCTTTCTGTAGAGCGTTACTCTCCTTTATAGAGCCTCTCCACCTCTTCTGCTACTGCAACAGTTATAGATTATGTACCTGAATGTACAAACTCTCTGCCTTGATGCAGTCACGTCTGTTGAAGATGACAGTGCTCTGAGAGGGAACCTTCCGTTTTCTAACTGAAATCTTGTTTTCAGTTCTTGTGTGATGATAGCTATAAGCAAATACAATGAATGACTTAGTTTATTGTCAGAAATGTTTGTGTTATTCTGCAGTTATGAATGCTGCACTGTGCTTTGCTAGACAAATTAACATAGTTAATAACACTACAATGATAAGGCTTTTACTGTTTACTGAAAAACATTTGGCTCTAGTGTCTCTGGGGATTCATTTGGAATATCTGTATTTTCACAGCTGCAAAATACAGGTGGCGTGGGCTGTTGTTGAATGAGTATGACATGTTTTTCAAAGGCAGAAAAATGAAGTCAACAGTCACACGACTAATTGACAATCATTAGCGAGTTGATCTTTTGCACCAATTGTTGGTTTAAGGCTTGAAAAATCTATCATTATCCCTGACAGCAAAAATTAGCCTGGTGAGATTCCAGCTCTCAGTTGACTAATTAACTTTTCTAATGCTGATAGACTTCCACCAGGTACACCTAGGAAATAATAGCTGTGGTAAGAATCTTCAGATACTGCTTCAATTGAACATAGTCCTTTTTGGGAACTGTGGTGCCAGGAGACTGGTGACCAGTCTATCAGCATGGAAGGTGTTAAGCAGACAGAGCACTCTCTTGGTTGCCTTAGAAAAGAAGGTGGTTATGCCTAGCTAAAATATCTTATCAGAATTTCAAAAATGCCTTCTGGATTAGGGAGCTAGCAAATACTACCTTAAAAATTATACACAATGTTGTAGATGCTTCTGATTTGATTTTATTTTCTTTACAGACATTGTTAAGTTTATGGTACTGATACAGCAAAATCCTTTTTTAAAGAAATGCTGCAAGTCTGCTGTGTTTGTGTTTCTACCATAGCTGAAATTGGATTTGTAATCTTGTACTATTTGACTAATTTTGAAAATTATGTTTCTAATTTTGTAACAGCAAAGTTCTTACTGAGAAAAACACTGTAATTAATGGCGTCGAATTGATGTAGAAGAGGTAGAAATACTAAAAATGAGTTTTTAAGATAATATTACTATACCTGTATTTCATTAAATCAGTATGACCAATTGATTGGTATTTCACTGCAAGAATGTGGAGGTCTTCCAAGAAAAATCTGACATTTATTTTTTTGACTGAGGATGATCTAGCACTGTTAATAAATGGCATGTTAAGAGTGGTAAATAGGGAAATGTTACATGAAAGGCACTGGAGGACACACAGGATCAAGATATGAGGCACATCCATTTTATTTCTCAAGGTTTTTTTGCTTCATCTAGTTCTTTTCTAAGCTAAGACTGAAACAAGGATATATTTTTGAATGTTATCAAGTTATACGGCTTATGCTCTGCACCCTGATGTCTGTCACATAATTTGGGCAGTCACATGGCTTTGTATTCTCATCTGTTGCTGTCACAGACTTTCATTGACAATGTAATGAGTTATAATCATTCATTTTATCTTCAATTTGACCACATCTGGGTGTTCTTTGGGGGTATATTTTCACATAACTGATCCATCTTTTCACACTGTACTTGAAATAAAATTTTTAGTGGAAATATTGGTATCTTGTTCAAATATTAGAGTACCAGATTTTGATGTTGGTTAACTGCAGAAGTTCAATTTCAAGAACAACTGAAGAAATGCCTGCATGTGTTTATATAATGAGAGAATAATGCCAGGCTTGAGTCCTGGCATCTTTTTCTGTTTTCTTGTGGTTACCTCCCCCACACCAAACCAAAAGGATTAAAAAGGAAGCAAAGGAAAAAAAAAACCAAAAAAACCAAAACCAAACCCCCAAACACCCCCAAAACTCAATAAAAATCAGACCAAGAATCAACAGCAAAAATCCCAAGCCAAAACCTACAAACCAGTGTGAAGATTGAAGCTTCAGGAGTCACCTTTAAGTGATCAGAAATTGCTGGTCATACACACCAGAGGCAAAGCCATTACTCAGTGCGTAAATCAAGTGTGCCACGCATTGCTGACAGGTGAAGAATGTGTCTTTGTACCTCAGAGCCTCTT
The DNA here is from genome assembly GCA_013398955.1 of Callaeas wilsoni. Taxonomy (NCBI): domain Eukaryota; kingdom Metazoa; phylum Chordata; class Aves; order Passeriformes; family Callaeidae; genus Callaeas; species Callaeas wilsoni. Next base: position 270,183 of record VWPU01017162.1, on the reverse strand, counting down.
GCAGTGAATGAAAGGGATTTCCCTTTAAGGACTCAGGTGATGGACAAATTGAGAATATTTGTTTGTGCTTGGACCCACAAAGCACATTAATGAAAGGACTCTTCAGGCACAGTGTAGCAAGATTAAAGAAAGCTGAGAAATGGGAAGGGTCTGGACTCAAGTGCCCAGTTCAGGGCAGGCCCTGCCCTGCTCAGCTGCCAGGCTGCAATAGAGAGAGCAGGACCAGCCTGGTCACCCTGTTCAAATGCCAAAGTATCCAATCCTCTGCCACCTTTAAGTGCACATGTGAGTTTTTGATGAATAAGAATTGGCATGTGTGTGCACTTAGTGTCTAGTACATGTTTAAATGCTTCTCTGACTTGGAGTTTAAAGAGATGAAGGAATCTAGTCCTCACACGTTCTGAGTGGTGAGTACGTAAATGGCTGGTCTGTTACTAATGAATGACTGTAGTCCTTTATCTCAGAATGGTGTAAAAGTGTTTCTTGCGCACTCCATTTTTTCAGCTCAGTGGCTTCAATGTATTTGCCAAAATCCTTACTGCAGAAGTGTGTTCTGCTTGTGATGGGTTCTCTCAATTTGTCCTGCAGTACGTCTATTTCACAGTATGTATTGGAGTAGCTGATTTGGGTAATTTGGATGCTCCTTCTGTAAACTGTGGGTAAGCACAGAATCTTCTGTTGAATCTGTTCTGTGAGTTAGGAGAAGCCAGCATGCGGCCCTCAGCAGTTAGATATACATTTAACTCGCTACGTGTTCAACAGCAGTAAGTCACGTACTCCAACTCTGGTTGCATACCAAAGGCTTTTTAAAGAAAAGAAAAGTGCAACATGAGAACTAATCCCTTAGATAATTGCACATGCTACATTGCATCTTGTTTCAGAGCTGGGAGTTTCTGCACTCCAGCACTGGATACATCCCTGACTCGCAATGTTGTGTTTTATAAATGTAGCTGAAAAGTCTCTGTGAAAATCTTACAATCTGTCCATTTCCTCATTTTTCGTACAGGATTTAAATGGTTTATTTCACAGGAACGGTATTTAATGCAAAATTCTGTGCATTTCAAATTCTCTGTACTTTAGATACTGCTATATAACTGGAATATATGAAATAACAGCGTGCCTTAGCTCTCATGCAGTACCAATCAGCTCCTCTCTAGTCATCATGTCCCCTCCTCCCCATTAATTAATTTCTTTCTCTGTATGCTGGTTTAAAATTACCTAATTACCTGTAAACAAAGGGAAACATGTTTCTGAGTTTCTTAAATGGTGGAGTTTAATTTTTACTAATCTTATTAAATAATAATATTAATAAGACTTAACAGTTCTCATACAAAGAGAAAGAGTGCTCTATAGAAAACATGAATACATTTAGCCAGTGTAAAACAGCTTGTGCCATTTTCATTTCCACTGTGTATTATGTATTTTTTTAAAGAAAATCAGACATGGGAAAATTAATTTTAACTTCATGATTTATGAATTATTAATTCCTCATGACTGGGATTATTTACATACTGAATAGTAGTTAGGCAAAGAGCAATTAGAAAGGTGTAGCTTTATCAGACTTTAAGAAGCCAAAATACCAGGCTGTTGCCCACTTGTGGGGTTGTGGTTTTGCTATTGTTGGATTTTGCTTTGGGTTTGCTGTTTGTTTATTTTGGCAATCAAATTTCCGTCAGATTTCCCATGTGGATATGTGTACTCTTAGATGTGTTCTTGGAAAGACAGTATTTTAACTTTGATATTCTCTGCTTTATATATTGCTCTAGACCTCCCAGTAACACTTTAGCAGTTTTGTGTTTTGACTAGAATGTATTCTGTTGGACCACTGGTGTCTTAAATTCAGTATCTCAAATTCAACTGCTTTTCTGTAGCTCTGCTTCTCTTTCTATTTCTCAGAGTAACTTTTGTGCTGCTGTAACCACCTCCTGCTCATTCTTTCAGCCCTCCACCAACTGCCTGTTTGATTTTGTGTACAATTTTATTCCATTTGTTACTTTTTAGATTCTTAAATATCTGACTCCTTCCTTCTCTGCTGTATTTCTTTTTCCCTCTTCTAGTCTGGACTGTCCTCTTGAAGCTGTTTCTACAATTCTGTAGCCTACCTCCTTCCCATTCTTGGTCTTTGGCCACATCCGGGGAGGTTTACCCTTCTCAGATTCCTTCCATGACTCAGTCAGTCTTTAGAGGAAGCTGACATGGCTATAGATCTTTGATCTGTAATATTTTGCCGTAGTTCTTCATTCATACTCTTTAAAGAAATTGAAGTTTTATTTAAAGATATGTACGTGTTTAATATATATATTTCTGGTCATTGCTGGAGCAGTGTTTGTCACAACTTGTGCCTTAAAAATACAACTTCCTACAGAAAATCATAGAATGGCTTGGATTGGGAAGGACCTTAGAGATCATCTATTTCCAACCCCCTGTCATGGGCAGGGACACCTTCCACCAGACCAGGAAGGTGCCATCCAAGCTGCCCTTGAATACTGTCAGGAATGAGATGTTCACAACTTTTCTAGATAACCTGTCCCAGTGCCCCACAACCCAGAGGGTGAAGAATTTCTTTCTAGTGCTTGATCTAAATCTACCCTCTTTCAGTTTAAAGCCATTCCCCCTTATTTTATCTGATTTGATGTGCCCTTTTCAAAAGTCCCTCTCTGACTTTTTTCTAGGCCACCTTTAGGTGCTGGAAGGTGCTATTAAGATGTATAGGTCTACTTGGAGAGACAGATTGAGTCTGTCCCATTTCCCCTGGTGTGGACTGTCAATTGCTTCAGGCTTTTGTTTTCTTTAGTTTTGCGAACCTTTATGCTCACCAAGGAATTTTGACAGTTTCTAGAGTCAATGGGAAGTAATGATATTACCAAGTGCCACTGCTGTCGGAAAGGCCAAGTCTTGTCTGAAGAAGTTCATACTGTAATATTGAGTCAAGTTATAAAAATGCTGAGACATTAGTGAAGTTGTAGTATTTTGGAGTATTTTATGTGATAGGAAAGTACCTGGGGATCTCTGATAATAAGACCTCAAAAGCTATTCAAGACTTGTACTAAATTGCAAAGGAAAGAATACGGGCTTGAATATTATTCCTTCCTTAATGCCAGATGGATTAGTGTTATGATAATGAATATCCAAGGAATTAAAAGCAATTTGTCACTTTTTGTGAAATGTTGCCCAGAATAGCAATCCTTCATTGCTTTTCCACAAAAGAAACTTGATCTGTGAATGTGATCCCAGAGATATTAGTCTCTTCAAAACGCATATTGCCACTGTTAACAGAATGCCCTGGTGGTTTAGCAGGAGTCAAGACTGGACCGAAATAAAACTCGTAGTGAGAATCCATCAGTTGACAGTAATGGGTTAACTTTCCTCCCAGTTACTGTCATGCATGACTATCCTGTTCTTCCCTGCAGTGTGCAACAAGCAGATGGAATGGTCAGCAAGTCAAAATATGAAGTGTTGGAAAGGTCATGGTGCTACAGGATGCTGCTGTCTTTCTCATCTGTCTTACAATTAGGGTACCTTGTTCTTGTAGCAAGAGTCGTAATGAGGATTCTAATGAATGCAATGTAGACCTGTTCCTCTCACCCAGAAGCTGAAAACAAAGGACAGGTGAATTTGTACTAAAGAGGGACCAGACAAGGCAGCTTTTATTTATGTAGGCAAATGTTTCTCATTCATATAGTTGTACTTATATTTGGAATTCAAGAGATAAAGGACTACTAGGTGAACTCTTGAATGAACGGGGGAGTACTTGAAGACTGTTTTGAGCCTTCAGCTTTTTGAGGTTGAAAAAAAATTGATCAATTTGCATTATTAAAAAAACCCCAACATTTACTCAAGGTGTCTGTGGTTAAGGTAATGGGTTTAGGTTCATGAGACTCGGGTCCTGGCCACAGAACTCATGTAGAATTTAGAGAAGATTATTCAAAGACCATTGATGTTGTTGGAAGATTTGAGAAAAGTTTCTATACAGCTTCAGAGTTCTTCTAGATATTATGAGGCAGTTGCTGAGGGAATTTCTCTGTTACTGAGTATCTATGGGATGGCAGGGCTGGATTATACATCTCTATCAGCCTGGGACAGTAATATGTTCTTGAAGTTAAGAAAAGTAATTATTCAAGGAGAACTTCCTCATCCACCTGCTCTTAAAGGAATATGAGACAAGTGCAGAACAAACAAAAGCCGTAGTAGTCATCATAGCAGGACTAAAACATGGGTGGGATTTGGGTGTAGTGAGAGATCAGGTGAATTCGCACAAAGCGTTCCTGCCGCAGCCACAGCAGTTCCCTTGGGTGATCTGAGAGCAGCTGACAAATCCGTAGGTAGGGCTCTGCTGAGTGGCTGCAGCCACAGATGTGGCTGTTAGAGCTGAGCTTTCAAGGTGTGTCGTCTGCAAAGCTGCAACATTATTTTGTTTTTGCACCTCCTTGCCCTTCATGGAGAAGTATGAGTAAGTTTGTACATTCAACCTTTATGATAGCCCCAAGATAATGAAGCTCTGCAAGTTCACTCAGCAACTCTGGCAGCTGTACTGGTAACACTTCTTTCTGGCATCCACTAATACCCACAGTGGAAGGTGGGTCTTTTCCTTAGTGTGAATGGAAGTAATGAAACACTTCTCACAGCTTCTGTTTTTGTGTCTCTGTTCTCCGTTTTGTTTCAATATCTTGATTGTCTTTTAAACCATGGTTGCAGTAAGTTTGGCTAAATTGTACCAGAGATCTATTACTGCATATCCTGATGTCCAGTATAGCTGTCAGTCTGTGCAGTGTTGTCATGACTTACCAGGTAATGACTGGTGGACAAACCTGTATTTTCCAGTCAGGTAAACAAAAGCAATAGAAATAGTGCCATGAAGCATAATTAATCTTTCAAGGCCCACGTTGTCTTTTAGTAGTATTATAGGATTATGCTTGTACCTATTACCCTCCAGCAAAATTAATAATTATTGCCTAATGCACCTCAGAAGAAGTGAAGAAAAGCAGAATTGGAATTAGGCAGCCATCATTATTTTCCCATGGTTACGTAGCAGGTGAGTGGCAGAACGAAAGCTGTAATCTCTTGTTTTCTGCTTTGTGCTAATTTCACTAAAAGTATCTGACTACACTGAATTATACTGTTGTAGATTTTGTTCATGATGTATTTTTAATAATTTTTAATGATATACTATAAATTCTTGCTTTCCTGTCATTTATGGTGCAAGTAGCACTAAAACATGTAAAATCATGAACTAAACTCTAATGTATGAACAGCAAGAGATTCATACACCAGGAGTACTTTGTATAAATAGAATTAAGACAATAAACACAAAACAAAACAAATATTAGCAAGTTGATAGCTCTAGTAAGGAAAATGTTAGTATTTGTGTTAAAACTCTCTAGATGTCATTCAATGTCAGCACTTGAGCAAGCTCCCCCATGCATCAGGGAATGCAGCGTACCTGGCTGAGGGGCTGATCCGCTGCTTTGAGACAGGACACTGGAATGCGAGGCCTTTGCTATAACTGGATAAACATGGGTGATGGAGAAAAGCTGAGTTTATGTAATTCTGATTCATGGCAGAAGGTTTATACGGTGATATTGTGAAAAAGTTTCAAGAATTATTTTTCCTTAGCACTGGTTAGTATTGGAGTTATGTCAATAGCAGAAACACAGGAGTTTTCCATATATTTTTGTGAGAACCTAATTTTTGGTAAAGAGGAAAAATATCAGAAAAGTACATGGATGTTCTAGTCATATGGTGTATATTTTGACTGTGCAGTTCATGGGAGGAAAAATGATGGATGATATAAAAGAAGACTCACTGAGTTATGTTCTGCACTTTTTCTGAAAGCTGTAGTGTGCCAAAATTCATTCTTGGTCTTTATCTCCCCCAGCTCACAAGCTGTTTCTATGATTGTATGTTACATCTTTTGCATTGTCATCAAAATCTTATAGCCAAATCAGGATGTATTTCGTACAGAACATCTAAAGATGAGTGCAGGGAATCTTTCCACTGACTTTGAATCTCACTCTAAGTCATTCTTTAGAGCATTACAAATGGAAGGTCTGAAGGTAGAACTGTGTTTGCTTGTCTCCTTAACCCCTTGAAATACTAGAGGTGGTTGAATTCTTATGACTTTAGACTTTCATGAGACTTTTATCCTTACCTCCCCTTTCCTCTTTTCCAATTCCACCCCAAACCCATCCCTCCTCAGTTTGATTTGAGCCCCCATTCTTTTTCACCATGTTTTTCTCTCTGGGAGGAAGAAAATGATCTGGTTAGCTTTACAAACTGTTTGGGAAAAAATACAGAATGTGTGGAGATAAATAACTTCAATATTTTGTATCCACAAAAATGTCACTCTTTGCTGAGTGTTCTTAAGTTCAGGATTTTTCATTAGAGCATCCTTTTAAAAATACTTAGTAAATGTAAATCCTGTAAAAATTAATCAGAGAGCCAAGCTGATATTTCAGAATACTTCATGCTGTTATATTTAACACTGAAATGTCAATTCTTTCCTGTTTTTCAGGGATACCAAGTAGGAATGGACTCCACTGTAGGATTTGACCCTGAGTTTACATAATTCCCGAAATGGCAAGGTTTATATTCTTAAGGTTAAATCATACAAGCTAATTTTCTGTTAAATTAAACTAGCAAGAAGCCCTTAGAACTACAAAGAGTCAGTTATTTACTTAGTTGAGTTGATTGAGTCTTTGCTATTGCCTCAAGTGAAGGGGAAATACCAACATGATCATGTTGGTCTTCGGTCACAGATGAAATTGTTTCCATAAAGCTTTTTCAGGTAATAATACCTATTTCTCACTGTTGTAGATATGAAAGTATTAGTGGGAAGGTATCCTGATATGAAAGGGTTGCTTTATTAGGTTACACTGTTGCTGTAAATGTTTCCTAATTATCTCTGTTATGGTAGAAATCTGAAAAAGTGTAAATTGAGTGCTTTGCATAATTTATAAAAGCTGAATGTTTCCTAATTAGTTCTGTTAGGTTAATGATACTGCCGCCTCATTTTTCCATGGCCCTAAGCAATGACCTTTACCCTCCCCATTTTTAGCACTTTCTTTTAGTTCAAAAACATGTGGTGACCTTCCTCATCTCAAATGATCTTTGGCAGACATAATGCTTTGGAAAATGTTACAAATCCTTTCTCCCTTCTCCCTTTGAAAGTAAAGAAACGGCCTGCTTTATGCAGGCAGAGTTAAAGCCTGATTTATACAGATCCTCTGAAGAATGCTGGTGAAGTGCATTCCTTCAGTGTTTTCATAGAAACTGATGTGAGCTGCATTAGCAGAAGATGTGAAAATGGTGAGGTGGGGGAGAGAAAAACCTTTCTCAAAAGGATTCTAAAATAACATTTTGCATCCTCGAGTAATTCCCAGCTCTCCCTGGCAACCATTCATTTCTTCCGAACGGCAGAAATTTGCAATATGAAAGTGGATTGGCTTGCTTTTCCCATGGGGCTCTGTATCTCTTCATCCACCGCCTAGGGTAAAAAGCAATGCATACGTTTACAATATAAATGTGATTTAATCGACCTCCCTGTCAGAGAGAAATGGCAAGCATATCAAACAAGCCCAAGATGTTAGGAAGAAAAAATCATAAATTATTCCAGTGATGAGTTTCTGAGCAGCATTTTGGACTGCTAGATGATTCTATGTAAAGCTGTTCCTTGAAACAATAATTAAGATAATTCTGTGTGACAAGGAGAAAAATGTTCAGCTTTGTATGAAATGTGCTTTATGTTTAGGAAGCTGACTGTTCACTGTATTGATCAGAATTTCCCTTAGCTGCTGCAATGGAAAGCTAAAACTAATTGAATGATTCACCATTTTATTTCTAAGTCTTTATTTATTTTATCCTGCGCAAAATCAGTTGCCTTCTAAATCAGGTGATAGGTTTCTTTGTGGGTGTGACTCTGTTAATATATACTGTGCGGTTCTCAATAATATTATCTTTTTAAGTTGTAAATAGATATTTGTGAGAAAAAAAAATTTATTATTATTATTTGGATTTCTGTTGCTTGAAAGACCCTTGAGTTTTCCTGAGGTTTTTTAGTGAGAAAGTGCTTGTAGAATCATTATGCCTCTTAGCTCATCTATAAGAACCCTTTCCAGATTTTTTTCCCATTCATAGACATGAATGCATGGGGGGAAATATGCTTATTTCTTAAAAATAGAAGAAAGCTGGGAAAAGGATTCTTTTGGCAGATGGGACATTCATTAATACATTATTAAAGTATGGATCAAGCCACAGGGACCTGAGTTCATAATTCCATACCAGGAATTTTGGTACTCTCCAGATGGCTTTCTGCAGAATATCTGGCCATGTCAGTTTAGGGTTACTGGAGGCATCCAACTGCGTTAAATTTCTGCATACCAGAGAGATACCATGGCTGGATTTTCAGGCCACTTTGCCTTCCTGACTTTGACTGGTTGTTATTATTTTAAATGTTATGCCATTGCATATATCTCTTCACTATTCATATAACACTGCAATAGTTGGTGGAAACTTTAGTTTTACCATATGTTCTTTACACCAGAGATTTGGCATTTTGCTGGTTTTTTTTTTTGTTGTTTACTTAAAACTTTTAATAGTGAAAAAAGCTTCCTGTTTACCAGTGGCATTCATTGCAATACTTAATTTGTGCATTGTTTATTTTCTGTTTTTCTCTTTTTTTTTCCCATTAGGAACTTACAACTTTATTTGAAGCTTTTATTTAAATCTCATCCCCATCGTTACTTGCATTGCATCTTTGTGTTACAGCTAAGGTTTTGGTTAAAACCAGTGATGTTCTAGTAGATTTTTTCCAAGTAATTTGCCCCATTTTAATGTTTTGACCTGGTGTGCTATGTCTCCCTCAAGTTCCTTTGACAGAGTGTGTAGTTTTTGAACTTGACACTTGGGTTCTTGGCTCTAGCGCACGTTGAATTACTGCCATTCTCCCCTTCAGGTGAATAAATTATGGTTCCTACCTCTTAGAGGACTGTCATACCATCTCCTTTGCTGACCTTATGTTCTTAATTCACTTGAAATTTCTGGTTATTTAGCTTAGCCCCTTGTGTGGCTTTGCTTTCTTCCTCTGTGGTGCATTTGCTTCATGTGCTCTCAGAACTTCAATATGTAATCTTCCCAGTCTTCTTTTATACCTGATATTCTACCTCCTGAAGGTCTTTATAGCAGGCAAGACTCCAGTTTAAGTAATTACTTATGTCTTTCTAAATTCTTCTTATCCTTTTGAATTGACTGTGATGGTCCCTGTGTTCCTACCCCTCACTATTGTGTGCATTGCTAAGCAGTCCCTGTGCCTGCAGCTTCCCTGCTAGATTGTCCTGTCTGATGTGCTCTGGGGCAAAGGGAAAGTTTAAGATACTATTTATCATTATTTTTACGTGTAGGCCATCCCTCCTTTGTTTTACTTTTATTGAACTAGAGGTTGTTCTTATTTAGTGCTTTTCTCTGCCATTCTGATAGGTCTAATGCCTTATTTGTTCTGCAGGGCACTTCTGCAGTACTTGGGGTGTTTTGTCCAACACGTTTCTCTCCTTTTCTCATACATCTCCCATCATGGATATTGATCTCCTCTCCCCCACCCCCACTGATATCCCCAGTCTTTGTGCTTTAAAATACTCTATTTCTAGTGAGGTTGTCTGTTCTGGACTCGGTCTGCTCACAAGTAAATGGTGTGCATGTGCATCCTGTTCACTTCATGATTCTACATTCATAATACCTTTCCCTACTGCCTGTGCCTTGACAGGCAGACCAAGCTCTCTCAGGGCTCTGTGCAGACTTCTGTAGGTATAAAGTCAGATCCATCTGGGTTTTTGATTTGTCTTATAATCTAAGGTGGTATCACTGCAGAGGGATGAAGAGATAGAAATGTCTCGGATCTCCACAGCATTCAGTTTGCACTGAATAAAGAGGAGCAGATGGTATTTCACTTATGGCCTGTTCTTTGCAATGCTGTTCTGAATTACATGTCTTGGTGCAGGAATGGCTGCTGTATTGAGCTGTAACAACCAGCAGTTGGTACCAAGCACCTGCTCCCAAAAGGCGTTGGAGACGGGGTAGAAGTGCACGGATGAAGATCAGAAGCACAGTCCTCTGTTTTGTTACTGCCTTGGCCTCTCAGAAAGGAAGGTGACTGTGCCACACTGCACTGAGTGAGCTGTGGCAAATGAAATAGTGTGGAAATACCTCTTTCCCTGAGCTTCCATTCTTTTTCTTAAAGAAAGGTTTTCTTCTAAAATGTACTGTGTCACAATGAATAGATGCTGATGGCACCTGGTGTAAAATAATTGTGTTGAATTGACATGCTGAATGAATGGGATGCTGATGTTGTGCACTGCGATGAACACAGCAAGAAATCTTAAGAGCTTGGCTATTGTGTAAGAGTTAGGCTGATTACTTGGTGTAACCTCTGTGAGTCATGCCAGGCCAACAATGAGATAATGGGGCTAGCTAGGTTTGGAGCAGCATAAACCTCTGTGACATTAGCAGGAAATTGTTTTTAACTCTTCAAACAGCTATATGTTTTTGCTTAAGAACTACAGTTTGCATAAAATGCAAGGTGTCTGAGAGAAAACAGCTACTGTTCTGCAAGTATAGGATTGGGGTACAATGTCATGTGAAATGTAGCAAAATCCACAGAAAGCTTCATATGGTGATTAAATGGCTTAAAACCAGAACCATTCACATCAAAACACTGATCTCACAAAATCTTGCATACAACAGCATAGGTCTCACGTTATTGCATCCTTTAAATCAGCGTCTGTAGCTATCCATGGCTGCACTGACATTTTTTGTCCCGTTTCTTTAAGCCTTCAGTTTTCCTCAGCTCAGGGGAAAAAATACACTGCTGTGTTAGTCCTTCATGTTAATGTCAGCAGGCCCTGTTGAAAGAGTCTAATGTAGGGGCTGGATCACAGAGTGGTCAACAGCAAGGTAAATAATTAAGGAAAAGCACTAATATATGTCATAACCATAGAAACAGTCAAGCTGAACTATAGACGTGAGAGTGTTTGTGTGACTTTGATGCAGATCCGTGTGACAGTTGGGATGTACGCTGTGTGACTGATTCAATGATAATAATTGAAGACTTACAGAGATGCAAAGCAGCATGGGGAAGAGCATAGCAAGTAGAAATTAAATACACAGCAGAGAGATGTGTGTTTCTAACTGGATTATTTACATATTCAAATTTAGATGGAGAACCTTCTCTTATTCAGTAAATTAGCTGTAACCAACAATAATGGGCTCCCCCCTGCCCTCCCCTAAACTGCAGTACCGGGAAGGAAAGGCTGTTACTCATTTGTGTTTCCTTTCATTTTCATGAAAACAGTGCTAAAAAGAGACAGAGTTTACAAATCAGCATTGAGTAGTCGGAAAACAATCTACTTGAACAATAAACACTGTAGCTAAAGAATACAGTTAGAAACCTGGCACGTTGTTGATACTGCTGTGAGCAGATGGACCGTAAGCACATTGACTGCCAAACATCCCTAAACCCCACACACCAGACGTGGCTGCATGGCAGGACGATTTGAGTGACTGGCAGCTTGCTAACTCCTTCCTAGCATTTGTTTTTTAAAATTAGGTTTATATAGAAATTGGTATTTTTGTATATATGTGTATAAATAAACACATGTAATCCTTATGAAAAGGCTAATAGCAACAAGGATCTCATACGTATGTCATATGGGTAACCTGCCTCTTTACTGATATTATTGATAGATGATGCAAACTGTGGCCCAAAATCTGATTGTCACAGCAGTGACAGCATCCTCTGTCACGGGCAGTACCCCTGTCGGGGCAGGACAGAGCAGCAGACCTGAGCACCACGGGCTGGATGCAGGAGAACCTGCCTGTTCCTACCATCAGGTGGCCAGCAAGTGTTTCTCGAAGCAGAGCAGTGTTTCTCAGCTGGTGGGCTGTGGCATTTGAAAGTGAGTGAGATATGTTTACAGTGGCTGTCGGGAGAAATGAAAAGGACATTATTGCAAGTCTTTTTATGGTATAAAGCAAACTGAATTCCTTCACACAGCACTACCCTCAAGACCCGGTAGCTGTGAGCCTGTTGCAAGCAAATAGTGCTTTAGGTTTTTCTCTATGGTGTATTTTTACTCTGACTCTTATAAGTAATGTAAGACTGTTGAGGAAAAAAAAATCTTTTGAGTACGAATACTTTGATATGGAGTCTTTGTTCTGGAGCTGAAGTTTTCACTAGTGTTGTTAAGAACAGCCAGACCTCCTATGAGTTGGGACACCCCTGTTGAAATCAGTGCCAAAACCATGCCAGACTGTCTTTAGCTGCTGGGCCCGGAGAAGGAACCGCAAGGCTTAAAAAATCCTGTTATACCAGCAATTCAGGATCTTCATTTTGAATGGCATCAGGCCACCTGAGTCAGTGCTAAACATTCTTTTAGACAATGTTGTGCAGAGTCTTCTCTTGTCAGTCAAATGATCCAAAATTTTCTTCTTAAGCCTGATAAAAACCAAATGTTAAAAAAAATTCCAGTCCTCAGTAATCTTCTTTACTGATAAAAAAGAAGTACTCTAGTGACTTCTGTCTAGAAATATTTTTAGTTTTTAAACACTGTAATTTTTGATTTGGCCAGCAGATACTGGAAAAGATATCTTTTTGCAGTTCACTTGGCAAAATTTTCTGAGGGATGCAAGGGCAGGATGGAATGAGAATGAATTAAGTACTCTGAAAAGCAGGATGGTCATGAGAAAGATTTCAAAAAATTTGTACGTAAGGAAGGATGTAACAGCCTTTATTATCAACAGGCTTTAATCAGCTGCAACACTAGGAATCTGGTGTGTGTTTTGGAACACAAAATTTTACTAAAAGTCAGTTTCTACAGCCTGAAACAGCCCATTCATTTTTTGCTTCGGTATTTTAAAATATGTATATATATGTTTGTGTGCATGTGTGTGTATGTGTTGGCTGATACATGTACTTTGAACCTTTAAAAGTTATTTAATGCTCTTAAGATAACTTAAAATATCATTCTATGCTTTAATAGCTTCTGTGTAGTAAGCACGATAAGCATCAGTTACCATTTTCTGAAAAGACAAAAATGGTAGAAATAAAAATCTTATTAATTGTAAATCAGCACTTGTAATTTGCTAATATGTTTGTATTACCTTTTGCGAGTCAGGACTTCTGTGCGTACGGGCATACATACCTACCCACTATATCTGTGCAAGGGTGTATGTGTGACTCCTGACAGAGCCAGGACATTCTCTCTGTTACAGAAGAGCTACTCCACAGCTCGTGGAAAGGGCTTGCAAACCACTATGTTTCAGGGGTTAGGCTACTCATCAAGAGACAGGCTTTAGGAAAACAGCTGAAGTACAAATTGAAGTCAAGCCTGGTATCAGATGTTTACATTCTTTCACTGTCATTCCCTTTTTTCAGTCATGAACATCTTTTGTAATGGTATTAAATCAGTCCACAGTAGTTGACTCTGCTACTCTCTCTCATTGCTACTTCCCTGCTTTCAGTTTAAGCACATACATCTGGGCAAAATGATACAGTGGTTCTTGCACTATTATCTTTGAAGTTTTGGTATCAGTAGAAGGTATGCATACCTAAAAAAAGTAGTATAAACTGCAAATCATGAATATGAAAACGGCTGCCAAAAGAACCAATGGCAAAACAAACGAGTCCAAGCAAATGCTACTCTGAGCTGCTGGTGCATGATGAGTTAAATCAAGCACTCCTTTTATTGTATGTAAGCATAGTACACACAATTCAGTGTTCCTTGGAATATTAGTACATAGACTTGCTCTTTAGTGCATGGATATCAAAGAAGTTAAGCATGGACACCAATGGTGTAATATTTGTTCATCATAGTTGGTGTGTCACGATTCCAGATGTCTCTCTTCCTGTTAGTATTGGCAAGTATTCTTTAGACGTGTATAATTTTTAATTATCACAGTCCGTGCGTTTTTCAGGGACCAGAATGAATACTGATCTTGGTTTGAATAGTTTCTAGTTGAAGTGGTTTTGTAGGTTCACAAATAGAACTAATATGAATTAAAGCTATTTAACTTGGAAATCATAGCCTCATTCACATATTAAATATAGGCATCACTCATTACTATTAACCTTACAACTATTAAGTAATAAAAATCCTGTGTACATGTTTGCTGGGTTGAAGTTATACTGTAACATGAGTATTGGAAACAGGAAAATAAGGAAATAAAATACTGTTTGGAAAAATACATCAAACAACTTCCCCAAAGTATATACCAAAATTCTTCACGTGTGGTGAACTTCTGAGGGCAGAATCCATTTCCATTCAGTTTTTGGACTTCTTTGAAGACTTCTTGAGAGTGTACAACTATAGGCCACTAGTTGGGATAATCCAGTTGGATGTTAGTGAGTTTGTCCTCAAACCATGAGGGTGGACTGACACTCACACTGTGTTTCACTAAGCTTATTTTCTAGAGCTCCAGCAAATGGAATTAATGCTTCACTAAATGAAACAGTCTGTTTCTTCCTGGGCTGTTGCCAGTCGTTAAAGGGACCATATTTACCTGCAGATCTGTTCAAGAGTGCAGGCTGCCCTCTGCAGCCCTATAGGGACTAAAGAAGGACCTTTATTTTCTCAGATTTTCTTTTTTTTTTTGACTGTCTGCAGATCTGGGAAACACAGTGGTGTGTTTTATCAGAATAACATGATTGAGTTTTTCCTCTATGATCTTGATGTATTTTGGACCTTGTTTTCCATTTAAAAAAGAACTCAAGGAGAAGAGATTCTACATTTAAGCTGTTTGCATCTTAGTGGTTATTTCATGCTGTTCCTTAGATGTCTCTCATTTCTTCTCTTACTTCTTTTGTCCCTTCTTTATTATATTATCATAAAACTTCTCTTGAAGCTTTTTCTCTTTGGATTGCTTGCTTTCATGAATATGGGTACCATCCTGAAAACACATCTTCTGATCCACAGGCTCTTTAGCTCACTTCTAGACTTCTCTGATCATTAGAGACTATTCACAAAGGGGAAAAGTACAGCTGAAAGGAAGAATTCCCCTTAGCGACTTATAAAGGAAATGGGCATTGAAAGGGCAAAGCAGAGATACTGCACCCTTCAGTAATCCAGCCAAGAGATTAATAGCAAAGATAAAAACAGAAAAATATAATTATTCTAACTTCATTTCCTCTCTTGGAAAATATAAGAGCAGGCAAGACCTTCACAACCCTGATTCCCAGGTTGCTAGCTCCCTATCACACTTGTGTGACTTGAAGCACATGGAAGCCTTAGTAGTAAAACTAAGTGAATAATTCATGGCGAACAGTTATTTGATGAATTACTGAAGCCCATTTTTCTGTTTGTGCAGTTTCTAGCAGATGACAATGTCTTTCAACTTATGTGTTATTCAAATTTTCTCAACCATTTTCTTTTTTTTCTTTTTAGCATGCTTCTATAAGGTAAGGAGCTTTCCAGGTACTGAGCAGTAACAGACTCTGGATGCTGCAGCTGGTCCCCAAAGCCATGTGGGGCGAGTCTGTGTCTCCCAGTTGGCTGAGCATAACCTTTATACTGAGGAAAAGTATTCAGAAAAGAGGCACTGCTCATGCTTTGTTTTCCATGTAAAGAGACAGCAATGCATTAGAAACTCCCTGTAATTTCTTAGTCTTTTCCCTTTCTGAGTCACAGAGGCATTGGATGAGGTGTTGTTCATTGAGATAAAAGGCTAATTTGAAATATATTAGCTGTGGGTAGAGTTCAGGCTTAAATTTCTCCTGTTACATTCATGCAAAATATGGGCTGAGTGTTTACAGACGTAGTAGGGAAGGAGCCAGTCAGATCTCTGTCTACTGATTTTAATATCTTTAAGGTCGTAACCACATAAAAAGTGTAGTTTCTTTATTTCCCTGAAATTTGTTTTGCTTTTCTGTGTCAAGCCTTGTCATGCCACCGCGAATCGTCACCTTTTGTGGTGCAAAGCCTTTATGTGCTTAAGTAATAGTGAGAAAGAGAAAAGTTATTCGGATTTGTAAAGCCAAAACTTTTTGCAGGAGGTGTGATGAGGCTGCCCTTAATTGAAAACAAGCAATAAAGAGTAGATCTACACTGGCACTGACCTTAGTGAAGAAAAACTGGGTTTGGAAATGGAGAGCTGATAAAATCAGTTAGTAGATTGAATAAGGGAAGAATATTTGGTAGTCTGTAGACCAGGCTCAGATAATGTTGCTGGAACAGAGGTTAAACATTTTAGCTTTTATTCACAGTTAATTATCAGGGAGAGACTTGGTGGACATTTGAGACTTAATACTTGGAGGGGACAAGTAAGAGTCAAGGGGTTATTAGCAAGTAATATCCTTAAACATTTAGGAGAAAGATCAATTTGTAGTGGTAACCCTCAGCAATTCATTCTCTAAATCTTTGTTTTCTGTTTTCCTGAGTGTTGCACTTATTATACTGACTTTTCTAACTGTATAGAATTATTTTTATTTATGGAAGAAATATGAAGAAATTGCTGTATAATTGACATGATGTGTTATTTTGGCCGTTTTTTCTTTGATTAGAATGGAAGGTGGAAAGTTATGCCTCGATGAGACCTATTCTTGTGTGAACAAGGCACATCTTTTAGCAAAGATATCCTCAGAGCCCATCTTCGACTGCTCTGCATTTACTGCTGAGGTGAAGAAATTTGTGCTGCATATTGAGGATATATTACTTCAATTAATTCGGGGAAAAATTAGTATTGCTTGTTTCTACGTGAAACATGTAGAGATAGGAAAGAATTGACAGAAATGGGAATGCAGTAAGTTAAGGGTGCAGTTTAACAAGGTGTCCAACCAATGTCACAAGAAATTATTTGGGATTTTACTTGACTTATACCTTCTGATTTTCCTTAGAAAAGGAGTTGTTTCCATAGTAACAGCCACATTACATGGTTCTATACTTATGATACCTCTGAGATAGACCAGCATCACAAAGAAATATACTTCTCAATATGTCATATAAAAATCCTGTACTTGTTAGTAAGAAAAATCTTATTTTCAGCAAAGTGAGACACTTGTTTGAGGTTTCTAGGCTATAGTTAATTTATTTATGCTCTCTTTTTCTGTCCCTCCCTCATTTATTATAGGTGGTGCTTATATTGCTGCCTATTAAGACGCCTGACACTTCCCATTGTAGGCTTTTGTCTTCAGCTGCTTACAGCCTTACCAAATATTAACTGTTTAGACTCATATTTTCTGTTTGAAGTCTCTGCCTTGTGCAGAGTCCTTTTGGAATGCCTCATAGCTGTGCAGCTGTTTCTGAAAATTATTGTGTGTGTGTTTTCCTTTTTTTCCTAGTTTAAATGCTCATTGGTTCTTTTTTGAAGGATTCTATGAAGGATAGTCCTTCTGGGCAAAAACCTAGTGCAGGATATGCCTTTTGCTGTGTGTCCTTTTCGTAGCACCGACCCCCCATCCTGAAATTTCACTTATTTATGAGGATCTGCAATCTCTTAATATACGAGTCAATTCCTGACTTTTGAATGCTTCTGGTAATGTGCTACTAAAACATACGTGTATTTATTAAGTGCATGTGTACATACAGACATAATGCATGTATTTATGCACTTAAATAGATTCCACTGGTTGTCTGGAGAATGACAGGTATAACAGTACTAATCCATTTGTGTCAAGGAGTAAAAGATCAGAAAGAGATATTAGAATAATTGGAAAATGAAGACAGGATAGAACTCTAGCTCCTAACAAATCAACCAGTCAATGAAGAGTTTGAATAGGTAAGGAGCTGAGTTGTCAGAGCATGTTAATTTGCAGCCTGTTCAGAAGCTGCCATGGAGACTGTTAATACCTCACATGCCTCTTAATGAATTTTGAAAACAATGTGCACTTGGTTTCTGCAGACTGGAATGCTGTATTTTGATTCGTTCTTGTCACAAAACATACTGAGGCTATATTTCTGAGTTTAGTGCTGTTCAGTGCATGCAGAATTATTTTTCTGGTCCTTGATATAGCACACTAAGGCATTTTTTCATCTCTTAGTATTTTAGTATCATAGTTGCTTTTGTGTTTGTTTTTTTTTGTTTGTTTTTGTTTCAAGGGGTTTTTTTTATTACAAGCTCTATCATTATATTGCTAAGTTACAAAATAATGTGGTGCCAATATACATGAATTAGCTCTGGAGTACTAGTATGGCTGTTTTTGGTGCAGTACTCCATCACTGTTAAGTGTAGTTAATTTGGCTGAGCCACAGCCCTGCACAATCCTGACACCTGAATTCTCTCATCTATCGGCACCTTGGAATATTGCATCATATCATACAGCTTTATGTTATGCATCATTTACCAAATTCTTTCTGGTTGCACGTTTATTCTGGCATCCAAAACTGGCAGAAATCTGCTGGCAGAGTCCCTCAGCTGTTTCTCCTTTCTCTGTTTTCTGAAGAGAACACACATGGGGTTGGAAAGGTCGTGTTATTTAGTACAGAAGAGACAAGTGAACTGTTCCCTCCTGCAGCCTCCCCATGCTTCTTTCACAACTGCTGCTTTGATTTGTCACTGGGGTAGTCTCCTCCAGTCACCTCCTTGCTTGACTATAGCTAGTGCTTTGTCACTTCACTTCCTAGCGCAGATCTAAAGGGCTCGCTCATAACAGTGAGCTGCCATTCCTAACCTGTCAGGCAGCAAACAAATCAAACTCAGAAATGCAAGCAAGATCTCTGTAATTCATGAATCTCTGAAGCACCAAAGATAGCAAAAGACATATTTGTAGATGGGCATAGGCTGTGTTACACTATCACTGTAACACTTTATTTTGACAAGCTGGCAAATTTGTGGTTGTTTTCTTCCTCAGAATTTCGATCTCTCTTGAACTGTAGCTCTGGCATTATTGATTGGGCTGCAATGGGTTGGGAACAGCACGTTGGATGTGAGAGGATTTCAGAGCACAGCAGTGCAGACACAGCTGGGCCCCTAAGTGTACCCGGTCTGAGTGGGAGACGCTGTTTTTCCTCAAGGAAAGACTACTCAGGGAAATGAGTAAAAGACAGCAGCACCAGGTACTGATCTGTGTTAGGTCATTCTATTTGCATAATTTAGGTACTTTTTCTTGCAATTTCTCTTTTAAGAGCTGGGAAAAAGTGTACTGAATATGAGCAGAATTGTTTCAGGAAGATAAACGAAGTTTGGTCAGCAGGTTTGGGGACTGCGTGAAGGTAGCTGAGTGTGTAGTGCTCTTTTCAGTGATGATAATTTGGAGAAAAGCCTGGAACTACGAGCTGCAAAGTGAAGTAAATAGCGTTCCTAGTTATTTGCTTTTTCCTGTCAGGTCTCCTGTAGTCTATCTATGTGTTCTCCCAACTTGTTATTTAATCCAGTACAAAAAGCTAGAAGCTGAGGGAAGATAAATAAGCTTAAGAATAGATGTGAACTTTTAAAAGCGAGTGCAATTAATCAGTAGAACGGTGTACCTAAGGCTGTAGTGGATGTCTGCCTCTTGCAATCTTCCAGTCAACACTGGATGTGTTTCTGGTAGATACGCTTCACACAGAGCTTGATGCAGAGTTGACTAGAGCAGGAACTGTGGCGTGTGTATACTGTCATCCCATGAGATAAGCCTTGTGGGAGAAGATCCCCTAACTCCTCTTTCCTTGGTTGATTGTTTCAGCTTCCCTAATTGGCAGTTATTTTAATTTTCCCTAATGTCAATACTCTCAAGTTAAATTATCTGAAAGTGTAGATTGATTCTTTCGTCTGGATAAAAGTAGGTAAATGTATCAAATGAACATTATCTAATATTAAAGAACTGTGTTATTGAAGAAGTAGTTTTCAATACTAAGTCTTGCAATTAGATCAGCTTACACATATTTTTGTGTACGCACAGCATTCATGTGGTTTGATTCTAAAGATTTGTTTATTAGATCATTGTCTTTGTTTTCCTCCATGTTTCTGAGACTATTATAATCTGTGTTCAAAATTGTGGAATTCACCTCTCAAATGATATTTCTTATTAGGATAAAAATGTGTTTGGGGCCAGATCTGAAAGATCCTAATATTGTGACTGAGTCAAAAAATGAATGATGAAGGTAATTTTGCTGAGAGCAAATAAACGTATTCAGGTAAAAAAACCCATCTTGTCTATGTATACATGTATATAAAACAATTCACACTGAGGGAAGTGATGAGGCAGAGATTTGTTTCCATATTAATTATGGGATAGCTCTTCATATTGTGCCTAAGGCTGTGGTTCTTCAGGACGACAAACTAAAGGACTTACTGGGATATGTTTGTCTGCTTTACCTGCTTACACGTCTGTTTTGACAGGTAAACGTGGGAACCTAGATCTTGGTTTTTGCATAGCTGGTGAGGATTCTCACCAACCCCTTCAAAAATCCTTCCTTTGGTCCCACAGCTTAGACAAGCCTCTTATGAACAGTTTTCTGACATCAGCTCATTGCTCTGAAGCTGTCAAAGGCACAGTAAAATGATTACAAAGTTAATTTTATTGCATTAAATACTACAGAAAAACCTCACAGCCACAGTATATCATTAAAAGGTGCATACATTTTCTGAATTTTCGTTCAGTTTTAATTTTCTCAATGAAGAAGGAATGAAGCATCTGAAGAAACAGTGCACTTCACAGGGAAGGGTTAAAAAGGGTGAGGTAGAAAAACTGTTTTCCTACAAGGCGAGAATAAGGCCCTTGAGCTTGAGAAGAAATGGCAGAATGGAGACTACATGAGAGCTTAGTCCAGCCTTGGGGAAGTGATTAGAGAATGACTATATGACTGAAATATATTGGGTTTTTTTTCCTGTGTAAGAGGTTTGCTGTGTAACCAATTAATGGGATGCTTTCAATACCTAAAGAATTTTGCAGAAGGGTTCATACCTAGCTGTTAAATACAAAAATAGGGATTTTGTAATCTAGGTCAGCCATCCAGGAGTTGCTGATCTTTCAGAAAGCAGTAAGATCCATAGGAGAGATCAGGTTCTGGGTTTGGGACTCTTCATGAGCATTCGCTGCGAAGTCATGGACTTTGGGGATCTTTGGCTCACAGTATGATTGTGCTTTTCCTCTTAACCAGGTAGCTTATTTTATGTGCATTGCAATCAAAAAAGTTTGCTTGATTTATACCAAAAGGAGATCTATCCAACACAATATTTGCATCTTTAAGGCAAATTTTATTGTTATTTAGTAATGTTATCTTTTTCCATTAATGATTTTACAGTGAAGTTTGTACTTAATTTTTTTTTTAATTACTAAGTTGCATCTATCTCCAAAGTAAGGTCTGTCATATATTTCCATCTTTAAGTTTCCATATGGGATTTTAAAAGATTTTTAAGCAAAAGCACAAAATTACCCACATGGTGTATTTGATTTCTTTAGGCTGTTCACACATGATAATAAGGACAGCACTGCAAACGTCAAATTAAAAGATCAGTTTTATGCCTGGTATAAACTAACTATACTATGTTGCCTTCAAGTGGCATGATGCCTTTTAGCAGAAGGGGAGTAATAATGAATCCCTGTGCCAATCAACCCTATGGGCTTGAATGGAGAAAAGGAAAATAGGAGAAACAAATTTCATGGGTAAATACCTCTCTGATAATTTTCTTTTTCTAACTGTATAAGAATGTTCTTCCATTTGTAGTCTCCAATCACCTGCATTATCATGCTTACAATCTTTTTAATGTTCAGCAGTGTTGCTGCAGTGCTAGCATATAATCATGCTTTGTCTCAAGGGAAGTCAGAAAAGGATAGAAGATAGAATAAGAGCCCAAGCAAACAGAAAAAATGAAATATCTGGTTTTTGCCCTACTTTGGATCTGCAAAGCTTTGGTGCATTTTGAAAGGCTTAGAATGATTTCTTCCCTCTTTTCTTTTGGATCCACGTAAATTCCCTACTGTACTTTGTTCATCTGTGGGGAAAAAACAGGTGCAGTAATTTGTGTGATTCCAAATGTAAAACTCTGAAAACTTTGCAGTGCAAATATTTTGAAAGAAATATAAGGCAAATATTAATGTTCATTTTCTTTACATGAAAACAATGTGGCATTTTTTTAATGAAATGGAAATAGATTCTAAACTATATTCCAAGTGAAGAATGGCATTCCTTTAGCGACATGTTATTCTTATTGAACACAGTAATTCTAAAAGTTTTGTGCTTCTTAAAAACTTTTGGCTTATGTTTTTAAGTGTTATCCCAGCTGCGTGCTAAACTCCAAGATAATTTATCATCTGTTTCAAAGACAATTGAAATCATTAGAAAAAAACATTGACTTTTAGGACTTTTGCAGCAGGCCTTTAGAGAGTTTTTTGACTGCTGATTTAGTGTCACTGCCTCTGTCCAACCCTCACACATTTGGTAGATTACAAAGAGACAAACTTTCCGTACCTTGCTGTGTAGCTGGGGATGAAAGCATGGCAAGCTGGAGCGGCACACCGGCGGTCACGAGGCAGTCAGTAGAAGGGAAAAGCCCAGCTCCGAATACTGTAAGCACAAGACCATAGTGCACCACACAGAGATAACTAAAATTATAGAAATGATCGGTGTCTCTGCAGTCTGTAGCAGCCTGCATGGTCAGCACCTGTCTTGTCAGGTTTTATCATATGTAAAAATGCAGTGCATTAACAGGAAAACAGGTGTTACAATGCTTGAGTACTTGTTTTGTACTTTTAGACTTTAAAAATAGAGTATGCCTGAGATTTTTCTTACTCTTGAAAAACCCAAATAGAAGTAACAAAATCCCATCACATATTGCTGTTTTAAAGAAGCCCTTAACACAAGCTGCTGTTTACCTGCTGTGTTTCTTTCACGCAGTGATGAACTTTCTTGCGTTCTGCATAGCTATTGGAATTTCTTAAATACACAGTATGAAAAAGGAACCTTTGTGGGTAGCCTGGAGGAAGCTGCAGAATCAAGAACTTTAGCCTGCAGTGATGATTCCTGTGGTCAGTTCTTGGATATCTGCTTTTCATAAGTGGAAAGAGTCTGTTTCTTCAAAACCTCCACCATCATTATGTTGGTAGGATCAACTCGAAGAATAGCAGTATTATATTAGAAGCAGAGCTGTTGTCTGTCCATTTTATAGTCAGTAGGACCTTTGAGAACTGAAACAAGGCCATCTGTGACCCCTGCTCACCAATAGGTCTGTGATTTTCTTTACTTACATAGTCCCGTTAAAGTCAAAAGGACTGCTGCTGATAATGTCCCAGGTGAAACACTAAACATATCAGACCTACAAAATGTAATTATTCACCTCTGTATCGCACAGCCTACATTTGATCAGTCATTGCTTTTAGCATTTATCTAGTGAAATTTATCTATTATTTAGTGAAAGATAATGCACAACCATGAATGTGAAGTCATGCTGCTGTCAGGAAAACAAGCTGATGTCAATTGTCTCCATGTATTCGGAATCTGTATACAGTAGTGGTTTACTGTAGAGAAGGGTGAGACTTATTCTAAATTAATACTATGCCCATAAAATTACTTGATCTGTGACAATCAATTTTTATTATTTCTTTTGCAGCACTGATAGCTTTGAAATTCTGTTCTGAATTGTGTATTTATTCTTACAAAACTTCTAACATTGAAAATCAATGCAGGATTTGACCTTCAGTGTGGTTAGGAAGAATATAGCTCAGATAACTTAAATGAAATGTCCTCTTAGTTTGTAATTGTAAGTATGCCTAAATTGTTGTTAATTTCTTTTGTCACTTGGGATTTTTGAGCATACAGAAAAATTGAATGGTAAATGATTGAACTCCTTCAAGAGGTGATAGTGGTGTAGTGTTTGTCAATTTAATGTCATAATTGTTTTGGTTATACCTTAGTGTCTTTTCATTTACACTTGGTCATTCTGAATGCTTTTTCTCCATTGAAAACCACTCTAAAATGAAGCATATCCATTTTTCTTTCCTTTTTAATCCCTGCATAGCAAATACTAAGGAGACTGAAACCACTTTGTTGTTGCAGAGAGAATATTAGTGGGGAACTTGCTTAATTGCAGCAGCTTTTGTGGAAGCTGCGTGTGACCTGTCCTTATATTCTAGGCTGCCACAGTGCAATAAGGGATCACAGAGAAGCTGCTAGAGAGAGAGGTGTGTGAACAAAAGTTCTGCCAGGAGTAGGCATTGCAGGTGAGCTCAGGAAGTTCAGAATTTATGGAAAAGCTCCAAGTCTTTAGTAATGTTTAAATATTTATCTATTATATATACAATATGTCCACACACACACACCTATATATAAAAATAGACTTTCATTCTGTTATCCAAAGAGCAGGCAGTCCAAACTGATGCCAAGAGACAGTGATAGGTATGAAAAGAAAACAAAGCACAACAGAAAGTGTTGTCTTGGTCTACCTATGGCTTAACTTTTTCCTTTATGTATTGGTAAATTTTTGAATGAGTGTTTGAATGAAGTGAGTTGAAAGCTCTAAAGAGGTGTCACAGTCTAGAGTTGGAGAAAGTACAATGAGGACTCTTGTAAAATGTTATGAGGAGGTACTGACTGCCATTATTTCCAGGACAGAGGTTTTAAAGTGGCATTTCCCTACTGAATGAAAAAATTTTAAGTGGAGTAGAGATAAATGATAATGAGCATTGAACTGAATGAAGAAGGAACTAGTTCTTACGTCTTTGTTTGAAAACACTTTTCTGAAAATGATATATGAAATATACAAAATAGTGCAAATATTTTACTGTTAAATAAACCGGATACAGATTTTGCAGTGTATCTTGGGTTTGGAGACCAAGGTATTTGGTCAAAATTTATGTTAGTCTTACAATAAAAGATGACTGAAGAATGCAGGCTTTTAAGTGTACACAGCATTGTTCAATAGATCTGTCTTTTGGCTAGGCAGGGCTGCTTAAGCATTTGTCTCTGAGGTTAATACATTGCAGTTTTGTTATAATTTTCATGATCAAAAAGGCTAAACGAGGAAAATGAACCCTCAAACCTTCCTGCAAGGCAGTTCAATTTGTGGTAAGCTTTTCAACCCTGTGGCCTGAAGTGGGAAGAGGTGCCCAGATGAAAGTCTGGAGCAGTAATTCACCTCATTTTCCACTCTCTCCTGTGCAACAAACTGATAGCAAAAGAGGTTTGTTTTTGCTCTCTCTCCTTTCTGTGCAGTCAATCAGATAGGCAAGAAGGAACATATATATTCTCTAACTATTACTTTTATGTCTTATGATAATAATTAAGTTGTACCAGATCCAGGACAGATGTATGAACAACCCCAGCTAATAAATTTTGTGATAAACTACTCTCAATTGATGCAGAGTCTAGTCAGCTTTGCACATGTCTTTTCATTATTTCTTTTCTAGCCCTTGTTTCCCTTCCCAAAATCTTTTTCAAGCAGCAGTACTGAAAGTATCGTAAAGATGGGATGCAGCAATCACCATAATGTTCCTATTTTTTAGGTCTCTTTCCCTATTGAAAAAAGAATTTATTGGCTTGTTTTAACTCTTACTAATCTTTGAGTTTTGTGTTCATATAACAACTTATAAATAGTGTTTCCTTATTTGTTTATTTGCACTTTGCTGGGAACAGAATGTAAGCTGAGTAGTCTTAACATCATTCTAGCAGCTATTGGCTCTGACTGCTTTGGCCCATATCCAAATGCAAATCAAATTTGGACCAGATACCCCCCACTTTTACTAGTATAAATAATATCATATAAATAGTATTCTCAATAAATGAGTATCTCTACTTTTAGCTATCGTTCAGGTTAAAGCGCTTGCCAAACAAATTTAACATAATTGACTTACTGTGAGAAGAGGAAAATACTCTCTTGCTTGTCTGGGCAGTTAGTATATCCATACAAAAGTATGGTTAATATAATTATTAATACATGGGATATGATATTTTTAATTATAGGGCGGAAAATTATCAAAACTGACGGAGTTTATAGAATTTGTGCTTTCCATAATTTTAAATGGTATCTTACTTATTTTGGAGGTTGTATTGTTTTTATACTTTAGTGAACTGTAGAAATTCTAAAATCAGCTATTTAGTTTTACTTCTCATGCAGTGATAGAGTTCTGTGGATCTTCATCTAAATCCAAAGCCATTTATTAAATTATAAAAAAGATGTCTTTTGATATCACTAAAATCAAGCCTTGCAACTTTGATTCCCCCACCCTCAATCTTTAAAGATCAATTGTATGCTTTGTTTTAGACGTAAATGTAATAATAATGTAATAACATCTAATTCTAGTACTGTCTTGTTCGGTAGGCTGTGATTTACCAGTATCAGTACCACTGTTAAAGTTTTACAGCCAGAGAAACTGTGGCAAAGGAGGTTACTACAGGCAGCAGGCTCCTTGCTTAGGATTAATTAGAAACTGTGTTTTCCTGTCTCCTTGTCTATCCTTTAGTGTAAAAATTCTGGGAACTAAATATTGAAAGTTATCTCTTATAACTTGTCATTGGTGGCTTAAAAACAGCCTATAAAATAACAACTGTCCTTCCATCAAATATTCTATGACAGCAAAAATGGCAGCTCTTGCCAATATAACTTCATTTGCCTGAATACCATCTAAGTCTTCAGTTTCTCCTGGGTGCTTTCAGAACACAAATCAAGGAATGCAGCTCTTGTAAATCAGCCCTAAGATTGATGTTCAAAGCAGTGAGAGAAGGAATTCGGTGTTTTAAATATTTTCACTTGTTTGGCATCTACATACATGCTGTAATAAAGGGGGCCTTGTAGAGACCTGTCCCAGTTAGAAATGACTCAAAGAAAGCAAGGTGGCACACTGCTTTGCAGAAAGAATTCTCCCAGTCCTGAGAAGAGAGATTGTGCTAAAGGGGAGAGACACAGAGAGAGACTCTCACTATTCCCAGTTGCACTGCAGGTAGCAAACAATTTATTGGAAAAATGCTTTTTCAAAAAGATTTGTTCTCATCCATTTATACTTTCTATCTGCTCTTTCATTTAGCCTTTCACATGCTACGTTGGCTCCCTAAACACATTGCTGCTTCTTTCTCCTCTGCAGTGCTTTTTCCAGTGCTATTTCCTGGTGCTATAGTTGGCAATTGACAGCTCTGCTTCTATTAGCAGTTTTGACACTGCTTCTCCTTATCTTCAGCTAACTATGAAATCGTCCTGGCTTTTCAATGAAGAGATTAGTTTGTTGGGATATCTGCAAAACCAGCTAAGAGCAAGGTGGGATCTTTGCTGTGTGAGATGCAGCCTCTCTGCACAACAATTTTCCAGCCACTTGAAAAAAATACTGTTTAACAGTGTTTCATCCAGTAAGAGACTGAAACTATCCTATTGCTCTTTCAGGAGGTTTCCTTGCACCTCTTGATGTAAAACTGCTTGAGCTAGAAATGGTCATAGTCTTTAAGTTCATCACACCTCTTAGACTTAGTTCAAATTGTTAATTGATGAGGTATTTGTTAGCTGATCCTTGGGCTGTTCACTGCTTTCAGATCTTAAAAAAAAGATTAATGATCCCATCTGGAAGAAAAAACAACCAGTCAAGATGTTTGGCTGATATTTGACTGTATGACTGGAGTCCTAAACTTCTGAAAAAGGAAATTGCTTTCTTGCCCTTGACCTTTCACATTAACGTTTATAGCTCTTGTTGCATTACTTTGACTCTTTGAGAGTTTGAATGTGTTTGCAAGGGATGTAATTCTTCCTGTGTTAATGGCTCTTGTTTGCACCTGAATGATTATGTGTAAACATTCGAGGGGCAGATGGCCTGAACTTCTTCCCGTAACTCAAGCCTTTTTTCATAACTGAAGTGACTTCACCAAGAAGTCTGAACTCTTAGACTGCTGCCAGGGTGATTCTGAAGAAGGTATCTGAAGTAGTTGGTAAAACTTTCAGAAAATCGCTTGTTACTGCCAAGTGTTTTCAGTTCCCTGTTGCACCATCTGCTGGAAAATAACTTTGGCTTGCTGGCCTGGTCCCGTTCCACCCCTCCCTCCTCCTCCAGCTTTTATTTTTTTCTTTCCAGGAAATATTTGGAGAATCTGCTTAGGGAAGCATATTGAAAAGGGGAAAATATTGGACTTGTGTATAGTCAGTAGACATTATAAACTGAGCCATGGGGAGATAGAAGAAGTTGCCATATTCCCTGTAAATAGTATGACTGTCTTAGTTAAAAAGAAAGAATGTTCAGTTAAACAAAGAAGTGGTTTACCTTAAATTCTGGTTATATGTATATATCTCGTTTCAAACAAATATGGCTTTGATTACTTGGTTTTATGCTGCCATTTCCTGTGGAAAGGAGGAGTGTAACCTTTAAGGAAGAAATCTGGTATAGATGAGATACATTCCAGCCTACTCTTCTCTCACAAGTATCAGTGAAGAAACATTGGTGGCAGATTCCTCTGTCAAAAAACTATTACGTTAGCGGGCTGCAACAAAGATGGAACAGGAGAGAGAAGGAGATGAAAGTGGTCAGGGGTCTTAGTCATGCAGGCTTCTGCTTTGTCTGAGCTTCTGTAGGACTGTTACTCAACTGAATCAACCAGAAAAGGATGACTGGTGTGGTGACTGTGGACAAGCACGGGGTAGTTTGACTGAAAGGTAAGTAGTGATAATGTACATTTTTATGTCATGTTCTTCACGCAGAGATTCCTGTTGTGATCTCAGAGACTGCACTTTGGAGAATTCACTACAATTGCAATTAAAATGGACTACTGAAAAAGAAAATACTTAACGAGAAAAAGCACAAGGAGGAAAAGAAATATTTCTGTTAAATAAATACAGGGAGAGAGAGGGAGTGGGAGTGAATATTTCATCAGAGCAATAGAAAAAGTATTCTTGTAAGTCAATTGTAAGATGACAAGTAAAGGAAGAGCAAAGAGTAACAGCAACAGTGGGAAATGAAAAAATAAGACAGCAGAAATGATGATGAGGGAACATGGGATTTTTTTCCTTCCTCTGGGTTTGAGTAATGTTTTTGGGACCAATTAATATTGTACATGCTGAACATAAGAAACATTATCAAGTCACCTCAGAGATTCCATTTCATAACTTGTTCTCTTCTGCCTACTTGCCTGTCACCCAGACTCTTGTTTTTTCCATTTGGTAACGAATCCTAGTGATCTTGCAGGCTTTTAGAAGTTTATGCTTTTGACAAGCTATTGACAATTATTTTCTATTTCTGCGATGTTCTCCTTATATAAATGTCAAAATCAACATTGAGAAAATATGATAGCTAAATGATCACGGTTAAAAGGGTCTCACTTATGAAGAGTACCCCAGAGAAGACAGAAGTTCTGGTGAGCTGTGCAGGGGTGTTCTGCACTGAACAGACACTGAGCTGGTGGGAATGTCTTAAATGGCTAATCAGATGCTAGGAGCTCTGAATTGGAGAGGAGAATCTCTAAGGTAGAAGCAAATATTTGTGACCTCTCAGGATCTCCTGATTTAATTTGCAAATGGCAGAAGTGTTACCTGCAGACAGGAACATGGAGTCCTTTATCCCAGCTGGGGTTTCCCCAGGGCACAGAGGACACACTGGCCCCCTGAACAGTAGGACTGTGTAAGAGCAGGGAACAGTGATGCTGCAGGAGGGTCATGAAATCTTCTTGTGACATGACCTAGTGTCCTGTGTCCAGTGTCTAGAGACCATAGCCAAATGGGCCAAGACAATATCAGAAAATAAAGCTCTTTCTGTCCACTCATGAACTTAATGAATTAAAAAAACTATATAAAGGCCAGACTTGCAAAATACTGCAAGGTTAAGAACTCATCCATGTCTGTTCCTGCTGATTTAGGTACTTTCTCCCTCGCTTCTTTTAAAGAAACACTTAAAGGACGGGAACAGTAGGGCTCTTTCTGTGGGAGGGTGTGTTTTACCTTCTCCAGTTTTCTATTTTGCATACTAATTTACTGAAGCCAGATAAAAGTCATAATATAGTAGAAGGGGCACAATATGACAGGTTTTTTCCACTACCATCCCCTAACAGCTCAACAAATGCACTTTTTAAAAAATCTGATGCTAATATAAATCTGAAAATTATGCTGAATCCTTCTTGTTTCTCTCAGTGTCACCACCAGTAAAGGAGCTGAGAGTACAGAAATAGATCATCTTTGTCATTCCAGTAACATCCATGGGAAGTTCTCCATTCTGGGCTCTGCCATTAGCAAATGACTGGAACTTAAAGAACAAAACATTTGATCATAAAATTCAACTCATGTTCCAGGGTGTGTTAATTTTGCAGTATGTGAGGTTAGAAAGCATGGTGGAAGTCTATTGTCCATTAAGTAAGCTTTTTTGCACTTGAAGACATTTTCGCATAGTAAGCTGCTATTATAATATGATTTCTCTGTTGAGTAGACTTATTCTTTAAATAGAAGAGGAAATTTTGTTCCAACATTGCTGAAGATGCAGTAAAATACATTGCAGGATTTTGTTATGTATGTGGGAAACCAGCATAGTAAATGTATTAAATTTTATATTTCTTAAGAGAAATTTGGAGACAGAAGTTGAAGAATCCATTTTTGTGGTGAATCAACCCTGGCTGGATGTCAGATGCCCCTCCTTAGCTGGATAGGGGAGAGAAAACATAATGAAAGGCTTGTGGGTTGATATAAGGACAGGCAGAGATCTCTCACTGATTACTGAGCAAAACAGAATTTACTTGAGGAAATTAGTTTAATTTATTGCCAATCAAGTCAGAGTTCGATAATGAGAAATAAAGCCAAATCTTAAAAGCACATTCCCTCCTACCCTTGCCTTCTTCTCAGGCTCAACTTTACTCCATATTTCCTCTACTGCCTCCTCTCAGGCAGTGCAGGGAGACAGGGAATGGGGGCTGCAGTCAGCGCATCACACCTTGTCTCTCCTGCTCCTTCCTCCTCAGGGATGTCTCCTCCCACTCCTCCCCTGCTCCAGCGTGGGCTCTCTCCGTGGGCCACAGGTCCAGCCAGTGTCCTGCTCTCCGTACGGTCACAGCCTCCTTCAGGTGTCCGCTTGCTCCAGCATGAGGATGGAGCTCCAGCTCCAGCTTGAGGCTCCTCCATGGCTTCAGGTGGATCTCTGTCCCCTGGACCTCCATGGGCTGCAGGAGCCTCACCCTGTGCTGCACCACGGGCTGCAGGGGAAACACCTCCTGCCTCTCCTTCTCTACTGACCCCGGGGTCTCACGTATTCTCTGCACTCCCTCTGGCTGTTGTTGCAGTTGTACAATGACTTTCCTGTCTACTTAAATATGTGGTCCCAGAGGCACTACCACCATCACTC
The DNA here is from genome assembly GCA_013398955.1 of Callaeas wilsoni. Lineage (NCBI taxonomy): Eukaryota > Metazoa > Chordata > Aves > Passeriformes > Callaeidae > Callaeas > Callaeas wilsoni. The sequence continues at coordinate 239,000 of VWPU01017162.1, read as the reverse complement.
ATGGCCTTGGCCTCGGTCAGCGGCGGCTCCATCTTGGAGCTGGCTGGCATTGGCTCCATAGGACATGGAGGAAGCTTCTGGCAGCTTTTCACAGCAGCTGCCCCTCTAGCCACCCCAAGACCAAAATCTTGTCATGCAACCTAATTAAATTTTGTGACGGTGAGGCAGGATGGTTGCTTTTTCTGTGACATTAGAGCTTACAGAATAGCATGACTACTAATCTGCCTTTTTGCATTGTGAAAGTATAATCTATTGTACATCAAAATGATTCCATTGAGTGATAGAAAGCTAATAAAATGAGGGAACTGGAATCTCTGTAAAATATGCATAGTATAGAAATTGATTGCACTGGTCAGTTCTGACCTGCAGGTTCAGCTGCATGTTTCCTGGTTACTCCAACCTGACAAAAGGTAATTTTCTTCAAATCCAAATATCATCCAAAAAAAAGGGCAAAAAACCCAAAAAAACCCCACAAAAACAAAAACCAAAAAACTGACATTTCAGTCAGCTGTTTGGCAGTGAGGAGAATGAACAACAAAAGTTGACTTGCCACTCGAGGTGGAATTTCCTTTGTGCCTGTTAGGGTTTTTGGTTAGTACCAAGGTAATGCTGTGCTGTTGGAAAGAGTGCTTGGACATGACACTCAGATGTGTGGCTCCCCACATCCATTTCTATTCTCTCCCCCTTCTGTGTCCCTAACCTAGTGAAAGAGGTTCCAGTTGCACTCAACAAGAACATCCTTTAAATGTGAAGTGAATATGTACAGAAATTGTCTCACCAAGCCATTTATTTGATTTCTTGTGACACCTAAGGGCAGTTAACCTGCTGACTGATTTGGGGGTGATAGGTGTGGGTCGCAAGTAATAGCAGTGAACTTCTTGAATTATGCCTTAATAAGCATCAAATTTCAATGTATATATAATATAATGCCTTGGAGGAGGGTTTGTTGAGTCCTGCCATGGAGCTGTAATTCCGTCAATGCAGTCCCAGGGAGCCGTGCTACCCAAGTGAAGAGACTGTTCTGTTGCTTCAGTCTTACTGTGGTGTGGTCTTGCCTCTCTGAGGAGATTTAGCACTTTTTTACTACCTGCCTAATATTAATATAAATTTCCTATTCCAAAATGAAAGCCCAAACAGTCTTTGGATTCAACACCTTTTTTAGTGTTGCATTGTAGGCTACTGGCTACTCTTCAGTTGTATCAGGGATGTATTTCTGTTTGTTGGCACTCTGTGGAACAAAGAAAAGAAAACAGGCTGCAAATCCTCACCTTTGTGAATAGTCTTTTGCTTGATCCTTGTAGTAGATTCACTGTTGCACATCAAAGCAATTCAAATTTCAGTATAAAACAAGCTGTGGTGGAACAAAGCATTTTACAGGTGATACAGCTGGCATGTTGTGCTGATGGTAGGCACACCTTTCAAGGATTTCTTTTGGAGTTGTTTTACTGAGGTGGGATGAGGATCAGTGAAGGTTTAAAGCAGGTTAGAGAGCTCAGCAATGAAGTGGGGTCAGGAGGTACTGACCCAAAGAATTCAAGGTGAGAAGTGGTATGGAAGCCAGGGATATTTGTTTTTCCTGAATATTGGAGGGCAGGTTCCTTCTTCCCTGTTGCTGTTGGTGAAGTGCAGAGTCTGTCCAAAGAATCTGTGTACCATGCTTTGCTATGAGCTAATGCTGGTGTGCACTCTGCTTGGGCAGCAGTGTTTATACAGGCATTGGATGCTGTATGAGAATACAACCTCCAGAACCTATTTGAGAGGAAAGGTGCTTCTCTTCCTGCCACTCTTGAGACTGTGTGCTCAGGGAGGAGTCCTGAGATGCAAAAATGTTATCCTCTTTTGCCAAGAGTAAAATCATCAAAAGTCTTAGAAAATAATTTTGAAGCAATAGCTTTTAATTTTTAAAGAATTTAATTTTAAAGGCTTTAAAAAATAATCATATCATTGGCTAACATAGTGGCATGTTCTAGTGGGGTGCATCTTGGCTGTGAGGAGACAAAAATATGTTAATGTATTGCTGTGTGTTTGCTTAGCACTCGTCCCTTAGGCAGCACATGGATTTGTTTTTGTTTCTAACCTGTGTGCTTTTTATTCTTTGTCTGGATGATCCTGTGAAGCCGGAATCCCCAGCAGCCCTGGCTCTGTGTTTTACTTTTGCTATCTGGAGCACATTGGATATTCTTTTTTTCCTTCTTTTTTTTTTTTTTTTTTTCTCGCACAGTGTAAAATAGTAAGTGGAAGTTTTTCTGTCTTCAAGCTACTGTGCCCAGTCCCTAAGAGTGGCTTGCCAGAATCCCTATGCTTTTGGAGTCACAGCCTAATTTGAGCCAGATCAATGAAGAGATTATTAAATAACTGAGCTCTTCCATTTGAGAAGCTTTGCCTCTGAGGCACTTTTTACTTTCACCTCTGACTTTGTCAACACTAAAACAATCAATATCGAATCAAAAATATGGGCAGTGAGAAAATATTTCTCTTCTGGGGGAATAACTGCAGAATGATCTCAGTACTGTGATGCCTTTTTACTGATCTGATAGAACATTCTCTGTGCAGATGCTCTTGCACTGAGTGAGAATGAAACCTTCAGCTCTTACCTGTCATTTTAGGCCATTTAATCTCATTGTTCCTTTTTCTTACAGCTCTTCTTCTCCCACTTGTAATCTTCTTCCTTCAAGTATTCCACCACCCACTCCTCTTGCTGGAGGACCCAGCAAGAATTCTCCTCAAAGGATGGGAAGAAATTTCCCTCTCAACACTTTTTGTCCTTAGTGCCTCCCTTCACATCAACAAGTCTGTAGCAGATTGTACAAACCAGCATCACTGGTAACAGTTCCTGTGGCTTGCTCTGCTCCACTACACTCCAACTGCTGCTCAAAATGGGAAGTCGTCCTTCCACTTAGGCCATATCTCCATTAATAAGGTGGAACTTATTAAGTTCAAAAAGCTCACCACCTTTGATGATTGTAGCTGCTTTAATTGCTTTGTTCCTGCATTAGTACTTTCTGACAACCATAATTTTTCTGTGTAGATAAAAAAGAATCCAACAAAGGAGGTTTAACGGTCATTGCCATTATTTCTTAGTTGTATTTAGAAAACAAGATGCATACCTCCCTCATGATTCTGGTTTCGGTGCTTAATACATTTTTTAGGAAATGAAGACAGCTTAGTGGAGCTAAATAAGGTATTTTGTAAGCTGGTGTTTAATTCTTTGATGACTGAGCCTTGCTCTGTACCAGAACAAGTGAAATGCAAGTACTGAGTTGAAGCTGCTGAGAACTGGAGTTTGTCAAATCTGTTACTATTTGCAGTTGCCTAAGTTCAGAAGAGCTGTGTTTGTATACCTATAAAACTCTTCATATCTCTTTTTCGAGCACGGCTGTTTAACAGTCTGTAATGTGACAAAGTCTCCCTTCTCAATAACAATAAATATTCAGTAAGCAGCCACGCTTCGTGTGTTCACCTTAACCATAAGTGCTCTTTGTAGCACATAGCAATAAAATGAACAGCCTGACTTCCGACTTGCTAAAGGGCACTGAGAGGAAGGGAAGCAAAAACACACTTCTAAATGAAAACCAGTTAGCTGTAACAATCTTGCTGATGGGTTCACTATTAGTCCTGATGTCAGCCGCAGAATGTACTTTCTGCCCCGAGTCTCCTTGCAGGCCTGGTTAACCTTTAGTTGCTGTGCAGCAGACACTTCGGGAAAGTTACTAGAAAAAGGGCTTGCAAAATATTTGTGATTTGGGGTTTTATAGCAGTGTGTGTGCAGAACTTCCGTATTATTCACACTGCTTGTACTATATATTACAGTAGTATTTTAACAGCAGAAGTAGTTTGCAGCAGCTTCAGAATTTGGGGTGGTTTTTGTCTCCTCAATTGTTAGCTATGTACAAAACAGGCTGTTTTCTGCCACTCTTCAAATGTCTCTTTTAATGTTTTACATTTTGATTGACAACATTTTTTTTAAAGCGTGTATTAGCTCTTCCACTTGCTTGAATGTTTTCTAGGGAGTGAAAAAAGATCTGTGCTTTGATGTGTTGTGAATGGGCTGATGTGAGCTTGGGGGATTAGCGTCTGAGTTGCTGGGCTCACCATCTGGGAGAATAATTTAATTTATTTTCTTTTTTGAGAAAGGCCTGCAAAAGACCTTGAGGTCAGTGCAGCTTGAGAGAAGTATTCACCAGGAATCCAATTGAAAGAACCTCTGGCATTCTAGTTGTATTTACAGGCTATATTTAAAAAAAAAAAAAAGAAATTACTTGAGTTCAGATCCTCAGTGCGTATATATCTGCTGATAAAGTAAACAGAATTCAAAATTTGTCCCAGCAGACTTTGTCCCAGTGAAGTACAAGTTCTTCCCTCCTGGAGCTCCAGGTGCTGGCTTGCAGACAGTAGGAGGCTCCAGAGAGAGAGGCCATTCTGTCTCTCTCCCTTCTTGCTTCGGAGTTTGTTTAAAGTAATGAGGCCAGCTGTCCTGTCTAAATGAATCAACACCCAGGGTCAGCTCTTTTCCTTCAGCTAGACTCCAGAGAGAGCAAATCTTTGGTGCTCCTCGGGAGTTTTGCTTCCTGAAATTTGTGAAAATGGGCTCATATCTGGATCACAATTTAGGTTAAGTTTACACATCCTACTGTGTGTTTGTACAGTTACCCGTGTAACTTGAAGTGGTTTTACGCAGGTAGATTGAAAGGATTTGGTTCTTGAAGCCCAAAAGCACTTCTATGAGTATCCCCAGAGGGATTACGCAGCTTAATGTTTTATTATAAAAAAATTTATTCTATGAACTTTGACTCAGTAGATGTTAATACACATAAAATACTGTTACTACTTCTCTTGCTGATTTATAATTTTTAATAATTATATTTGATTAGATTACTTTAGTAACTAAATACTAACTGGACTAGTTCAGAATTCTCTCGAACAAATATTCTAGTAGTGAACCCTCCTTCTATATTCTCTAAAAAGCACGGCTTGAACGTTAAGGGTTCTCCCTCCATCTCCTAAAATGAGAGAGAAAAATCAGGTATATAAGGGCAATGAAGCTGGTGAAGGCTATAGAAAATGTGTTCCGTGAGCAGTAACTGAGGGAATTGTGGCGATTTAGTCTGGAGAAGAGGGGGGTTCTTAGAGGGGGTCCTCATTCCTCCCTAGAAATACCCAAAAGGAGGTTTTAGTCACTTGGGAGTTTCTTCTACTGTGTCTGAATTTATCAACAAAAATTTTTTTTGTCCATTCTGGTAGAGCTATTTAATTTTTTGGCATCAGCCCTCCATACTGAGAATAGATGATATAATACTTCCAGGAAAATACCACGGAACATTCTGTTTGCTGACTACTTGTTTATGTGGTAGTTGGTGAAAAAAGCAGCAAGGGACAGGTTTGTAAAGGAAAGCTGGAGCAGAAGATCAGGGGAATAGGGAGCAACAAACAGAATTGCATCTGAGAGTTTAAAGGAGGGTCAAGTAAGCACAGAAGGAACTTACATGGATGGTGAAGCAAACTAAGAGATACTGGGGAAAGAACAAACATTAACAAACTTAGCTTCCAGAAAGAGGGTAAAACCAAATTATTAACTGTGTAAGGGAAGCAGAGGGAATGATTGGAAAGGAGTAACAAGAATAGAGGAAGGAGACTGGGCAAGGGGGATGAGAGGTTCCCTGTAGCTGGGCAAATGAGGAAACGGCTCTGTGGGGCTGTTATTGTGTGACCTGCTGTGTAACACTCTTACAACCAGGTCATAAAAAAATCAAGTTATCTGTAGTCATACTCAACTAGCTCTTAGGTAGCAAGGTCAGGTAACTCTTAGGAAATAGCTGCATCTGTCTTTAGCCTGGTGATTTTGGGTGATGTTGAGGTTTATGCACATCTCCAAAAGCCCCAAAAATCTGAGCAAAAGTATTGTGAGAAGAAAGCTTCTTAACTCCTGTCATTCCCACCCACCTCTGTGATGTCTAAACAGGGTGAGTGAGCAGGCTTTGGATGCGAGGCTGTCCAGGGAAGGACAGCAATACAAAAATCATCTCCACTCCTTCCCTTTTCCAAGAGCGTGTGCAGCTTTAGCTCCAATCCAGTTCACAGGCTGGCTGCTCAAAGACTTGCAGCAATGTATAGGTTGGAATGCATAATGAGGTGCACAGCAGCATTCTTAATAGTATTGGGTGCTGGTTTATGCCAGCATAAAATGTCCCTGTGTCCTTAGCCTCAAACTGTGATTGAGAAGGAAGGATTCTCTCGGTGGGATTTTTAGAATATTCTGGTCAGGATTTGTTTTCTTTTTGTTCCTTGAGGAAGTTAGCAGCTGAATCATGGAGAAAGGCTGTGGAAACAGCCAATTTTCATTCCAAATGCCAGCATTATGCCATCATAAAACTGAAAACTCTGGAAAACATTAAAAGCAGATCTCTGTCATGATTCATTTTCTGCTCATTTCCTGATGTTTTTGCAAAAGACACTAGATTTTCCAAAGTAGCCCAGGAAAATCCGAACTTGGCCCAGAACTTTCTCAAGAGATCCATTTTTTTTCTGTGCTTGCATGGGTAATGACAAGAAATCAATTTGTCTAGACTACACTTCCAATATGAAATATAGAGTAAAGCACAAGTCTGTAAGGATTAAGGAACACTCCTTTATGTGATCTTTTAGTTAACTTTGGGGATTTTTCTGGTGAAGCATCCTGTGTTTATTTTTGCACATGATCCTAACAAATACTATTCTGTAACATTTTGTGGCTACATTCAAATTCTACCTCTCGTTTTCAGCCTTAGAAGTTCTCTGTGGTCATTTTTCATTACAAATTAATTACATGTTAACTAGGTGTAACTCCCAAATTAAATAAAAAGCTGCATAGAAAAGGCTGAATGCCCTGTGCACAGGGTGTTGAATTGGTCCAGGAAAGCCCTGCATCTTGGGCACTATCCATGTACATGTCTTGCTTAGGACCAACAAATACTCCTAAGATTCTTTTAAGTTAACTTTATTGCTAAAGTGAAAATTCCAGGTTTTATGAAACATGCAAGAATGACAACACTAGAAAAATGTCTGTACCGAAAAATGTCTGTACCAAAAAATGGGTGCTTTTCTTGGTTTCAAAGACCCTTCACATTCAATCACTGCTTTACCTACAATTATCTCATTCTGTTGAGATTGTTAAGACTGGCCTCTAATTGGCTTCTTAGGGCTTCCTTTATTACCCACTTGTTAAGTATTCTGGTAAGCATCTTCTAGTTTTCTTCCAATATTATCTTGTCTCCTTCAAATTCTTCTTTAAGTTAGCATTTTTCCTTTTTTCTTTTTTTTTTTTTTGTGATGCTTATGAAAATTTGGCTATGCTGGCAGTAATAATTTAATTTTTTTTCTTGTGACGCAGTATGTAGCACAGTTGGGTGACAAATTATGACGTGTAAGTATTCCAAGAATGCAGAGTAGCAGACTTGAAATATGTATGGTTTCTAATTTTTATTTTGATTTTGGCTTAAGCAGGATCACTTACAGCTGTCATTTTCTGGAGAAGTGTGTTGGGTCTCACCTCTGGAGGAGTCCCATCTCAAAGGGCTGAACCTGGGACCTCAATCAGCTCAAGGCTTACTGCCTCTAGGGTGATAAAATGCACGTTTGTGGTATGAGTGGAATGGATGGACAGAGAAAACAATGAGTGGAGTCACTGATCAGGAATGACTCCGTAGGGATTTGGGATACAGGTAAGGACTTGGAAGGAGGGGGTCTGTTGCTGCAGCAGCCAAGAGAAAGGGGATTTTGGAGGAGTTGAGGTAGTTTGCATGATGCTGGTGAGGAAGGCACTGTCAGGGTTTTCTCTGTAAAGACTGTAGGGAAGGTTATGGTAGTGCCAACAGTTTTATAATGACAAAAATAAAGAGATGATTCTGAACACTGCATATGAGACCAAGGGCTTTGTTCCTCACAGCTTTCAGCTAGCCGTCTGTCTTCCAGGCAGCTCTTGGGGGACAGTGAAACTTTTCCAACCTCTAAGAAGCCTCCATTCTTAAGCCCTTCACCTTTTCTGACAGTGGTGACAGTACACAGTGAAACCTGTGTACTGCCCTGCCGGGGGGAAGGACAACCTGAGCATTTTCCAACGTGGAAAAAGAAAGGACGTTGTTGTGACAAGAACAGGAAAAAACCCTTGAACATTGCTGTTCCTGGTGCTAAAAGAGAAGCAATTTCCAAGAAAATGGCTTATTTTATATACTTTGAAGAACTGAAGACCTTTATGTTTTTTTGCAGTTCCAGGTCTTATGTTAAAAAGGATTTTTTCTTTTAGTCATGTGCTCTAGATAGAGCTCATTTTTTACTTCTCCCAACCTGTAATTTTATCTTTCAGACCACTGTCTCTGAAATAGGAGGCTGGTTATGGATTAGGATCACTAATGAGAAAACTTCTTGAATATAAATCTGTGGACAAAGATTCCTTTTAGCAGTGGAAAATACTGCTGCTGAAATCTGACTTGAACTTCTGAAGCAAACTCCCTTGGATGGTGGGCATAGGAAATTCTACTGCTGTGTTGTTTCCTATTTACTTGCATTCTAACTAGGAATGCCTGCTGTATGTATTCTTAACATATGTTAACCTCTCTGCTGCTGTTCTTGCCAAGAAACTGTCACAAAGGTTATTTAGCAAACGAAACTGCATAGGAAACATTCCTGTTGTACTGGCGTGCCTGCTGTAACTAATTGGGCATGTATAACAGGAGGGTGAAGATAAATAAAGCTACATGTGTACAGTGTTTAGGTAAAGTGTGTGATATTTTGCATCATAATTATAATCCTTTTAGATATTGGTGATCTTTAGAAAGGCAAGCAAATGATGGGATTGAAGTCCAGCGTGAGCCTTCTCTGAGGCTCAGTGTTAACATGGGGCCAAGTCATGTGGGACTGTTGTTGCAATTATCCAAAGTAGGATGCTTTTTTTTGTTTCCCCGTGTGTGTGCACACACTTGTAATCTACATAGGGTTTGTTTCTTTTCACCTTTCCCAGTCAGGCATCCTGGCTCCCACCCTCTGATTCCAAACTGGCAGCAAAAGTTGCTATTTCATTGCAAAACAGGGCTGTGCTTGCGGGGTTTGCCTGTTTAATGTTACTTTCTCCAAATAAAGGAAGGGATGAGTTCCTGCTGAAGGTGTCTTAGCTCTGCCTACCCAGTTCAACGGTGGTATATTTTCTCAAAGATGAATGGGTGCAGAAGGGTTGCTTTGAATGTTTTTAAACAGAAGCAACATTTCCAGGCAAGGCTGGAGGCTGAGAAGACCCACAGAGTGCACATGACGACAGTGGTGGCTTCGTGCAGGGAGGAGCAAGGCAGAGGGGGAAAACGGACTCATTGCTAGCACTTCAGGCCATGTTTCAAATGGATTTTGGATATACAAAGTGGATTAGAACTGAAAGTCTCACATCTTCTATCTATTTTTCCCTGTGGTAAATAAATCATTTCTAAATTGTAGATGATTTCCCTTTCCCTTCCCTTCCTTCTCCCCGGACTATATGTTCTCCCAGGCATGCAAGAGACTTTTCTTTAATCTGGAAAGTCTTTCTAAGCTCAGGAATGCTGCTTGGCTCAGGAAGCACAGTAACAGTCAAGAGAGATTAAACTGTTATCCCAACGAAGAAAATTAAAAAATAATATGCATGCCATTGTATTTAACACTCTGTGGTGTCTGCCTCTTGTTTAACTGAGATCACAAGTATGAATTAAGTGCCCAGTACGGTAACATAAACCAGTGATTTCCCAAAAGGCAGAGCAAAGGAGTGTGTGGTCTTGTAACTTTTATTGTTAAGTTTAAATTACAAAATGGATTTACAGTAATGCCAGTTTTCATTCCAGGTACTAAAATCCTTCATCATTGCAGCTTTAGTATTGTTAGTGTTGGCCAATATTACACTTCTAACAAGAGAATCATAAACAAGTAGAAACAAAATAGGAATTAAATTGTAGATTAAGAAAAATTGTGTGCTCGGTGTGTATATATACATATGCAGAGTCAGTTGTAGCTTGTCTACATTAACTAGGTTAACTGAAATTGGTATAATCACCTGCCTTTACTTACTATTTAAATACATATTTATAACTAACCGTGCCATTTTAGAGCTGCTTGAGAGAAAAAACCCAGATAAATGTATTTCCATAAGTTCTAGGCCAAAGATAAAACCAATCTCATAAAACAAGATAAGAAAGCATATCCAAGCCTACATAGTAATATGGACATGATTTAATTAGTAATATCAGCAGAAGAGATTTATAATTGTCCTTATGCCTCTAAAAGAAGGATTTGGTGAAAAGAATAATTTACAGTGTTGTGATTTGACAGTATGTTTTGGGTTCTGTGTAAATGAATTAGATATTTCTGACCAACTGTGTAGTGAAGTTACAGGAAGTAAGACCAGTCTGTGTCTTAGGCTGATGCCTTAGGCCCGTACCTATCCATCCTGCACTCAGACCCACAGCCAAAGCTTGCGCCAGCCAGTGCAGATCTGGGTGAATTCTGGATAGGTCCTGCTCAATATTGTGAGACATTTAATTTTATTGCTTTACAGGGCTCACACTTTGTACGTGGAAAACTGGCTGTGGCCACTGCACAGTTTGAACAAATCCCTCCTTAGACCAGTTCTCCTGAGTTTTTAAAATTCTTAATGTGTGCTAAGGCAATACTAAAAACAGTGTGTCTGGATGTACAGATCTGTGGTTTCTTAGCACAAGTTTCTACATCAGGAATATTGCCATTCAGGCAAAACGTAAAATATTCAAAAAAAGCAACTTGGGCAATGCAATATATGCTTCATATATATTGCACCATATAAGAGATTTCAAGGAGGTCTTACTGCATATATGTAGCAGATCAAAATAGATTTTATTTTGTAACATTTGAATTTTTTTCATATATTTAAAACTGAGCTCTTGGTATACAGGCTCGTACAACTCACCATGTGTGCTGTGTTGCCAAACTTTTGTATAGTTATTTAATTTAGAGTTTTCTTTGTATGCTTGGAGTTCGACAGCATAGTGCACCTTGCATGTATTCTGAGAAAATCCCTCAAACTCCTGTAGGAAGCACCACTGCTCACTCCTTGACTCTGGTATGATGGTCCTTTTAAGTAGTGGTGGTTTCTTTTCTTGTCACCTATGGTTTGGTTGTAGGTGCTCAAATCCTGGGTTTCCAGTTTCGGGTGTGCTGGCACTGCCTGCGAAGCCAGTGGCAGTCAGTGCATCACACTCTGCTGCAGGGTGGCTGTTCAGTTTGCTACGGGAGACAGAAAATGCTGAATCATACTTCCAAAATGAATGTTAGAGGTTTCGTTTCCAGCCCAATTACCTCGGCCTTCCGTCTTCTGCCATCTGGCTGTATCCCACTAATTCTATATGTGAGCTTTGGCTCTAGGAGGCCAAGGAGGTGAAAAACATAAGGCAGTTTGCCCAAGGCAACTTTGTTTTTGTCTTTTGAGCAGTTGCTTATTGGGTTCAGTGACAATTGGTATTGTTTTTGATTCTTGTGGATAATTGTACCCCTGCTTTCTACACATGGATGAAAAAATAAGTGATTGAAACAATTCACTGTTCTCCTGTAGCCGTTTCTGTCCTCTAGATTTAGCAGCACTTTTTTTCTTCAGAAATATGGTGGTAAAACTTTTGCAGACTGTTCTTAAGTAGCAGAGGTAGTATCATGAAATGTGATGGGAAGTTCTTGCCTTTGCAACTCCGCTCTGGGCTTATGAACAGTGTTTGGTGTGAGTGTGCGTGCAGCTATCCTTCTAAAGCTGCTGGAAGTTTTGCAGGCACTGTGTTTTCTCGTTGATGAAGCTGACCTGCCAACAGGGCTTCCATGTGCCTTCAGCCCTAAGCTGTCCCTGAGGAGTCTGGAGACTTGTTCTTTGCTTTTTGCTTATCCAAGCTTCTACTGTGATTCCTGGTGGAATAAATTGATTGAAGCAGGAGATGTTAAAAACCAGAAAAGTTTAGAGATGAAAAAAAAGAAGAAAAATTGCAGAAATTAGCCAGATGATGTTTTTATGGATTGAAACATATTTACATTAACTTGTGGGATTTTTCTTAGCACTTGTTGCAGCAATCCTACCTTTACTAAGGCTAAGAAAAACAACTCTTGTGGGGATCAAATTTTCCCATTTTTTTCCCCATGTGCTGTAGGTTGTGGGGCAAAAGTATGTACAGGGAGAAGAAGGATGATCAGATAATTCCCATTTGAGTTCAATGAACAGAATGTTTGAAGTTCTTCTTTCAAATTTTAAAATTTCTAGTTGTTTTTGTGGCACAAAAAATTCAGAATATGAGCCACATAAAATTAGAAGGGCAGAAAACTTGGGATGAGAACAGCAGTAGATTGCTGCTCAGTTTTGCTGGACTTTGAGACTGACCAAGAGACACAGCAGCATGGAATGACTTTGAAGGCTGTCCTATCACACTGTTTGCAACATTTTCATTTCAGGACCCACGAAACTAAACTTGGTGTTGCAGTAACAATCCCGGGCCATGAGGCTGCTCAGAAAGCAAAAGAGAATTTGCATGACTTTTTCCATATCTGCTACCTGATGGGTGAATCTAAACAGCTCTGAATTCAGTCCCCTCTGGTACTCTTACCATGTGATGCTGCATTTTTTTCTGAGTGTCTTTAATCCTGGGGATATGGAAAGTTAATGGGGTAAGATGGGAAAGTCTTCACCAATCACTTTGAATAAACATAAGTGATGTTGGCAATCTTTTTGCAAACCCTTCTTGGGCATAGGCTGCTTTTTAATCTAAGGTATTTTTTATTATTTCAGGATAGTTCTGCCAAGCTCCTCTATAGCTGTGAGTTAGAGAAATAACTCCTAATCACTGTGTCTTTTAATTGCTGGAGTACACAGGCATCAAGGTTTTTCTCATTCATTTCCCCTGCTTTTGAAAGAAATTGAAATGTCTTTCTTCCAATTCCTTTCTGTCTTCTGTTTGAACTCTATTCCATAAGGGCAGTGCTTATAAAAGGTGGCTATTTGCCTTTTTCATTATTGGTATAAAATGTTTAAGAAAAGATCCAATGACAATTTCAATTTTGTACATGTTAATTAAGATTAAATTCCTTCGTTGCACACAGTAAATATTTTCTTGAAACAAAAATAAAACAAACCAGAAAAACCCAAAAAACCAACCCAACCCTTGCTACCTTGTTTACTTAGCTAAAATCAGATTACTGTCAATGCATTTTAATGTACCAGTGTCTTTTGGCTGCTGCTGGCTTAAACTATTACTTGTAAGTCAAAGTCATCACAGGCCTGTGGAGTTGTTTTCATGATAATCACAGACTGTGTGTTCGTTCTTCCTGACTATAATCAAATCTGTCTCTTGGACTTCCTCTTTTCCTTTGGGTTTTTTTAACAGCAAAAAAAATTTTAAAAATACTGTGTTTTTGTAAACATACATGCATTTACATTGTTACAAAGCAATTTTCAGATCAGATATTACATTGCAGTAAATTCAGTGCAACGGTCAGTTAGGGACTCTGAGTATGACTAAAGTAGATGTGCAATGATTCGGGGGTTTTAACCATTAATAAACAATCCTCAGCAGCTTTTGTCTTCCCAGGACCTTTCTCAAATAAAGTTATATTTTTATACCATGAAAAAACAAGGTAATTATTAGTTAAAGAGATGATGGGTTGAATAGTGAAGCTCTTTGTGTTTTTCAGAATAATTTTGTCAACAGTTCTTCTCAAATCATTAGGACTATTAAGTGTGTGCTAAAACTCAGCTAAATTTTAACTTGCTGGTTTTTACTTTTGTCCTGATTTCTGTTTAAATGGTTCCACCTTGCACCAAGAAATCTGGGGGAAACTGCAGGGTAAGAAAAGTGATCTTTGATACTGCCTGAGGATGCCGAGTAGTGGTGTCAGCTGTGCACCTGGCAGTGTGTGGTTCCACTGAGGAGACTGGAGATGGAAGCAATGTATCCTAGAAATGCTGTGGAAAACCCATGGCTCTGGGGTAAAAAAGCATCTCGTTGCAAACCTAGAGAAACAAGATGAATTGATTCATTCTGGAACTGTACATGTTATTTATATCCATTGACACCTATCTTCTGTGTGAAACATCCCTATGTGTGAAGGCAAACTTTTTGCAGGCATTCATTTTAAGTGTTGAGGTTTTTCCAAGTCATCCATCTATAATAGTTTTGCATTTGATTTCATGTATTTAAATTGCAGCCTTGAAATTAAATTGCAGGCATCAATGAGTTAATTTTAAATGAAGTTGCATTCAGTGTCTTCATACAGCAAATCTGAACTGAATGTAGCAGACTATTCCTGAAGTAGCTACTATGAGAACATCAAGGGAGAGAAATTAGGAATTCCCGAAGCAGACTGCTGTCACTGCACGGCATTTCAGTGGACATGGTGGGTGGCAGGTGGCATTTATTTTTTGGTGTCTCCTGTAGTTCAGCAATTAACAATTCTTTCTCTGTGCCTCTGGATAGGTGCCTGGCTACATCTGTGCTGTAACAGGCAGTTAATAGAATACAGAGGCACCCTGTAGTGGGCTGTGAAATGTATTCAAGGCACTGTAGAAATAATGGCTAATATAGAGAGAGGTCTGTGTTAGAGCTGGCTTGTGTACATTGACTATAGAGATCCATGCTTCTCTGTCATTCAGATAATGTGATTATCCCTTTGAATAGAATACCGTGAGAATTGATGGATTCTTGTATCAAAATTGGGAGATAAGCTAACAAAGCATGAGTAGCAGGGGATGACTGGGTGAAAAATAATAGCCTTTCATATAGTGGGTCAGTTCAAGACATGACACTTTCTACTGTTCGTGAAAGGCATAAAACTGTGAGGAAATATATCATTCCATTAATCTTTTCTCATATTCCTCCTCCTTTTCCATCTCCCTTGACTTCAGTGGATCCCTAAAGTCTTAGAAAAATCTGGCAATGGGAGTTCTTATCCTTTCGGAAGTGAGCTAGTTTACTCATACTGCTCCCCAGAACAGCAGCTGAGAACAGTGGGAAATCAAGTGTTTGCATTTTTGTTGGCTTTGCATTAAGCAACAGGAGGATAGGTTATTTGTGATGGAATTCACTCCAGGTAGCTGACATCACTCAGCAGCAGACCACAGCAGCAGAACTGAAGGAACAGGGAAGCATTAAATAAGAAAGCAGGTGTGCAGTGGTGCACACTGAATAGCGTCTTGGTGGAGCAGCTGCAGCAGTGAGCACTCTGTGTTCTCTGAGCTTTGGTGGCTTTTGTGACCTGTGCACTCCATGTATAATGGACACAGGGGAGTGAGGACTAGCTGTGAAAAAATAGAATACTTCCACGTACTTTTACAGAGCCCCTTTGGAATAACTGCAGTCTCTTCCTATTTGTCTGTGAACACAAACTGATATAATGTTCCTCCCTCCTTTCCATTCCCTTGGCATAATTCTTGCATTACTTTAAGGCATCTCATAATATAGAGGAATTTTCTTTCTGACCCATGAGAGCACTGAGGCTTCTGAGTTCTAAATAATCCTGACCAGCTTGGATTGAATCTCTTCACTATCACATGTTACTGCTTGTAAAACCATGAAATGCTTTTAAGTAAAATTTGTTCCCACTGCTTGACTTGATTACTTTTGAGCAATGATGAGTTGATTCTGTACATCATGCAAACTGTAAATAATTTTATCAAGTCATCTATTTATTCTCTTTAACTTCATAGTATGTTCCATTCTTCTTGCATAAAGGGATAGAACTGAAGGAGGGACACTTCTCTTCCCCTATCTTTGTGACCATGAGGGACAGTGTTTAAAGAATACCAGTTAGCACTTTACATCTCGTTGTATATGTTTCCTGTTATTTAGTTGCCAAGATGAAGTGTAAAGGGTTGCAAAAGGTAGAAGTGAGATGAGTCCAAGTTAAACTGCAAGCAGCACATGCCTTTATTCCTAATGGTTTGATGTGGGATGGAATACATTCACTAACCCCTGAATGACTGTCCGGGGGCATTGTTAGAATGAATCAGCTAGCTGTTTTCTGGAAGAAAATACACAACATTCTATCATATTTTTTATGTGCACCCAAGTGGAATAGCCCAATTCAGCAAAGTTTTGGTTAATGCCTTTTGAAAATTAAGCTCAAATGACTACTTGGGAAAGAGCAGTCCACGAAGAACCAATTTTTCCTAAGGGAATGAGAACGTCACTGCAGACACTTACTCCTTCATGAGGTGTGACATGCAGTGTTCACCCTCAGATATTCTTTGTACTGGTTGTGGCTACTATGCATGTTTCTGTTTATCAAGTGCATGTACACGGTGCACCAACCTGTAATTCAGAATAGCAACTTCATCATATTGTACTATGTATGCAATTATGCAAGGTCTTATACAGGATACACATCGTGACAAAAAACAGCAGAAAAACGCTGTGAATTATGCAATGGTGAATGATTAAATTCTTCCTGCTTTCATGTATATTTTATACTGCAATTCACAACTTCCAGGCCTAATGCATACACTGATCATTTGTTTTGCAAACTGTCAGTCTTATTGCATCTTAGCCATCTCTAAAACGACTTAGAGTGTAATATTAGAAACAATTATAGGTGATTATGGATTGATGTTTCACTGAAAGCTGATTTTATTTAAGTCGTAGATTCCTATCCATGTTCTGCTAACATTTGTATAAATGAGCGACTGGTGATTTTTACGCATTATTAGTAAATTTAATAGTCAAACTCTTCAAGGGATTGTAAGCCTGTTACTTTGTGGTTAATTTGCTGCCTTCCCTTTTTAAACTTAAGTGACAAATTAAGTTTAATTAATTCCTACATTCTTGAACCAGTCCTTTCTGATTTAGGTGCTGGTTCTTTCAGTTGCTAAAATAGCTTGTTTCTTGAAATGTAAGAGTGGAAAATACTGGAAAGAGACCATAAGTTGGGTGTGGTGGCTTTTTCTGATTTTGTTTGGTGTCATGTCATGTCTCCCCACTTCCCCAGATTTTTTACCAACCTCTGTGCTGCCTAGGTTTTGGAGCTGCTTAGGAGAGTTTTTGGAGTGAAGTTTAGGCAGTGAATGATTGGAAACCATAACAGCATTCTTGGCATCTCCTTAGTAATTTTATATAATCAGATGCCTCCTTTAAGTTAGTGGTTTGTTAAATCACTGGTTTATAGATTTTTAAGTGCTTCACTCTGTGTGCAACTCTAAAGCTCAGTCTTATTTTCCTGGAATTGAAATTGCTGATCTGGAAGGCACACTTCCTCTTGCCTCTCTCCCCATGTGTTTCAGTCTTTTGTCTTTTACCAGTTATGCTGGAAAGGGTAAATTATTATATGTTTCACTGTAAGAACAGTGAAACGTCAAACAGTGAAGTTGTAACTTCTGAATGCAGACATTGTGGAAGTGCTCAGTCCCACCTTACACACTAATTTTTGACACTACATGTACCTGAGAAAAATATATTGTCCTACTACAGAAAGTTTGTCTGATAGCATGCTGTCTGGGATAAAACTCTGTATGGGATGTAAGGTAGCTACGATGTGACAATGCTCTTTAACCAGGAAAGGTACTGTGAAAAAATAACTAAGCATAACCATCAAGGACTTCATGGCAGTTAATGCAGATAGCTAAATTATTTGTTGATTATTTATTTGACTAGTTGAACCACTTTTTAAATTCCCATTGGGCAAAATCTAATGTCTGTGAATGCGTTCACTACTTGTGTGATACTTTGTAGGTGATACTACAGACAAATTATATTCAGCATTTTGTATATATACACTTTTTGGGGGGATACTTTTTGATAAGTACATCAAAATCTTGAGAGCCACCATCAAGCAAGAGAATCCTGTTATGTTTGTGTACATAAATATAAAAGAAGTAAATTGTTCCAACCTTCCTTTTTTATAACAAACCTTTGTTAGAGGTGTATCTTCTAGGGCAAAAAGTGATTTAATACCTGACACTAAAATCTGAGTTCTCATGTTCCCTTTGTGATAGGGCATCTGGTCAGTTGCATGTTTTGGAAAATATGGTAATATCATTAATTTCTCTCTCATTATCTGCTCTGCAAATAGTCTTCAGAACAGTCTGAGCGCTGAAACAGGAAAACTGCAGAATGAACATCAGTGACTGCTGTAGAACTCTGAGGGCACAGTTAGGCTACGGTTTATGGGGGTGTCTCATCTTCTGGAAGTAAATCTTGCTCAGTGTGTGATAATTTTATGCCAGCTGCTTGTTGCTAGGAGACAATAGGTTTACTATGTTTCTACAACAAATGCCACGGAAAGATTTGTCCATCTTTTAATGCCACTAATATAGTCACGTTTGTGGAGAAATATAACAAGTTAATAAAGAGATTGGACTCCAAAGTGTTGTGAAGTCCTTGAATTTCCACTGGTGGTTTTAAAGACTGGCAATAACTCTTGTAGGATTTAGTAGCTCAGTTATTTGTATCTTCTCTTCTGGTATTATTGTGCTGTTTGTCTCTGGGCTCTTTAGGATGTTTTATCCACACGTGGAGTTATCCTAGGAAAATGAAGAGCTGTGCTTTTGAATTTGTAATGAATCTTTAGTGACTCTTTTTGTTGGACTTCAAATGGGGGTTGGTTGGTGATGCAGTCCTGCTGCGGTAGGAAATGGCACTGGAAGCACCAGCTTCCTCTCAAGGCAGAAGAGAGGAGCCTGTGCCCCATGAGTGCGCTGCCTCAACATGGTGCTATCCAATAATTCAGTAGTATTTGTAGCTATAGTATGTGTGTATAGATAAATTACAGTTTTGGTCAGACTGTGCTGACACCTGTAAGACGGCAGAGTCTGTGTGTGCAGTGGTTGCTCTTTTTCTTGGCGAGTTTCTTCTAAAAGTGCCTTTCTTTGTCGACTAATTCACAAAGCAGTGTATTCACTGCACATGTCAAATCCTTTGTCTGCCTATTATCTATCTACATTAAAAGGATATATTCTTTAGCATTTCCTAAGCCTTAAAAATTGTCTTTTTCCCACTTTCTTTCCTCTTTCAAAATGTTATGCATTTAGAGAAGTGGATGTGCTGAAATCCATTCTATTGAACCATCTGTGAACAAGTACAGTATGACCCACTTCTGCTGAATATCCTCTCAGCTAATTATCTACAAAAATTCGTCTGCATAGCCTGCTGTCCAAATTGCTACCATGCACCAGAAGTAATTCACTGTGGAGAAAAGGAAATGGTTTAGTAAACATTATTACAGAACCAGATACTTAAAAACATCTTCAGGTACTTGATTCTTAGATGAAGCAAAGTATAATTTAAAAAAAGGAAGTGGGTGCACATACAAGTGCCATGTGAACATAAAAAAAGTGAGGAACATATTGGGATGAAGAAACAGGGAAAAGTGTTGGGTTTTTGTTGTTTTTTGTTTGTTTTTTCAATTAGAAATCTAGAGCCTCTAGCCTGTATGGGGTGCCTATTGCTCTCAAATGATGGATAACATCACATAAGAGCAGATTTGCATAGGCTTGGTTCTGATACATAACATTTTAGATGCTTGGCTAAGTTTAATACAAACTTAAATGAGTTGCACTGTGCTAAAAATTGTTGTGAATCTTGACTGTGATAAATACTTCACTGAATATGTCCCAGCTCATCTTTCAATATGCTTTTCTGGTGAAATTTCAGTAACTTTGGTACCGTTGGTGCCCAAGAAAAAGGGGTGCATAAAAATGTTTTCTGATTAAAAGATTAGAATTATTATGAGGAACTGTTTTTTCTGGAAATTATGAAGAGTCTTAACATTGGATTCAGTAGGATATATGAATTTTATTGGAATCCATTTTCTAACTTCCAGTCTGGTAGAATTTAAGCAGAAGTAAGATATGAGCAGATGAAGAAAGTTCAGTGAATACTTTCACATGTTTAAATGCCCGTCAGGTGTTTTCTTATATCCTTGATACTCATGTTGCCATACCTGTCTCAACAGTCAGAATTTTGCACAGAAGTGTATGCAATGTTGAAACTTCAATTCATGGCCTCAAATTTGTATACACTAGAAATTCACAAACTAGAACAGTATTGAATTAGGCTCATACTGTGAATAAGCTTGAAGTGTTTTTTAAATTTGTGCAACTTCCTTTTCCGCCCATTTCCTCTTGTGTGAGGGAGCACAGGGAGGACACTGTTCTTCTCCCTTTTTCAAATCAAGAACATTTTAAGAGGAAGCCATTACCCTTTTTACAGGCTAACACCTGCAAATGTGTGAGGAACAAAACTGTACCTAATAAGCAGCCTGGTGCACATAATTTGCTCTACCAAGGGAGTTACTTAAATTTTTTTTGTTCATCATGCCTAGAAGCCTACACCAAGACACTCAGTTAATCATTTACTTCCTTTCTGTGCATTTTATTTTGGAAATTATCACATTTTGTATGCAATTTTCCTTACATGTATGTAATCCTACTTTTACTCATGAAACCTGAGGAGTCAACCCCCTTGGCAGTAGTTGCAAAAATTAAAGAGGAATTGCTCAGGACCCCCTCCAATGGTTTTAGACAGGAATGTACAATGTATTTTTAATATCTGTGTTAATACTGCTCATTTATCTGAGTCTAATGTGCATAGTCCAAACCGGTCTTCATCTACAGTTTCCTAGGGCTTTTCCTCTGTTCCTGTTAGAAAAATATTCCCTATTCCAGATTCTGGGCTACACTTGTGTTTCCTTCTCTTAGTCTTATTTTGACTGTTTGGTGTCTCAGAGCATGGAAGTACTATTTGATCGCAGGTAGGAAGGAAGCGAGGGGAAAACTGCTGAGGCTGGCTGGGAACTGAAGTGGTATCGCCTCGCTTTGGGAGAATGGGTGACATCCAGCTCTGCTGTGGCAGCACAAAGCTCTACTTCAGCTGCATTCTCTGGCCTCATGGGAAGTATTGTGCCATCTAGAGAGCTGCAAAATTGTATAAAATGTGATGTGATATACTCAACTACAATTTCTTTTAAATGAATTGTGAGTTTCACCTCAGTCATAAATCTGATCATACTTTCAATAGTGCAGTTCTGACTAAATGCACTAACATCTAGAGGTGCTTTAGTGCCACTCTAAAGAAACCTCTACAGATTTTGCTAATGCCCTTGCTAGTAAGAGAAGGCAGAGCAGAGCAAGGAATCACAGAAACGTTTTGTGCTTTATTCTTAGTGAGATCCATACATCCTCCAAATCACTATGCAAATGAGGGGCCAGAACATGCCTTCAACCTTTTTTTTTCCCCTTAGAAGTTTGACTTGATATGTCCACAATATGTTGCTTTCAGACAGGTCTTTAGCAGAATGCATGTGTTTGACTGGGTGTGCTTCATTTTGTTTCAAAAGGAACTTCTTCATGTATTTTCCAGGTTTTTTGGATACTGAAATATTGTTAGATCAGCTGCTAGAAAGCTTTTTCATTTGGAAATCTGAGTCTTTCTACATGCTTGGTGAATAGAGACCAGCCCTTTAGTTTCTTGCAGCTTGGGGTTAGAGAGATCTGTTTGTCCACAGTTCAAATCTCTTGTGAGCAGATGGTTCTTAAGACCCTCTAATTCCTTAGATGAAAAAGTAGATTATGTTCCTTTTAGTTTTACTCTTGAAAAATAATTTCCTCTCCAATGCTAATCAAATGCACACTACAGAACATTAAAGAAGAAACGACGCATATCACCTACGTTTTGTCCTTGCCTATGGATGCACAGACACACACAAATGCTCCTTGTTCCTTTTTACCTGATTTGAACCCCTGGATCTCACTTTCCTGACAAATTTGTTGTATCGTCACATAAGGAAGTAATAATATCAGTGCCTCAGCTTGTGTTGTGAATGAAGCAGTAGTTTAAAACAAAACATCCAGTTGAGGAAGCAAACATGGCATCAGGGTGAATGCATATTGACAAAATAGCTCTTTGAGGGCTGCTGCTTAGCCATGCCTTTGCACCCTAAATTTTGTTCCTTTCTTTTTATGCAGAGGAACGAATCTGCATAAGCTTTGCAGTTCTAGGGAGATGATTCACCTACCCGTGAACCCAGGAATGCTGCAGAAAGCTTTCAGGGAAAGGTGCAGCATTATAAATATTTTAAACCTCTCTGCGAGCAGGGAAAAGTGTGACATATGTTTTACATTTCAGTGCCTGCTACAGTACCATTATTTTAGAACCTGTCGCCTTTCGTAGGCTATGTGCTCACAGACAAATGCCATCGCTTCAAAACCAATAGCTAAGCTGCCTCTTTTCATGCTGTTTCTTTCAGTTCCAACTGACAGTTAAAAAATGTTTGTTGTTCCCTCCTCCAGTCCCTGTTCGAAGGGACCTGACCTAAAAAGATTGTAGCATACAGCTGAGCTTAAAATACAAACATTCCCTTTGAAAGTTGTAACGTTCCCGCTTGTCTGGGGCTGCTCTGAAGAAAAAAACAAAAAAGAGGAATCTCAGTGTTTGAGTGATGCAATTCCTAGATAAAACCTTTAGCTGGGAAAAGGGGGAGATGTGTTTGGAGTCTGCTTGAGTGGCACGAAGAAAAATTTCCATATTTAAGGTAAAACAGCTGCTGTTTTTTTCTTTTCCTCTCTGCTTGGAAAGCTCTGCTTTATGAAGCATTGCTATCGCCAGTGGGGAAATGAGGTATGGTAATGAGGCATATTTGAGATCCTTCCATGGGCCAACAATGGCATGAGGCCTTCTGAACTCTACTTCAGCTCTCCCTCCACCAAGTGTTGCCTACTGTCTGCGATTAATATATGTGCAAAATACCATGAAGCATATCAGAACAAATTTAAATAATTCACAATACAAGGTGACAACTTGGTTTGGAAATAGGTTTTTATGGTAGAGTGTGTTTTTAGTATCATAGAATTATTTCAGGAATTTGGTGTGGAATGGTGATATTTCAGATCCTGATGTCTTTGAACTGCCTTACGAGAAATCCAGAACTGTTTGTTCAGACACATTCTAATTTTTAAATGAGAGTTACTTTCATGTTGCAACAATAAATAACTTACTAGAGTCTTGTGCAAAATGAGGGGGAAAAAATGCACTATTCTGTCCAGTCTACCTTCAGTCTTTCATAAGAAATGTCATCAATTTAAATATTTTAAGGATGTCTGAATCATTAAAACCAAAAGTCTTGGCTCCAAATCCCTTACCATTTTAAGTTAAGGACATGTTCTTTTTATATCCACACCAGAGGAATGTGTTTGATGCCACTGATATAGGTCATGTTCAGCTGTTCAGAACACATCTGTGTGGCTCCTACACTAAGGAGCAGAGATTGTGGAAGTACCATCCCACAGGGAATTGAAGAACCAACTAGATAAGCATAAACCCCAAGCTGCTCAGGTAAATGCTGCCTTGGGGGTACTGGAATGAACTGCGTGTTCTGAGGTCTGTAATAGCTCTCTTTTGATTTTGTGCCTCTGGTTGTGGTTTTGGGTTTTTTTTCCTTTACCACGTGCTACTGAATTCTTTAAAGCTTGACTGTCTTTCTGAAATAAATGCTGTTCAATTTGGAGTTTGATCTTGATACAGAAACTAGGGGTTGAGAGCTGTATCTTATGTGATGTGAGAGAGCAGAATAGCTGATTAAACAGCTCTTTCTGGCCTCCAAAAGGAGTTTTGCAGTAGCTGAAACTCATAGTGTTCTCTGCATGCCTAAGCTCTTGCAAAAAAGGTCAAAAAAAAAGGCATCAAACATATCTGAGATACTGAGTGTTTTCTTCATTGTAAAGAATTTTATTTCCTTTTAATTTCTGCTTTTTGTCTTAACTCTCAATGAAATTGTAATGTCAGTGTTTGCCTCTTGAGTCTGAGAGTAATAGTGAGATGAATGTGTACTAAATTGAGGGATACCTCTCACATTTCTTTTACCATGTGTATGGCAATAGAATCAGGGAAAACACCTTTTTAAAAATATGTTTTTCAAAATTAAATTGTTTGTTAATAACAGGATGCATAACAAATGATGTAATTGTAGTTAGTGGTCTCTGAGTGCATACAGAGAGTTTTCCTTCTTATTTCTTGCAGTCTTTGTTTGTGCATTTGCCACGTTTAGACTGACACAGGTAGGAGGAACAGGGCCTGACCCAAAGGCACTTTGGCCAAAAGTACAAAGAATATAGTGTTGCTCCAACTGTGGCAAAAGAGTCAGGAGAGAGTACAACCCTTCCAGTATTCACTGGAGTATTCACTGATTCAAAAGGTTAATTTCTTCCACATATGATAATTTTGTTGCAATATAGTTAGGCTAATAGCTGACAATTGTGTGTTAACAGTTAATAGTAATTCATAATATAATTATGCACAGTGTGGACGGCACAGTTTGTATTTAACTGTTGCTCTTGACTTCTATAAAGCTCCTTTTTTAGAGCTCAAGTTCTGTGTACTGTTCAACAGGCTAATTTGAAAGATAATGCACAAGTGCAGGGAATTGTCAGGAATCTGTAAGGATTTCCTGATAAAATTCTTAAAAATTCCTAAAGGTGTTGTGTTGATATATTATGCTATACAGTTTTTTCCCTAGCTGGAAGCTATACACTTGCACATTTTAGACACATATATTGAAAAACAAATAAAGGTTGAAGAGGAGATGTACTCCTGTGTCTGATATAGATCTTAACAAGGCCCTTGTTCGTCTTTCTTCACCTCTACCAATTAATTAACAATGATGTTTGTTGACATTCGTTTCCACTGCCTGGAGGCATTTGGTAAAGTAAAATGCTGTAATTTTAAATGGTATTATTTTCAGAGACCACCACAGGAAGAGAAGACTACTGAAAAATTGTTGAATCTGAACAAAGAATCAGCCTGAAATCTCTAAGGGAGAGTGCATAAAGAATTGATTGTGTTCACAATCAGAGATCAGGGACATCCTCTGGCACCTGACAGGGAAACCAGTCCAGACTGTGTGCATTCTCTATTCAAATGAATCCATGTTCAAATCTGGGTTCAAGGTGCTCAGAGATTTTGCCTGAATATATTTAGGAAAAAATGTAGATCCATGAAATCTCACCTGATTCATTTACCAATGCTAGTGCTTTGGTCAAGCAGTTCTCATAATTTCGCTTAAGACCTGATGTATTAGCAGAGAGATGAAGCATATGGCGGATTAGATTTTTTGTAGAACTTAGAGGAAAAGGTAGTCTATAATGTACACTAGTATGAGAAGAACAGGTGATTTTTTTTTTTTAAATGCCAAAGTCACTTAGGTGTCTTTCTCCTTTGTACTGAACACAGAGGATCTGAATGTACTCCTTTTGAAGTTAATGTTTATAACTACTGAGCCTGTAGATGGTAGGAACGATTTAGTGAAATTCAGCAAATCCTCTGTCCCATCCCCGTTGAAGCATTTGCTGTTGATTTCAGTGGAACAGACTTTCACTCGTCTTCTTAAAGCAGTGGGAAACACCTGAAATGTGGACAAGATTTCTGTCTTAGTTGTTTAGACACAAGTAGTTCAGAGATCTCTTTTGAAACCATGAGAGATGTTCCTGAGGTCAGAGTCTGAGCTGCCAGTGTGAAAATTTTCCCCAGAAGAGTAAACATTGAAAACATATGCTGCTATTTAAATCATCACTGAAAATCAACATGCTTTTTTTCTTATCCTGTTGAATAGCTTTTGCTAAAGGAACAAAGCAGTGTTTTGTTTAAACACTGAACTTGGCACACGAGTGTAATGCTCTAAGCAGAGACCAGGAGCAGGGCTGAAGCTTCCACGTAAACGCAGAGCTCCCTGCTGGGTGCACTGGGAGGGGAGGAGGAGGAGGACAGAATTTCACCACCTTCCCTGTCTGTATCGCAAAGCTGTGGAAAAGAGGCAAAGTTTGTTGTTTGGTTATACAGCTTTTTTCCCTCCTGTGGCAAAATCCAGCAAAGTTTCCAAGAACTTTTTTTACTTTTCTAAAAAAACCAACAACACTTTTTCCTGAAAAAAATCCCAATTTATGTTGTGAAACCTTTCATTACGCAAAACACACCAGTACTTACTATTGCAACTGAACATATCCCAGAGTTTCTTTTGACCCTGATAGTTGTAAAGTAAAACTAAAGATTTGGCATACAGATCAAACCCTCCAGAATCATCACACAGAAGGTGTTAAACTGCAAATTTATAAACCCTGATGAAACAATAATTGACAAAGCTATCTGAAGTATATGGGTTGATCGTTGTTAGTTATTCTTTGTCTAACAGTGCTCATAAAAGCCATCAGATTTGCTTAAATTGGAAGGATTTTGGGAATCAGACTGAAGTTCCTGCCCTTAGTGGTATTTGAATTTTATTCTGCCAATATTTTTATTTGTATTGAGCACAGCTGTGAAATGAAATACATAACTGAATTGATGCTTCTTGGTCTTAGTCTATCACCTTTGTCTCCTTGAACATAACAATGAGTATGTTCCAAATTGCAATTGTCTTATCAAGGATACATTTATCCATAGTAAGTAGCATTAGGGAAAGTTGTTGGACAGTGAATAAGATACAATTTTGTGACCAGAAACTTTGATTTCATGGACCAAATCTGTAAGAAAGGGTGCAGATGGTGGTGTGTGGATATAGATATTTTTTTTTTGTGTTTATAAGGTCTAATTCTGTTACCTAAGCTGCAGCTCCAGGACTTGCAGAAGTGTCTCCAGAGATGATATAGAAGATAAAAGCTAATTCTATTATTGTTCCTACTCTACTGCCATGCTTCTGAGAGGGCTGAAACCTCCCAGAGGTGGCAGAAGCCCACTATTACCTGCTGTTCCACATTTCCAGCAGTTGTCTTGGAGTGCGCTGTTGGTTTTAACTTCACGACCGATGACCTACAGAGTGCTTCAGCTGTCCGCCCCTCTCCTCCCAAAACCTGCTCCCCTAGCTCTGGCAAACCTTTCCTGGACCTTTTGAGAGGAGCATGACAGTGTGTTTGTGGTCCCTGTACCCAGGCAACATTTTCCTGGTAGGCTAGCCAGGAGTGTAGAAGAGGGTTTGGTCTGGTTCACAAATTTTGTTCCTCCATAAGGGTGAAGAAAATTGCCTATTTTGATGTGTTGAATTTATGTTAGAGAGCTCAAAAATTAGGAACATGAAGGACTCTTAGAAAATTAAGGCAGAAAAGACTAAACAGGTAATTTTACTAATTGCATGTGCCATTGTAGACTTATTGGCACTCTAAAATACTCATTATGGAAAAATATAACACAAATAAAATTATGACTGCCCTGATGTTCAGGGTAGGAAAGATGACATTTCAGAGGTGGTGTTGCATCTTGGAGAAGATGAAATATGAGGAGACTTTTATTTGAGAAAAAGACAGTTTCTAGTTACTCTGTTTAGACTGTGTCTTGTAGGTCTTTGGTATATGTCCCTGCAGACCGCTGCTGCTCTGTACTGCCTGTAAAAGAAAAGAAATGAAAATCTGTGCTTTGTGAAGTCACTGTGGCTTAACACGCCAGCTGTGATGAAGAGTGTTTAGGTGGAGCTTTGTGTAATCTGCCATAAGATTTAATGTGTTCCCAGGCAATCAAAGTAAGAATCAACTGCATGAACTACAAATGAAAATTAAGTATATCATGATACAGGTCATATAAATCTCATGTATTTATGAGCTATCCTGAAAAAAAATTCTTCACACCCTTCAAGTAAAACTCAGCCTGGATCTGCGCATTTGGGACACAGTGTTAATATAAACCCCAGTGTCTGGAAACTGGAAAGGAGTTACACTGATGATAAGGCATTTGCTACTTGTTCAAAGAAGGGAAAAATACCTCTTTGAGTCTTTTCTGTAGACAACGCTTTATATAAGCAACTCCTATATCTCTACACACTAGCCATAATTATTTGCCAGTAGATGGAGTAGTTAAATCAAATGTCTATCATTTACTATTGGATCAGTTTGTGTGACAGGCTCCATAGCTTCTTGACACCATTAAACCCTTGTGCTTTCTGCTCTGATGTTTGGGGAGTCATTTCAGTTCTTGGTAAAGGCTCTCTACTTTTGCTATAGTGACAAACATGATTAGTTACACATCTTTCAACAAAATCTTTTGCATTTCATTTTCCATTGGACATCAGGCTCGCCTGCCAGAGATTTTAATAATATCTCCTGCATCTCATTTTAGGACATTCCTTACTGTGGCTCGCTGTCATAAGAAAAAGGATACTTGAAAAATGTAGAAATAGGCTACTGACAATGCTAATGGTAGACTGCTAATCTAGAGATCTCATTTATCAAGGGAGGACAACGTTTAGGTTTCATGGAGATTTCTGCCCTGTCATTAGGAGACACGTGATGACTCTGTTCTTTCATGGTATTGTGAAATAGAGGAGTTATTTGCAAATCAAACCAAACCACACCACCTTGGTGGATATAGGCAGCAAGTTTACATTTACTGAAGTTGAAAGTATTAATGTGTTTGAGACTACACAGCTGTGAAATCCATTGCATTCCCTTCATCTTAGACTTCCCTGGATGTCAGCTCTGGGGCTGTAACCTTTGCAGCACCCAGGTTTTCTCATTCTGCAGATGATGGTCATGGTGCCACAGCTGGTTACTATGGCCATATTTCTCACAGGGACAGAATGGCTCGTTTTGCCTCCTGTAGAAGAACAATCCAAACATCAAGTCTGTTACAAGATCACTAAAATTAGTCCGGGATTGTTTTTGGCCTCTACAAAGATGGTAGCTGCAGTTTTGGGACTTAAACAAACCAGTATTCTGTGAAATCTAAATGTGGGAAAAATTAGTGAAGAAATTTTAATATTTGGAAACTGTGAATTATTGGTTTATATTATAGCATTGTGGTATTTCTGTTGTTGATGGGGTGAGGCAATTACAACAAATGCTTTCTAGAAAAAAGTTAAAATAGGAAACAAAATTCTGATCTAGATGTAAAAAAAACCCAAAAAAACCTTGATGTGACGCAATACTAGAGATACGTATGATTTCACAGCAAAGTAGTCCAGCTTAAATGCAAACAGGAAAAACCTCACATGTAAAAAATGAACAAAGAATTCAAAAGAATTATGTTTTCACCTCTAGAATCTGAAGCATTCAGTTGACTATTTTTAAAATTGTTCTATTGAAAAAAATCAAATGTATCTGTTTCTTTAGCTGTAATTAAGGAAGGGGAAGAGGTGCAAAGGGAAATGCCCTGAAATGAAAGTTCATAAGGGAGGTTTTAGTTTTGAGGCATCATTCATTGTAAATCCTGGAATATTGTATTCTAGATATAATGGGAATGGTGGCAGATTTTCGTGTTTGCCTACATAACCAGTAATTTCCCAACAAGCTGTGGTTATAGGACTAGAGAATCTAATTAGACATGTAGAACATAAAATGAATAAACAATATCCCAGGTATTTAGGAATACTGGGAATTCAGGGCTAGTTATATACAATTTTGATTGTTTCTGTATTGGTTTCAGTGGTTATTTATTCGGGGTAATTTGGCTTTGCGACTTTTTTAATGATTCTGAAGCAAATTTGCAGTACCTGGGTTAACTAAACTGTGACCCAGTCCAAAATGAGGATAAAAAAGCAGGGTAGTGGATATATGAGGCTTGGGTAGCCTGCATACCAACGAACATACACAAGAGCCACTGCTTTGTGCCAGAAAAGAACAAACTGCAAACTCTTTTCAGCCAATAACAAGAAATGGTTCTATCCAAGTGCAGGAGTCAGCTACCCAGTGAAAGAAAGAAGGCAGAGAACTGTACGCTAGAAAAATGACTGCTCTTACAAACTCAGTGAAGAACAGGTGGAGATAAAAGTGCAGGATCAAAGCTTTGGAGACTTGCTGAAAACTGAAATATGAACATCAGATGTTTTCAAATGCCCTTGGAATGGATTTCAACATTAGAACCTCATGTTTATTGCACATAACCCAAAGTCTTGTTTGAAGATAAACCTTTCAAGTTGAAATACCTTATTCGCTGCCTCAGGTAGCTTCTAAACAGTTCCTTGTTACCACCTTTATACAGTTGGTTTGACCTTTTTTCTCTTTGTGGCTCACCCAGAAATGTATCTTAGCTACCTCTTTACTTAATTCTCCTTCCTTGGCTCATGCTCCTTGCTTCATTGCTTTGAAACATCCTAAGTATGAACCATTCTCTTCCCACTGTTCAGATATCTCCTGGGAAAATCTGTATCCACTTTGTTGCTGAGCTGTCCCTAACTGAAGTACAGGAAGTGTTTTTGTATTTAAGGGCTCCTTTGCTGGTTTCCCAGAGAGAAGATATGTGTGCTCTATTTGGATATAAGGAGGCATTAAAAAGCGTACTATTTTTATAAAATACTGTTGGCTTTGGTAATACCATCAAAATTCACAATTGTTAAAATTCCCATTGATTTCAGTATAAGACAGAGTAAAACCCACCTTCTACTTAAGGTTATGATTTCATATTCAGAAACACTATTTTGTTTGTAACATCGTCTGTTGTTCTGGCATATTCTTCAGCATGCAGAATCTGGGTTTCCTGATAGCTTAATAAGCTCTCAATCTACCTCAGTGGAATCTGAAAAATCTGTGCCAGCTTCAAAAAATGTAAAGTGAAAGGATTTTGCGTGGTTAAAATGTAATTAGGAGAATGTAGGTAGGTGAGCTGCTTGCTCCAAGTGGGTTGAGCAGGTCATTGCTGAAATAGCCATTCTTCTGATCTTCTACCACAGCATCCTGGCAAAGGTTCTTCCTTAAAGAACATTTAACAGCACTTAGTACAGGCTCTGTGCTGACTCAGTCCTGCAAAAGTGTCAGAGATAGAGGGAAAATGTTTTTTTTTTTATTCCTTTCAGTAAGTGTGAAATACAGGTGATTTTTATTTTACACCATAACTGTATTGCTGCAGCTTTCTTTTAGATTTTATATCAAGCTGACTGCTGTCTTTACTGGAAAAACTGATGTTTTGATACAAAAAAGTACAAATCTTCAAGGAGTTTGTCAGCACCAGAAGGTTTTTTTTTTCATTTCAAGTTTATTGTCAAGTAATGTCAGGTACTCAAGACGTCCATGAAAGCTAATACAACTCTGTACAGGTTTGTCCAGGACTATGCATTTTTCATGATATTATAGCTCTCTGTAACAGTAGGCTAAAATCAGCCATTTGCAGTAGCTATTGGAAGCACTTTGGACAATTAATGTATGATGTTGTAGTATTATGGTCCTTGGTTTTGCCTTAATACCCCATTACTTGCTTCCCTATCTTTTATTGAAAAGGGCTGGACCTTCGTTGTCATAAGTCATTGGACCACCTCTGCTCCAAGCCTGACTTCTGTTGAGTGGCAACAAATATAGAAGTTGCTTTTCTGCAACAGGCCTGCAAGTTAACACCTGATGTTATGCAGAAGGTGAAAAAACCCTCAAAACAACCCTAGACTGAACCTTGATGAGTGGTGCTCCTCACAAGAAAATCCCGTGGTAACACCTACAGATGCTGTCAGCTGAGTATCTCCTACAGCACAAACTTTGCTGAGTGCAGGGGATTCAATTTGCATCCACTTCCTGGATATCTGGTATCAGAATGGCCAGTCTTTGGATTTTTTCCAGGTAGAGACTTCTTTTTTACCCGTTCTTCTTGCCCACAGGACTTTTTTCAGGACTCTTTATTCCTGTGTGGGATAGAGAAAAATCACTCCCTTTGGACCATGCCCATCATTTGCATCTGGGTCAAATAAGACTAAGAAAAGGAATCGTATTCTGATAACCAGAAGGCTAGAATAGTATCATCCAGATACCCTCTTTCTCCAGATTTGTCTTAGGAAATGAGATAAGACAGGATTATGGACAACAGGCTGTAAAAAACAAATGACTGGTTATAAGAGTTTATGACTATGTCTGCTTCTGGCCACTCTCCTCCATTGCCTTTAGTATCTACTTTTTTGGCATTGGGTTAGTTAATTGTTGGATTAATGAGTTATGTAAGTTCACTGGGGAATTTCATGTGCATCGGAGCAAGTAGAATTGAAGAAGTGAGATTGTCCTCCTGAAAGAGGTTTTCTCCCAAAGAATTTTTCTTTGGCACAGGTGTGCTGTTAATGTGGCCCACAAAAGCACACACTTATGGTTCCCAAAAGAAATTGGAAAAATATCCTTCAGAAACAAAAGATGGGACTGGTAAGCGTCACTCCATTAACCTGTGTACTCTCTCTGGTTTTTTATTCTTTTGTTTTGCTTGTACTTTTGTTCTGCCAGAACCATTTGTTTACATTTGTGTTAAATATTTCTCAAAATATTCTGCTGAAGTGGATCATGCCTTAAATAGTGTGAAATTGGAATCCTGAAGTCTGATAAGCAGGCCTGCAGAAGGATCTGGGACATGAATTTGGTCCAGGCTCAAGCTTAAGAAACAAAAACTTTAGTTTAAGAAACATTAAGGAAGAGAGGAGAATCCCCAAGTTTAAAAAATGAAAACCTCTGCACTACTTTTGTTAATGCTTGTTTCTTACAATGCAGCTTACTTCCTTCCAAGGCAATGCCCATTTTCCAAATGAAACTGTATTCAGAACTTTGAAAGGTTAAAAAAAAAAAGATAATACTTTCATCCTTTTTTTCTTCCAGCACAGAAAATCTAGGAAGCATATGTTTCTTGGAACTGTTCCTGCATTTTACGTCAGTGGTGAGTTGCCATAGCTCTGCCACCTGAAGGGCTGTTTGCTCAGCCAGTGTGTGGAGCACATTCTGGAGCTCTAATTCACTGGTGAGACAAAGGGCGGCTGGCTGCAGAATAGCCAAATCCTTCCCAAGCTCTCAGGCTCATTACTATGGGAACTCTATCAAGGCTGCAAGCTAGCATGGAATATTGACAGCATGAAACGTTGATGAGCACGCCTGCGTTTTGGCAAATTAGATTTACTATCTCATCCTATCTAATAGACCATTTAGAGGTCTGCCCCTGAGACACATCTCTTTAGCTGAGCATCTACCATCTTCTTGTAATGTTTTTATCTTCAGTCTGAATGGCCACAGCTTTATGAATATGCTTCTCTGTACTTTAATTTCCTTGTTGCTGGAAAAAAGCTTCTGGGTGGACATGCAGATGCTAAGAAAAGGCAAACAAGGAGCTGCATTGAAATGTACTCCTGAACAAATCCATCAATTAATCTTTATATATACACCAACACACTTATTTTATATATGTACACACATTTATACGCACACACACACATAAAAACACAGTCTCCCAAATGGGTTAATGTGTACAGCATTGCAAAATAGATCTGCCATCATCCCTGACAGGCTGCTGGAAATGGAGTTGATTGAATATGACTCAGACCCTCAGTCTCATTGTCCAATTCATCAGTGAATGCACTGCAGGCTCATTGATTATATGTAAGACCAGCAGGAATGCTTGGCTTGCTTCGTGGGGCTGCCTGTATTGAGCTATTATAAACACTCTCTTCTCTGCTGTGTGCATTTAAATAAGTTTAGGTCACTTAAAATTGACAACTTAGACACAATTTTTATGAATTTAAAAAAAGGAATGCAGGGAGTTCTTTTTCTGAAGAAGTTGGTTTCAGAGAGAACTGTGTCCACAGACTAATCATTTAAATATTATGTTAATATTTTGAAATAATTTTCTTACTGGTGTTTCAGATGCAGTAGCTGATTTTTTTTTTAATTTTTCTTTTATGATGAGTGTCAGTAAGTGTATCTCTATGTGTAGTAGAATTTAAACTAAAATTCAAAATTAGCAAAAGATTGTAAATGGAAATGCTTTTCCATGGGTAACATGTTTGCATACCACAAGAAAAAAATCTGAAAATCTTTTTCTTCTAATAATTATGCACACAGTTATAAGTAAACCTCAGTTTTCCCACAGTAAACTGAAATGTTACTGTTCCATGCCTGTAGATGTGCCTGTTCTTGGGAAAAGAAATTCACTTTTAACTAGAAACAGTAGATGTCATTGCACCTTTCATTTCTGTGTCCTTGTGTCTCTGGAGAAGTGGACATGATGGGTGGAATGGGCTTAGTCATGTCCCTTACTGAGGGAAGAATGACAGAAGCCCTTTACTAGCTGCTGTTGGTCCCACGGGCTCTATTTTTTACTTCTTTGTGTCATATGGTCCACTGGCAAAGTATACAGGAAAAAAATTACTGTTTTACAGTGTGATCTTGCTGCTTTCAGACACACTCCCTGGGAAAATGGTACTGTTTATGAACAACTACAGCACCCATTGTTCGGAGTCTGGTATGTTTTGTGGGGTTTGGTTGATTTGTTTAGGCTTTTTCTTTTTATCTTTTGTCTTTTTCTTTTCTTCAAGACCTTTTCTGCAGTGATATGCCATTCCTTCTGTAGACAGAAGTATTCTCCAGTCTTCTGGTCTTCATAAAATACTGTGTGAAGTCCTTATCAGTGGAGACAAGAGAGTATGTAATGAAACAGTATTAACAAACCCACTTATCATCATCATCCTAGTTTTGGGGAAAGGAGATGGAATGTCAAGGAACATCTTCTTTTTCACATCCACAAACATAAAATATGACATAATTTTTGTTTGCTAAGCATTGAAAAAATTGCAGGATGCGCTTGTAATTATATAGTGCAACAGACAACTTTTAATGCTGGCATGCCTTTAACTTATGGGATATATCGTGGAGGAGTTTTGTAGCCAAAATATTTCATCTGCTTGTGCTGCTTAGGAGCCAGAAGCCCCAGTAAGGAGGAGGAGGCCAGGGATGCTGTAAGGGCAGCCTGAAATTACCAGATAGGTTACACGCATCTGAAAACACAGTGTTCTATTGCTGTTTGCGCTGATCTCATTCGTTTGTTTACATACCCTGATTTTGCTCTCTCCCTGACCAGCTCCCTGCACCTTGTGTTTCCCGAGTGCTCATTTCGGTGCTGCTTACGCAGAGAGAACAAACAATCCAGGCAGCCAGCGGAGTTTGCCGGACACCCTGCGCACGCCTCACTCATGCTGCCAGGAGTCTGAAAAAGCGAACTGCCTCTCCACTTCTGTTTGGGTTTCAATGCCAAGTCATTAGTCCTAGGATATCCAGCTTTCTGCCTATCTCTGCTGTTGAAGGAGTGCTTGTTTTTTCATGGCTTTTAAAAGGAATGTTCATGCTGACTGATAGGGCTCTGTATGTTGTCTTCGGTAGCTCAAATATATTTAGGTGCAGAATGTTTGAGTTGTTGACCCCATGATTCTAAATGAAAGTTTCTATTCTGAGTTTAATTGATCTAAAATGATGAAAGGTCTCACAAAAAACAACCTGTTGTCCACTTAGTGCTTTTTTCTAGCCAGTGGGGGGAAAAGCGGAAGTCAAACATCTACTATCCTAAATAGTCAATGCGTTAAACAAACACTACTTTTACTAGAAAAAAAATTGCATCTCTATTCACCATGATGTGTGTATTTTCCAGTATTCTTAATTTTTTTTACCCTATGTTTTACTTGGGATTTATACACAGGTGATCCTTTCAGAAAGGCCAGGTGTCTTGGTGAAACCACATTCTGGTAAATTCTGCAGGCTGAATCGCATGTTGAGTATCCAAGAATTTCCTGCCATCTGTTAATGTGCAGTATTCTGGATTATTGTCATACCACCACTGAAATTAGAACCTGAGGTGACAGGCTTCCTTGTTATCTTTTTGCCATTTTTCTTTTTATTAGCATTATTTTTAAGCTATTTGCCTGAATTTTGTGGATTGCTTTTGTTCTGTTTAAATATGATTAAATTTCTACAATTTGAACCATTTGGAAACTGACAAAACAGAAGAATCTAAGTGCTGCAAATAGACAATTCTGCACAACCTTCATTCTCCAGAATTTACAATGTCAGAAATACCAATTTCTCTTACCTAAATTGGAAAGACGGATGGAACTTTTAGAAGCTTTGGCGAACTCCAAAGAAACTGCTGAACATCCATGCATTTAACAGAGGTGAACCCAAATTTCAGACACTTTGAGATTCCCTCGTTAAATGAAGGGCATTAAATGCAGTGCCCCATGGAGAGGAGAAGCTGTGTTATTGAGTGCATTGAACTGTTTGGCCTGGGCAGTGGGGACGCCTCCGGAGTGGCCCAGAGCAGAGTCTTCGGGAAGCAAGCTGTTGTCATGGCTTCAGCTTCCTCCCCAACGTTCGGTTCACAATAGCAGAAGGATTAAGTGTTTCAAGGAAGGGCTTGAAACTGAGTTTGTGGTGAGATGGAGAAAGGGGGTTCAGAACAATCTGTGCTGGCTGCTTTCCAGCAGGGGATATACATAATGGCAAGTGATGTCACGTAGTGGAGAATGCAGCAAAATTCTTCAAACAGCAAAAAATCAGGGCACTTGCTGAAAACCAGAAAGAGATAGGTGGTGTGAAAATGTGTGTGTATGTACGTGCATGCATGTTTATAATATATTTCTGTCTTGCCAGTTTTCAGGAAAGTATTAAGAGACAAAAGCACTTTTGCACAGTCAGTGACTGTGGCAGCAGTATGAAATGGGCAGAAATGGATGAATTGTGTTTATCCTCTGCTTCCTTCAAGCTTTTCCTTACTGCATTGTAGATTACTGCAGCAAAAATGTGGTTCAGTTAAAAAAACTGACATTAAACAAAGCCAGATGTAGTTAAGTAGCAAAATATCCAGAAGAAATGACTTAACTTACAAGCTATGTGTGGATTAATGTAACTCCCTGATCCTCCCCCTACCCAACATCTCTATCCTCAAAGAAAGTCAAAATCAAAACAAAGCAGAGGAGGAAAAAAAATCCCAAACCCATAAAACTTAAGACTCGCAGCCAAGCCAATCACCGTAAGGCAATTTGCTAATGGTTTTGGCAGAAATGATCCTGTTCGGCTTGTCTCCCTGCCATGCTAGAAAGCTAGCATTTATCCATATGTGAAATGTTTAATTTCATCTAACAATATTTTAATATGTTTTCTTCTTTTCCCTGAAATACGAGGGGTGATCTTAATTTCACTGTTATAGCAGAGAAAAACATAGTTACTTGAAAAGCAACGTGCTGTTTATAGTTTAGAGAAACCTACGGTTATCTCGAGACTTGAGGACAATTTGGAAGCAGCTGGATTGTGTCCAAGATCTCAAAACATATTTCACATTTTGAATCTTATGTTTTTACTATAAAAATATATGAAACTTTCTCAGAAAAATTTACTCAGAGTAGTAAATGTGAAAAATTCAGATAGTAGCAGTGATAAGGGAAACTACATTGCCATTCTGGATCTTTCTGCTGTAGAAAAGAAGAGAAATAGCAAAATTTACTGTCATTTTTACTGTCAGAAGTGTTTATACACAGGTGTGCCACAATTCTTGTTGCAAGGAATTGTTCAAATTACATTTGGGCAGTGGAGAATGTGACCTCTGTTGTAACTCATTAGGCCTGCAGAGAACTACATGTACATTTAATATCCGGAGCTTGACATGATGGCTCCCAGATGCTCAGAGGAGAAAGCCCCTCAGATGATGATACAAAAAAAGAATGGAACCCTAAAAAATGGTTTTAGTTTGGGATTTATTTTGTTTTATGAAGATTTTAAAGCTGTAATTTATTTCGGTTAATTTAATTACACATCAGGAAAGTTTGCTCCCTGTACCTATATATCTCAAGAGGCTCCAACAAGTATACTGGACTTATTCAAGTGGAAAAGGGCTGTAAGTCAGACCTATTTTTGCAAATCTAATTGGTTCTAGTCTTCTGCTGACAGAAGTAAGTGTTTCTTTAGCACATAGGTATTCCAGTAAGTTCAATTATTATTCTTTTGATGCCTAATTGGCTCTCCTTAGGTTAATCAGAAGAGAAAAAATTTGCTAATTGCATTCTTCTGGGAGTGTTTTCTGTAGATTTTTTTTCCACTCCTGTTCTATCAGAGTCTACTGCTTGCTTTCATATTCTGTGTACGCCTGTGGTGGGCATATATGTACCACTGGAAGGTGATACCTCTCTGATAGAAATAAAATTACTTGGTACAGTAACTCACACTTTACTTTACAAAACTTGTTACAGGATGTACCAGCTATATGAAAAGAAGAAAGTAATATGGGGAAACTGTTTTAATGCTGCATCAGAGGGGAGGAGAGGACTACACTGATGCAGAAAATCACTGAAATAAGTACAGTTGTAGCATTTGATTAGTCCCTAGTCACTTCTTGCATGTCCTCCACTCAGACTGCATTTCCCTCCAGTCTCCTTGCTTTTCATGTACTTGTTCACTTGAGAAAAGGAAGACTTGATTAGGGAGAACTGCTGGTGCTAGACTTCTTTGGGCAAAAATAAACAAATTAGCAAGTCCAAACTGTTCCTTCTAAATGTTTCTGAGGACTCTGGTGTTAGCAGCTGGGTTGTTGCTGGTATAGCGTCCCTCTGTAAATTCATTTAAAGGCGCTAATTAAGAAGACAAAATTATGATGTGTCTGCGTGTGCACCAAGGCAAAGGGAGGGAGATTGCAAATATCAGAATGCATTATTTAAATGAAAAAAACAGAAAAGAAGCAGTGACCGATTAAAATATTGTGATCCCTGCTGTGTCTCATTTCCTAAACACAGGATATTTTGTCTGCTTTAACATATGTGGTTTGTTTGTTTTTTTTCTTTATCAATACAGAGATCCTGTAGCTGCTTTTGATTTCTGACAAGTATTGCTGGGTATTTCTTAAATTTTCACTTTAGTTATTGTTTAGAATCAGCAATGTTGCTTTTTTGGTATCCATTTGAATAAGGAAATACAAACCTCTGATTTTTCTTTTATAATGTCTCAATAGTATTTGGTTTTCAAGTTTAATATGATGGAGATCAGCTTCAAAGGGTTTAATGGATTTTATGACTTTCTAGTTAGCATGAGAAAAAGAATAGTAAAGGTGGTCAGAATCTGGAGTTTGGATATTTATTTTTATTCTATGATGAAGGAGAGGCAAAAGCTTCTGTTCCTTTTTTTAATTAAGAACTAAAATGTGGTGTACTTTTGTCCCTGTAACTTCTGATTTTTACATTGAAGATGTTACAGAGCTACAGTGCAAGTACAATGTTTGTGTAAGATAGGGAGTTTCTTGTAGTGCAAGAGCCATAAATATCTCAGTAAGAAAAAGGAATTTTGAAACAAGTTTCCTTCCACAGAACTCTGTGCATCTCTCCTTTTCCTCTCTTCTGCCCTCTGCTAATTTCTGTTCACAGGTCTTGTCCCTGTTTTGCAGCAGAATTCCTCCTCCTTCAGTTTACTTCCAGTTTTTGAGGGATAGCTTAAAAGACTAGTGAGTGTGAAAAATGGTAGCACTTGTGGTGAGGGGGAAGGAAGGTGGTATCAGGCCATTATGCATGTCAACCTGCCTCTTGTCTTCATGTTTTCAGTCCCACCTAATTTCTGAACATGGATTATCTAAACAGTTGCTTTAACAGAAGCCTTGCTTTATACCAGTGAGCTATTGGAGGTGTGAGTCTTATCACTGAAAATGGAGAACCTGGAATAAATTTTAAGACATATGTAGAAATGATAGAAATGAACCATAGTTCTTGTTTGCTCTTCACAGTGAGGTTTTACCACTTGCTGAAACATTTTCTGTTTCAAGGGTGTAAGACAATAACAATATTATTGTTTTTGCAAAAGTAATATTTGATAGATTTAGTGGAACAGAGGAAGTGATTCTAAAAAACAGTGAACATAATAAACCATTTATGTTTTCGTACTGCACTTTAAGGAAATGCTCTGTGCCCTAATTTTTTTTTTCTTTTTTTTTTTTTCTTTTGGTCCGTGAAGCACTGTGGTACAAACTAAAGCTTTCCAGATTTCTAGTTGTACGCAATGATCCTTGTGTGGATCCCTTCCAATCTGAAGTATTCTGTGATTCTATAATGGCAATGCAAAGCTTGGTTCATGTTGAAGTGTCAGAGAAATCAGTGATGACTTAGGATTATGAATTTCCATCCTATTTAATATAAAATTATACTTGCTAAATGAGACTTGAAACTTGGCCTATCCCAAACAGAACAGAAGAGATGGCTACGTTTTTTCTCTTCTAGAGCTTTTCTGTGTCTTATGTGTTAGTACTATTAGCAGTTAACTACTGTTTACTAGCCAGTGAGCTGTTTACAAATGCGCACAAATAAAAGCCCCAGTACTCTGGTCTTAGGTAGATGGGATGAGATAAGGAGTAGCATAAAAATAAATGAAGCACTGTCAGTGACACTGCTTGCCTTGAGTGCTGCAGTATGCAGGATAAGTCACAGGATTTGTAAAAGTAAAAAAAAAGAAATCATCTTAGAGGTGTATAGTTTACCTCTCTGTGCATGTGTGTGCTGTGAATGACACAAAAGACTGAACAAAAACTATTTCTTTGATGTTACACAAGTGTTTCTTATCAGGAGGGATCTAAAAGACTTAAATCCCCTCGAACTGTGGTTCATTTGTGCTTTTATTTGTTCTTCAGTATCTGTGATGAGGTGTTTTAATTGTGACTATCATGTGTAAGAGCTGGATTTTGCACTGAGTGACATCTGTAACTTGATCTGGCTATCTGGCAGTTTAAAGCAGGAAAATACGATACAGTTTAAAACAAGCAAAAAATATCCTATTGATTTGGACCATTAGAAAATTATCTGGATGGATGGCATGAGCTGACATATTAGAAACTTGTTAGAGGTCAGACTTCAAAGTCAATATGTTAAAATTCTGAGCATCAAACCAAATAATCTGGTATGGGTTAGATCGAG
Organism: Callaeas wilsoni; assembly: GCA_013398955.1. Taxonomy (NCBI): domain Eukaryota; kingdom Metazoa; phylum Chordata; class Aves; order Passeriformes; family Callaeidae; genus Callaeas; species Callaeas wilsoni. The sequence goes on along the minus strand of VWPU01017162.1, from coordinate 198,398 downwards.
TTCATTAGTGGGAAGAGAAGTTAATTGACTTTTCAAGTTGTAATTTCCTTCTTCCATATAAGTGTTGGATGTGCTGGGTGCTAACTAAAACTTTTTGTAGAGATGTACTCTTTACAGCCTGAAAGGGACCTCTGTCTTTCTCTTCTGCTCTTTTAAGGCAAAAGAGCTGTCTGTTGCTCTGCTCTTCTCATTGTATTTTCTAAGCAACACGATTTTAGTGTTTTTAAAGCACTGAAATCCACTGCCAAAGAGCTGCTGCTGTCTTTTCTTTGTGGCAGAGGTAACAGGTAACATGCCTTTCTTTCCCATCCTCAGTCTTTCTGGACTTTTGGTGTTTACGTGTTCTTGGAACGGGACCTATGTATCCAGTATATGTGTTCTTTGAGAGGTTTCTTCAGCAGTTTTGCAGCTTTGTCTTTCCCTGCCCCCCTTTCTGGGGCAGCGAAAGGAAGCATTTGGTTCTGGCCTTTGAAGCTGTGCCGGCCCAGGGGCTGTACTGGAGCACAGCACTCCCTCGCCCCACGTGGTAATTTAGACCACATTGTAGGTATGAAAGGCTACTCCAGAAGTGATGGCAAGGTCAGCTTGGTGCTTTTCAACAGAAGAATCAAAAAATAATAAGGAATGTAAGAAGTTTGAGTATCAGTTAGAAAAAAGATGGAAAAGTTTTCCTGAAATGTAAGGGAAAGTGATGCTGCAGTGCTGTAGCCCCACGTGTTTCTTCAGAAAAGTAATCGTGCAGCCTGCAAATAATTACCTCAGCATAGAGCAGTAACGTGCACTACCGCGTTCGGAACACGCCGTGTTTAATATCTCCTCCCCTGAGTCCCGGTGGCTCCGTGAGGAGGCCCTGGCAGCGCTGCCGGCGGGGCTGGGCTGACGGCCTGCAGCCGCCACTGCCCGCGGCGCCGAGCGCAGGCCGCGCGCCACGGCCCGGCCTCGCGCTGTGCCGGTGAGCGGGCGCCTCGCCGACGTTTTCATGAAATAGCTGCGGTTTAAATCCACGAGCTCCCAAATCCTGAGCCACAGTGATGGCCGCCGTTGCGCTGTCTTCTGCCACGTGGCAATAACAAACAAGGTATCCCTCTGAAAGTTACTCTGAGGGGAACCATGAAGGGAAGTGCTTGGCCGGAATTGTTGTTCGCTCTCATATGTGGTGATGGAATTGCACATCTTATGCCTCTGACACCTTTTCCAACTTATAGGTAGGCTTACAAGAGGACATTTTTCTTTCCTGCTTTGCAGTACCTTTACAGGGTGACACCACAGCCACAAGTATTTACATTAGATACGTTGGGAGATGTACATGGACCTGGGGAGCCCCAAATGAATGCAATCAAATATATTTTGGGACAGAAGGAAAAGTCTAAGTTTTATTTGTGACACAGATCACTCTATTCAGAAGCTCGGTAAAAAGCATCATTTGTGTTATTGGATTGCTTCAGGTTAGGTCAGAGGACCCTGAAGGAACATAAATACAAAGATTCATGTGAAGTAAAGTTTAGGGATGGAAGAATTTTTTTTAAAATGGTTCTTCATTTTTCGTTTTCTTATTTGTTCAAGAGCAAGCAACACTGTTTGTTTCAGATTACAGATGAAGTAAATAGAGATAAAAGACTTCTTTTTAAACGGTTATAGAGAAGTAATATATGCAGTACTAAAGTACAAACACCATGCACTTCAGACGTTTAAAATTGCTGATATTTTGCAGTTGATAGCAGCAGTACAACCAAGCCTACAGGCTTTCTCTCTGCCTTGTCACTGACAACTGTGATAAGATACCCTCAGGTTTGCTTCCTGAGATTTAATTCAGAGGACAGGAGTCCTGTTTACCTCTTTTGATATCACAGTTTCTTGCTTTATAAGAACAAAAAGAATTAAATGAGTTAGATCTCTCTTCTTTCAGGCTGGATTTGTGTTCTCAGAAGGTACTAATATCCCTTCAGTGTAATAGACTTCCGTTAGTATCTCTAAACTTTCTGCACTAGGTGACTGATAAGGAATTCTAGAATTAAATTTTACCTAGTGTAGGAATGCAACCATATACTTGCAATGACATTCAGATATGTTGAAGTCTTCTATATTTCACTTTTTTGTGCTCCTTATTATAGTGTCGCCTTATTCTCCTATTGTATTGGAAATCAACTAATCCTGGGTCAAAGTATCATAAAAATGTTTATCATATGTTGTCTGTTTTAACAAAAATAATAAACATTAACTATATTGCATTTGCAAAGTCTTTCTTGCAAACGAGATGCTGAGTTTAAACTTCGAATGGATTGGTGAGGCCAGCGCTCCAGGCTCTGTACAGCTCCCCAAGGCCAGAGGAGAGGATGAGTAGCCAAGTAGGCAGGAATAGCATGGGATGCCTGGGAAATACCCACATCAAACTTCTATTCCTGCTTGCTTCATCAGGCTCTGAAAGTTTGACTATAATTTTGTTTTGTTTTTCCACAAATATCAGGACTTAGTTTAGTGAAAAGAAATTATCGCCTTTAGATTTTCTCTGTCTGAAAAGGAAAAAATGTTAGGAAAAGTGAGGAGGAGCAGCACAAGGATGATTGAGCATAGCAGTAGACAGCTTTCATTTATCCCAGCAGCTGGACCAGAGTGCACTGACAGATAATGTATTCTTGAGGAGTCAGGCTCCCTAAAAGCAGGTTGAGATCTTCTCATACTTTTCTTAAGGAGAAAACAAAAAGAGAAAAAAGCATTCTTTTCTTGAGATGTATCTCAGTAATTTTATCTAGTAGCTGCACCATGTTTTGTGTTATAATCCTTTCACTTTAAATGAGACTGTAATTTAGCATGAAAATATTCTCATATGCTTAAAAAGAATTCTATGAGACTTCCAGTAAAGTAAAGCATATGTAATCTAGTAAGAAAATCTGATCATGTTTTGGCAAGGGCTGTAGGGTTACTATTCACTGAGTAACAAAATCTGAGTTACATGTAAAGTTTCATACAAAGCTGAATGCATCTCTGTGGAATAACAGAGGAGAATAATCATTCACCTTTTGCAGTTTTACATCTTGTATGCAGAAACCAGGTAATTTGCTCAGTTCCAAGTCTGATTTTATTTTTTATTTCCAGTAAATAAGAATTTGTGAAAAATATGAACATAGGGTTTTTTTGAAGGTTGTGATTGGGGGGCAGACCCAGCACGTTGCTTTTATAGGCATATAGCCTGTGAACATTTCTGCTTTCAAGTAGATATTCCAACCCTTATAAAGCTAACTGGGGGGAGGTAGCTATAAATGCTGTAGATTTTTTATTCCTTAACCCTGAATGACCTGGGGCTGTAATGAATCAGTTGGAAGGGATCAAAACATGTCAATTTTACAGAAATTTCCCGTGTTTACGAGTGAATGAACACTGAAAAACACCTCTCTGCATTGCCCCAGCATATAATCTCTTTTGCACTTTGCAACTCAGAAGATAAGTCACTAAGTCAGAATTCTACTGCTGTGGCTGATTACTTCTAAAGCACTAAACAAGCCTAATTATTTGCACCAATTCAAATCTAACTATTCTTTTAATCTAGGGATTCCAAAGATATTTTTTTTTTTCATTAGTAGCATTTAAACTGAATGTGACTATGCTCTAAAGTCCTTTATATCTCTATGGAACTTCAAAATCTGTTTATCATACCAGGATCAAAGCTCAAAACTGTCTGATTTTCAGTATGTTTGTAAGTTTTCTTGTTTTTATGTTTCAATTGAGTTTGGGGTTCACAACCATAACCTTCATTTGCTCACAGTGGCACAAATGCAATGAGTAGTAGTACCAGAACTCCGTAATCTTTATATAAGTTAATATGATTATAATCTTTATATGATTGTCTGTAGTTTTTGCTTTACACATCTTCCCTCAGCCTTCTGTAACAGAATGATTTCTGTTTAATGTATGTCTACCACAGTTATTTCTGTCTAGTGTGAAAACTGTGACAAGAAAGATGATGATATTTGCTATTAATTTCATATTAAGTAAATGAATCCTTTAGAACACTAACTTGAATCAAATAGCCCAGAAATGAGGTGGATAAAGTCAGGGACACTTTTGATCTGCATGTGAACCCAGGCACTGATTTCCTGGCACTTACTCCTCAGTACAGCTCAGGTACCATGAAGCTTGGTTAAGCAAACACACAAGTGAGGCACCTGACAAACTAAGGCTATAAATCCTGACTGGTCAGAAAAATTGATCAAGCAGATACATGCACCCTGCTCTGTGAATACCTATAACCTGCATCTGCTTCAGGATGAAAGACAGGATGCTTTGATCAAATACACAGGATTGCCAGCTGGCCATCTGGAGGGAGGTCAGACTCTTGCTTCCTTTAGTGCTAACAAGTATAAATCCATGACCTTTGATGCAACTGGAGTTTTTCTTTGTGTGGATGCTGAGGATTCTGCATCTCCCCTGACCTTTTAGCTCCTTAAAATGTCTTCACTCTGATGTTGAAAACTTTGTCATGGTTCTACTTAACATCATCTAGTATGTGTGTATGTGTATATATGACAGTCTCCTGATTTTTTGGGTTTGTTTGGTTTTTTTAAAAGCCCTTTTTCCAAAGTTTTAGGAGCGCAAACTCTGACATTCAAGCCTGGAAAGCAAAAAACCGAAAAGCCCCAATTGTATAGTGCAGTTTTTTGGAAGGGAGATGCATGTTCACCCTGCAGTTACCAGGTAACTGTATCAGAGCAGCGCTGAGATGGAGCTAACACTGTCTGCCTGCTGGCAGTTGGGCTCTTTCCAGATCCAAGTTGTTTTATGGCCAGCTATCTTAATGTGGAAGCTGAATGTGGGATTATGCTTGTTTGACCAGAAGTCATCCCTTACCTTGAGGACCGTGTGTGACACTGTCCTGTATTTGAAAGTGTGCAACAGAGCAGAGAAAAAGGTAACGCTTCAAGCAGTTTCCTTCCTCTCTGCCAAAACAGGTAAATAAAGGACATCTGGATTAGTCAGGGGAAAGCAGTAAAATATTGCTTTGTAAAAGCAAAGTGGTGTTTAGCTTGTAGTTAGTTCTCTGTGCATAAAGCCAGTTAGCTCAATGGCTTCAGTTCAAAAGCCTGGCAGGAATGTAGTCCTGGTTTATGTGATTGGTCCTCTCTAATATCTTTCAGATAAGGTTGCTGATAAGGATTACTCTTTTAATTGCTCATTCTCTGACATCAATATAAATCTGCCATTCAGCTAAACTAAGGACACAAACATAGTGTGTTTGTCTTCAGCAAGACAAAAGTGTGTGGTAGGTCTGTGCCAAACCATATACTTCCCTTTCAACCACCTGGAACATATATTAAACATGAATTACCCAGAAAAGAAAAGGTAAAAAACCATAAAAAATTTAAAAGCATAAAATTTTGATCTTGTCTTTTAGGAGTAGAGTATACCTGCAAGGTGTCAGGAAGCTTAAGATGTGAAACTGTGGAACAGTTGGCACACTTTTTTCCTGAGAGCAGTAACAAAAATAAAGCCCTCCCAAAAATCTAAGCATAGCAAACCCCAAAAATAAGCTAAATTAATGTCTGGGAACTTGCCCGTGGCCTCTTAACTTTCTAAGTAAAATTAATACTTTTAGAAACTAATACAGATGAAGAATATGTCAAGATTTAAAATATTAGGGTTTTTAAAAATTTACATTATCAATATAGTAACAGAAACCTGATTACACATAAAATTTTGTTCTTATAACTGATTTAAAATAATCAGTCTCTTTTTCTTTGAGAGTATTAGTTTACCTTCTAAAAGCTATACAATATATTCATAAATAGTGAAATAATGCTGTTAATTAGACCTAGGCTGGTACTGTGACAGTGAAAAGGGTACTTTGGACTAGAAAAATCTTTCATTTAAATGTCGTAGTAAATGGTTATTTGTAGCCAAATTTCTGGCAGCACATGTTTTTGGTATTCTAGTTAAAAGAAGCCCTCTTGAACTGCTCAGTCAGACATCACTTCAGCCTTATGTTTGATGAAAATTCAAGCTTGCTCCAGACATTAAAATTCTGTGTATTTAGAGTGTAATTGATGCTGAAGTTCTCCAAGCTGGGCTTATACTACAGGGTTGAGGCATTTTGATGAAAGTTCCTGCACTTGTCATACTGACGCTGAAATGATTTTTGTGCTTTTTGTGTAGAAAGTTCATGGAAGAGCTTTGCAGAAATGTGTACAGTATGATTTTCAAATGTGACAGTCACAATCATTATAGCTCTTTTTAAACCTACAGGGGTAGTACTGAAGAAGAACAGAACTGTGGAAATGGCACCACGGCTGTTGGGTGCATTGAGCTGAGGCTCACTGACTCCTGGTCACTTTGGTTAACAAGGCAGAAGTTTTACAGCAACCTTTCTTACTCACAATGAAATGCTCCAGGAGATGGAATGCTGCATCGGGAAAACCAGCAAATATGAAAACCATTCACGAAAGGACTCTGCAGAAGGTATGATTTTTCTCTTCTGTGGCCAGTTTTGCTTTCCTGAGCACAGTATGATACACTGTTAGTGCTCTTGCTAATTGCCAGTTGAGCAGGAACTCTTGTTAGAAAATGGGAGGAAAGGAAAAAAAGCAAAGACAACGTATGTTTTCTTTACAAATCACTGTAATCTGTTGTGGGACAGGAACTCATCTGTGTCCTTTAGAAGGCTGACATAAAGGTGGTAGCATTTCTGGAAATGCTAGAGTTCTTTTTATATTTACTTTCTCCTCTTTTTATTTTTAGCCACAATTCTTTCAAATACGTTTTCTGTTAACAGTTGACATTTCTCCTCTGCATGATTTCAGTTCCTGGTAGTTTACCATGTGATCTCATAGCTGCAGCTGAATAAGCTTTAAAAATGTTACTCTGCCTTTAATTTAGGATTCTATCTTTCAAAAGTTCCATTGACTTCTAATTTAGAAGAAGAAAAACATATGGGGGAGGAGGACTAAGCAAAAGTCTGTATAAAAACACTGCTGGAAGTTCCAGAAGGCAGCTGAGCAAGCTCCTAGTTTTTATGTGCTAGCACATAGCACACATTTTTGAAGAAAACAAATAATCAGATATTGTGCATAGGACTCTGTGAGCTGTAGAAAAGATGGCATTCTACCATGCATTGCAGGCTGTGAAGCACACAGAGTTCTCCAAGGCTGGGTGGGAGACCAGGGAAATGTGGTTGGTGGCTGTGAACCTGCTGAGGAGGAGGCAGTGTAACCTGCTGAAGACATTTAGTTACTTCTTGTGGACAACAGCTGTCTCCCAAGTCTTAACTTTAAGGCCAGGAGATATTTATGATATTTAATAAGACCAATAATGCTTCTTTTTCTCCTTAAACCATTGATAAATGGCAACCCTTTGAAACATTGTGATGAAGTATTTTGTTGTCATTACTTGCATTGCTAGTAGATATTAAGCAGAAAATCGATGACTGACTTCAAGCAGACTGAATCAAACACAATAGTGTTTTGGAGAGTTATTTTTAGCCTGTGTAATTGCACTAATTGAACTTGCCACATGGCCCTGGAGCATTTGTACACGTAGGAATAGATGTCAGTGACCAGAGTAGCTTGGAAGCAGGAGATCTTCTTAAACTAGATAAATATGCAGTGAAACTTTACAGCTTCATTGCTCATAAAAGTAGTCCCCGTTCATCTGCTTGGACATACTGATGTTGGTAGTGAAGTATTTCCAGGACTGGACCTTCAGCTGAGTAATTTTGTGTTTTCTAATGTCAAGTGGTATTATTTTAATAGACCCTCATCAAGAGAAGTTCTGCCAGTCTGTTCTAATATGATATTTCTGGTTTGACTTTACATTTTGATGCCAGGAAGATTACGTATGACATGTCCTGTGAATGAAGAGAGATTTTCCTGCTTCTCCCCAATCCTTCCCTCTGAAGCTTTGTGGTAGGCTACCTATTTTCATTCACATCTCTTGATCACAGAGGCAATCACCAGCTGCAGACACAGTTCACAGACTTAGAAAACATGAATGGCATCCAGCTAGGATGAGAATTTATAACTTTTTTCTTGCCTTCAATATTACTCTCTGCTTCAAACGTAGCAACTTATGGTGCTGTTAATGCTCAGTGCCTCACAGAAGGCTTTGCCTTCCATCTTCACAGATTTTTACAGATGAGCAAAACATACCGAAGCCTTGGTTGCAGTTCTTGTCAGAATTACTCTGTATCTCTGCTTTCAGTGTATTTTAAAGTTATGTAGCATAACAAAACAGTAGAGAAGACAAAAGCATGAATCTGTATTGTGAAGGGTAAGACTTGGAAGTGGGAACTAGAGATGGAAATTATTTCTGACTGTGCCATAGCTCTTGTGTAATCCTGGGCAAATCACTTAGCTCTTACATAGGATAGAGAATTAAATTTATAGGTAAATAGTTTTCTAAGCCTAGTAAATAATCCCATCATGCCTCTGTTTGCCTTTTTGTGAAATGGTATTAATAGTATTCCTTTTGCTCATCAGATGGTTGGAATACTCTCATGATAGGCCATATGGAAATGTCTACGTGCAGTCCTTAAAATGAAAAATACTCCTTTTGGAAATAAAGAATTGCAAAATCAGTGTCTCTACCTACCTCAAGCTTTATGCCTGTCTCTTTGTTTTACTTTTTTTTCCTTTTTCTTTTTCCTTTTTGTCCCCTCCTGCCTTGTTTCAGGGGCTCAGTGCTGCAATGAATGGTGCTTTCTAGGGAATGCAGCTGTTCAGTCCTAGAATTAATATGCAAATGCTCTTCTCTTACTGAAGCAGGGAAGGAAGATGGAACATAGCTGTATTTTCTCTAATCAGCATACTCCCTTTTTCATTTGGAACTACAACAAAGCTGACTGTCAGCCACACAAATAATGGAATATTTATTTTTGCAGAAATAAACACTTCCATAAGCATACATTTCTTGAAAGCTTTTACTGACCAACCCAAACAATATTTTAGTTCAATGAAAATATATATATTTAGAACTATTCACACACAAATCTCTCAAGCTTTTTCAGTAAAATAAATAGAACAAACTAAATGCACTGACAGAATGCTAATTTCAGCTGCAGAAGTGTAATACAGAACTGCAAAAGTAACTACCACTGGATGTTTTGCAAAACGCAAATTCATAGATTGAAACTATCCCTGTTGTAGAAGTCCCATTCTGCCCTCAGATTCACAGATAGGGGTCTCGAGAATCGGCTCAAATCTGATTTATATGCCTGATTCCCCACAGGACAAAATGAGTAAAAGTTCTACCCCAGAGGAATAATGAGATTTTACCATTTTCTCAGCACAAATGGAATTCAACAAAATGTGGAATGGCAAAAAATTGCACTGCTGTCTTTAATTTACCCACAAATAGAAAACATTTCAAGATTTCAGATATCAAAGGTCACCAAGTGAGCTATGCAGAGTGGATCAGTGATTCCCTAAAGTTTTAGTAGAGAGAAGAAATGATACAATGGTTGTTATGAAGGTTGATTTTGATATTGCATAATATGCACTTAGATTGAAAAAGATATATTCTGAAACTAATGTGTGACAGGCCCTGTGTGCCTTTTTACTGATGCCTAATTTAGTTTCTTCCCTTTTAGCCCAGCAGACACATCTTTGCATTTAACTGCAATTTCTTTGGACAGTTTGAGGCAACAGTAAAATAAAACTTGAGCAAAGAACACAGGACATAGTTAAAGCTAAAAGCAAGATCCTAAAGTCAAAACCAAGAACATGAAATCAATAAAGCAAGCTATTGGAAAACAATGCAAGGATTGAGGCTGGAATTGCAGAGTGGGCTGACCTAAGCCAACTTAATCAATAGCTTGGCTGCTGAGTTGGGAATAAACAGAACTACTTGTAGGTGAAAAAGAAAAATGTGACAATGGAACCTTAACTTCTAAGACATATCTAAGCCAAGTAACTTCTGCATTGAAACAGTGCAATTTGGCAAAGTCCTAAATGGCTGAATGCCTTAGTGAATGTGATCTATAAGCTGTAGCTGGAACTTTTGAAATTGAAGTACAAAAGCAGTCCTATAACTGACAAGACACCCCTCAGCTGAAGGGATTAAAAACACCTGATATTTCAATCAAGCATGCTGTGTATGGCATCAATCAAATTGTATTAAATGTAGCAGAAAAGTTTTGTTAGATTTAAAATTCCTGTCTTCAATTACATCCTTTTAGAAGCCTTTTACAAAAAAACTTCAGAGAGTGGTGACACATTAGGTGATTCTTTCTCCTTGTAAAAGTGCTGTGTAAAGAAATAGGTGAGACATACACAAGAAAGATAAACAAAATAAATGAAATTGAAGATGCCTCAAAGATAGTAGGACAGTAAGATAAAATCTGAAGTAACTTTTTCAACTGCCTTCCTGGTGTCATTTAGATCATAATATTCCCACTTTAATTTCCCCCCCTAATTCTAACAAAGTCAATTTTTGATTCACTTTTGTGATCTGTAAGCCACTCTTACAAGATGTGGCACTTGTGACTATCGCTGCCAGGCTTATGGGAGATCTGGTTACCTCTAGATCCTTGCTAAGTATGTGCTGAGCAGTTAACTTCAGGTTTGTTGGCAGATTCATTACATTCATTTGCAAATCCATGGGATTGTGGCCTATTTACACTCCTTGCAAAGTTCTGTCTGCATTTTGGTAGTGATCACTGAAACAGAGTAAACACACAAAAAATGGATCGTCCTATTATCTCTCATAGAGCAGAGAGCTGTTAAAAAAAAGAAAAAACCCCACACCAGCTCTTAAATTTGTGACTCACTTTAGGTAGCATTTTCTTGAGAAGCAGACCAAACTGTGACTAGGAAATCTGTCCACACGTGGTAGTTAGGGTTCATTTTCTTTTTTTAGGCACTAAAGCCACTTCACAAAACCTCAGTTATCTGCAAAACCTTTAGCCAATCAAGACCTTTCCCCAAACAGCTCCCACCAGGTAGTCTCAGATGCAATCTCTAACTTGTCTTCTGAAATTATAAAACTGCTCCTTTTAAAATTAGGTAACTTTTATATATTTCATCAGACTGGATACCTAATTTAAATGAAAATTGGTGATAGTGAGCGTGATGATAAGGCTTTGCCAGCTAAATCTTTCATGATACAAACATGCCACTTGTAACACTGTTTAATGTTTTAGATGAAGGTCAATAAAGTCCTTGGAAGAAATCTTAGGGTCTTGTCTCATTGCCTTACCTGCTCCCAGACAGCCAGTTCTCTGTGCACCCAGAGCAGCAGTTGGCACCCAAATTACTTGTTAGCTCCAGGCAGTTGGGCACCCAATGAATCAAAACCAAATAACAGTCTTTTTTTTTTTTTTTTTTTTTTTTTACACGGGAAGAAAGGGGATTTATGTCAAGTACTGGGGGAGAAAGAGGAGCACCAGCACTCAGGAGGACAAGAATGTGTCCAGCCCTTTCCCCTTCTTTACCCTTGCTGGAGTGAAGCTCCTGTGCCTGTTGTGTAGCGCTGGGCTGGGCCAAATCATTTTGTGTGATACCAAGCCAGACTACTGTGGAGAATGTTGTGCTGCTTTCTAATCTGTTGACGAAATTGTCACTGGGATAAATTCTGAATTTTCTCAATTTCTGTTAGCCACAATGAAAATAACAATTTTGAGCATGATTGTAAAACACGCTCAGAATGTGGATTTGTTTTTTCCTATGGCATGCTAAGCATGCTTCCTCTGTACTTGTTTCCCCTCCTTCCTATCCCTTTATTTTCAAATGTTTTACTATTATATGTTGAATGCAATCAAATCCTATTAGAATTGTAACTGAACTTTGAAATGATACAGTTTTAGTTGGTATGATTTTTAACCAACATATCTTATATTTAGTTCATGGTTGAGGTCTAGAATGTGCTATGTTTGAAAGGGATTGTCTTTCTGGAAGGCAGGAATCATCTTCCATACTGTTTACTTCTACAGCTTCAAATCCTTCACATGTCAGTGATAGGTTGTTAGTACACACTTGGAATATCTGAAACAGATGGTAGTAAACAAGTGCCAAATTAATTTTTCCACCAAAACCTTGTATTGAATTTAGAATCTTCATCAATCTCAACAGGGAAAGCAATTTGTCTTTGCTAAGTTCTGCTTCCTTAACAAGCTGTCAGCCTCTGTTTCCTGGGTTTTCTGTGAATAAATAGCAGAATATCAAAATACCATCAGATTCTCCTCTTCTCCACAGCTCTCTTACCTCTAGCCTTTTGTGTTATCTTTCATGTGATGATGGAAATCCTGTATTTATTCACAAATGAGGAGGTCCAGACAAGCATCCAAACTTATGGATACCTGAACCTCCAAATAAATCTTCATCACTGAAAAGAACTGTCAGAATCTTCTCATCAGGCAGCTGCAGTTCCTGCCACTATGGGATTTTTTTTTATATCTTTCATTGTAGTACCTTGGTGCCTCATACTTTGAGGTGAATTGGTCCTGTCAATGCCTGCATCATAAGGTGAGGGTTTCTCATCTGTGTTTGCCAGATATAAACTGGAGGGACAGTTTGTCTTGATGTTTTGCAGTCCAAAGTTTTTTCGAGAGAAAACCCCATGAACTTCTAACTCCAAACCAACCTTTCATTGCAGTGAACATCCTTTCCCAAGCCTTGTTTGTAAATTCAGGATGTCTTCTATTATTTGTCCTGCCTACTGCTTACAGTTGTTTGTACGGAGTTTTAGACTGAAATGTTCTGGGACAGCTTTTCACAGGTGCACGTATCTCCATGTGTGCGTACAGAAATATCTATAAAAGTACACATGTACATGCTTGTATACATTAATTAAAAATGGCTGAATGATATGTTGATTGAGGTTTGTTCCTTTGCCCATTGTACAAGTGAAGTGGGATCCCTGTGAAAAGAGTATGTCCTGAGAAACTTTTCTAAGCAAGAGAGTCAAAGACTTATTCAGGATATACATCCAGAAATATAAAAAGCAACACCTAATTGCTGGAACATTTATATATGCTGAACACCAAAACCAGCCTTTCAGTTCTGTGTGAGACTTAAATCTGAAAGGAAAATATGCAGCCCCGATGTCTGTAGTACACCGGCTTTATAGACAAAAATAATTAGTCTGCCAGTAAACTATTCTGGCTTGCTTACAGTTGCTACGAAAGAGAGTTGCGCAGTGAGTTGGTGGAATGCAGCACAAGCAATTACACTGAAAATGGTGCTGTGCAGAAGGAAGTTAATGTGGATGATAAACAAGGTCCAAACAAAGAATGTTCAAACTTGTCTTCAAGAACCGCTCGAGCGCTGATCCTTGGGGAAATGAAATGATCTTTCATGGCAGAAACTGGGACATAGCAGCACTGTGATTGCCAGCAGAAAGCAATGGAAATTGTACTGATGAGGTGCTGTCACTCCTCTGCATTAGACATGTAGAGGCTCCGTGAAGAAAACTAAGGATGGAACTCCTTAGGCAGCCTCACTGCAAGCTCAGCCTGCTCTATCCTTGCCCTCTCTGGAGTTCCCATCCATGAAAAACTGAGTGGGATGGCTTTCAATTCTGTAAGCACAGCCAACCAAGTCAGCTTGTGGTTAAATTATTTATGCCAAGAGCTGAATGTGAGATTGCATAAGCAATGTGTTCTCCTTAATAAGACCTGGATTTGGGGTTGGGAAAGAACCTTGGCTAGTCAAGCAGGATTTCTTTGAGTGTGGTCTCTTAGAAATTCAGTCTGAGTGGGGGTAGAGGAGGTTGGGAAGTGAAAAATAAAGCAGATTTAAAAGGACATTAAAAGCCTGTTTTACCTATCATTTGACAAGCCCAGGGCTGCTGGGAGCATGATGTGGCACTGACTGATATGATTACATTATCCACCCGTCGTCCTATCTGTATAGGAGGAATTTAAAGGAGTTCTTAGAGAGATTGGTATTTATAGATGAGATGATGCATTATTACTCTTTTCAAGAAACTTAAAAAAGCCCCAACAAGTATTTGAGGCTGGTTTTATTTTTTGCTGAGTGTTATGTGTATTTATGTCATCCCCTTCCTTAATGCAATGTTAAGCTATTTAGAGAACTGTGTTTAAATAAAATTTAGTACAAAATTGATCTAAGCCCCACATCAAATATATTGTTAATTGAGAGCTAAGGTTGTTTAATATGTTTCATCTCAAAGTAGTCAAAACCGAGGTAAAGTTCATGAGATAGCAGCTCCAGTTGGTTTTGTTTGAAATATTTTGCAGTGCTGGGTAAGGCTTGATGTTGCACGTGCACAGAAGAAGATTGCTTTTTATTCTCCACTATCCAGGTGATCAGAGCTTACATGGAAAAAGAGAGGAAGAGAGCAGTTTTGTAAATCATATAGAAACTTGTCTTCAACCCAATAATTTGTTTGGCTCAAGCAAGTTACACTCTTTCTGGGGAAACCTAGAAGATGTAATTTTTCAGACAGTTTTTCCTGTCCCTGTCAAAGACATGACTCAATTAAAGATGGATCTTGAGACCACACTGTACAGCTGTGGGCAAAAGGAATTAGAGGCTTTTGAGCAGAGTGAAGTAAGTTATTTTACTATAGATTTGTTGTGTACAACATTGCCTGCCTTTTGCTTCTCTAGCCATGCAAATCATAGCATGAGAAATAGCTTCTAAGCTTTTTTTGTAATGTGACTTTGTTGCACCTGAAATTACATTGCAGAAATTCTATTCTGAACTCTGGTTTCCCAATGGAAAGCTTAGGTCAGGCTAAGTAGCCTGGAGGGATGCATTTGCCTGATTAAATCTGATGTATTCTATGTATCTTTCCTTGCTTCTTCCCCACTCCTAGCACATTTATTCTACAAGCTTTAAGTCAGTAATCAACTTCAGCACCCACACATTAGAGTGATTATTATTTTATGATATATAACGTCTTACATTTGGACCTCACTGTTGCCTTTATGTAAACATAAGATGGGAAATGATTAAATTTGTACCTTGAGTTAAACTGCACCATATATATGTAGGAAGACAGCTTTAGACTTGTGTTCCTTTGATAAATTAATGCCTGTTCAAAAAGAAAAAAAATCCTGTCATTGAAGCCACAAAATGTACAATTATGAATCATCAGAGGCAGCCAATTCTTTCATTTCTGTTTCTCTAAAGAAAAGAACTGTATACTGGAAAAAACCCTCTTGTAAAAGAGGCAAAATAACAGTTTGGGAAAAAAAATCTCAGATATTGTTTAGGGTATTTTAAAAATGCTTGAGGGTATTTCTGATTGAAAATGAAAATTAAAGAATCAGAATTGCCACAGACTAAAAACATATATCTGAAACCAAAAATAGTCTCTCAAGAGCATCAGATGAAAATTTTCATGACACTTATAAGAACTTTTTCTCTTTGAGATCTCATCTGTATTAAATCAGATATTGTAGAAATTTGGTAGTGGATTCAAAAGCTATTAAGCTGGTGTAGAAGACCTATTGTAGTGTTACATACTCCGATTAATCCCTTTTCCATAGAACATAATCTTAAAACTAAGCAAGCCAAAATATTTTCTTATTTTCTAGAGAGAATATGAATATGAATAATTTCGTGGTTAAATCATGTACATCTCAGTCTTGCAAAATTTCAATGGTGAAATATTTCATAACCTAAAGTTCCTTATTCAATGAAAAACTATGAACCAAGGATCTGGAGAGACAAATATTTTACAGTAAAATGAGATCTTTATGTGCTTCTCAAATTTAATTACAATTTGACTAAAATTGACAATTTCTCCATTTAGTTGTGGAGAAATCATTTTGAGGTTGATTTTCTTTTTGTTGTAAGATAAGCAAAATAATCTGATCAAGTTATACACTGAATGCTTTGTATTTCTCCAGCTTTTAAACACTCAATTTTGTGCTCAACAAAATTAAATGTTGTTAAAAAGCTCTTTGAGTCAATGAGTAGATTTTAGAATAAAACAGTCCTTTTACATTATCCACTACTCCACAATGTCTACTTACCTATTTAAAGTAAAAAAAAAAAAATAGAAAAAAACTTGTCATCTCTTTCACTTGTACATCTTCTTAACATAGTCTGCAAGAAAAATCTGCAACTTGCTTAATGAGGTATGCTCTTTCAGTCAGGTGAGAGAAAGTAATGTACTGGGAACCAGCCTAAATAAATCAAAACCTATCACACAGATGTTCAAAAATGATTAGAAGCCTGAAAATGCAAATAAGCATTGGCTAAATTTTTCTAAGTGCCTAAGTCAGATGCCTAACTCTTGCTAATTTCAGAGGGATTTAGCTGTCTAACCTGCCTAAGTGATTTTGAAAAATAACACAAGCTGCCTATTTGCATCACTAGGTGCCTAAACACTTTTGGAAAATTTGTCCCTTAATGTTCATAATAAAGAAAAATGACACATCAAAATGTGGAAGTTTAGTCTCAAAGTAGGATCAGAACAGTGTTTCAGAGAAGTCTAAGCTGGTCTTACAAAAGCTTATGAGGGATGACTCTGGATTTCTAAACTCTTGAGAGCCACAGTACACGGACCAACTCTGCCATCTCAGTCCGGATGCCCCAAACGAATTTTGTATTTGCCTGATTATGCTCAACAGGCCAGGCCTAGATAAAGACAGTGACCAACTGGTACAATCTGAGTGCAGCCCCAGGTATTCAACCACTGACGTGTGATATTCCCTTTGCTATAAATTGCAGCCGGTACTGATGATGAAACGCTTCACCAGTCCTGGCAATACTGTTTAGTGAAGTGCCTTATTTAAGTGTGTTGCATGTGAACTAGCCATGTATTGCAAAATAGTGCCTATTGAAGTTTAATTAGTGTAAGTGGCATATCCAGTGGTTCATGTAATTAATTGCAGATTACACATTAAAATACTGATGTTTTTGATAGTGGTATGCACAAACCTGCAGTGAATAGTTAAGCATTCAGTCATCAGCTGGCTAGATACAGGAGCATTACCACAGTTGAGTGTCAGTCAATATGACAAGCATCCATTCTTTTTCTAAGTTCTGTTCAGGAATCTATATATAAACGTGTATAAGTCAAGTGGGAATATAAGTGATATAAAATCCAATTGTTGAAAGAAATGTCTTTTGGGGAAAAATCAGATTTATGCCATATTTCTGTCATACTCTGCTGCCCAAAACTCATGTCCATCACAGAGAAGAGCATAAATATTTGTAAAAATTATTTATTTGGAGATTGTCTTTTCCTTCATGGTAGCCATCAGATTCTTTTTTATTTTGCTTGCTTTTGAATTGCCATTTTAAATAATTTAGTCATCCATGTCTTCTTTTTTGTTTATCATATAGTATTTGAGAAAATGTTATTTAGTATTTTTTAGTAGGAGCTCATCTCAGAAATGTGAAAAAGGAGCTAGTCTAGAATTTGGTTAGTTCACATTTCTGCTTTGTCTCTGCTATTGTACAGGTTTGGGCAAGTTATTCTGACTTGCACTTCAATTTTTCTCTATAAAATGGGGATAAACCTACTTTATCTCATAGGAATATGGTTCTGAATAAACAAATTAGGGTTTACGTCATGGTTAAATTCTTCACTTTGGAGATATTAAGATAAGCTTGTTACGTGGATTTAGGTGTAAAATACACTTTGCTTATAATTGCATGTCAGCTTTTTATATACCCATATGTCTAAGAAAAGTGTTTTGGTACAGTGGAAAGTAGGAGAAGCTGCAAATTAACATGCAGTTGGTTGTACAACAGAGTTTCTGGCAATTTCTTGCTATTGAATTGGCATAATGCAATAATGAACTTCAGTGAAACACTTATAATGCAGATGGTGCTGCTGTGTTCTATGCAGATGGCACTGATTTACTGCTATGTTCAACAAAGCACAGGAAGTCTTTCATTGTTAGTGCGGATTGACAGCTCTGAGCAGGAATAACAAGATTCTAGATTGTCTTTCCTTCTAGCTGACTGAGTATCTTCAAAGCTGGAAACCAGAGAGAGCCTGAGGTAAATAGTCCAAGACCGTGTTTCTGTTGCACAATTCCTGACAGGTGGAGAATCTTTGTCAGGTAGTTCTGAATGTCAAGGATTCAGTATACAGGTCTGAAAAAAGATGGGACTTTAATCATGGTGGCACGAATGTTTAAAGTATGATTTTACCCATTCACTTCATTGTCTGAGTAGCCAGTGAGAATCTGCAGATGTTATATATGGTCTGGAGGTAACCACGGCACACGAGAAGGCCCTTCACTGTCAGAAGTCAGAAATACATCTCTGCCTCAACGTGCTTGTTGCCTGTTTTTAAAAAAGACCAGGATAGTAGAAAGAAACTGGCTTTTCTTATTGCCAAAAACCAATGAGAACTCCGAGTTCTTCTCTCTTTTTTCTCCTTCCCTTTCAGGTTCCCTTTTTCCCTCCATGTCAACACACATCACTGACAGCATTCTCTTCCTTTGTAGCCTTGGGCAGCCTCCCTTGGAGCCAGGTCTGCCAGTCACACCCAATGGTGCCTGAATGAGTAGCAGTTGTGTCAGGAGCACAAATGTAAGGAAAGACAAGAGCACCAAACTAATTTTAACTTGTGACCTAAACAAGAGTTTGAACCCAAGTCTCCTGAGATAAAAGGCTATTGCCCTTATTTTTCATCTGAAAAGCCATTTGGACTGCATATAGACAGTTCCCCTTGAGAGATGGTGTTAGATTGATGTACTGCAGTGTGAAATGGGAGTGTAAATGTATGTGATGTTCATGGGGTAGTGAATAGAGCTAGTTTACTATGAAATGAATTGCGAGCAAAATAAACGGGCTACCTCTAACCCCATCTACTGCTTTTCTTAGCTGAGGATGATAGCTCAGCTCCAAATGCATGTTGATTCTGACACATTCTTTGTGACACTGACATATCTGGAAAAGTTTAAATGCTGAAATCTTGTTCTCATTTCTATTATGGATATATAAGAAGAGAGAAAGTAGCTTAGAGGAGTGAAAAGAATAGAAAGTATTTATTGCTTCATTGTCACAGTGCTGAGAAGTCAGTTAAAATTCAGGAGCCCCTTGTTTAATACAAATATGGTTAAAATTATCTAGCCTTTGTATTTAACAGCCAGGGAGACTTAATGACACTGTTCCAGCCTTCAGTGAGAATGCAGACAAACAGCCTTTTACATTGCACTACATATTTGTAAGGAAAAAAGGCTTTCTTTTTTTACTTCCTGTTACTTGAAAAATGTAAGTAGAGACTTTCAAAGGAACCTGAAATGTTGGGTACCTACTATTTTCAAATATCTAGGCCACTCAGGAGAGCACTTTTCTATACAAAGACTACATTTGATGCTTTATAGTGAAAGACTTGGCAAAGCAGTTAAAAGTGATCTTGTTTTTCTCCTGGCTTATGGTCTGAAATGAGTGTACTACAGGCAATTTGGAGGTTAGTGGGGGACTGAAATATTTAATAGTTCTTAGAATCTCCCTAGATATAAGAAACAGTGAGAAATAAGAAGATCCTGTGGGTTCTTTTAAGTTCTTTGCATTATCTAAGAGCTAATAGTCATCTTGCAGCGGGAAAAAAAAGGTGCCTTGCAAATTCATAGTGTTTCAAGACCTCTTACTATTATGGAGTTATGGTAGCTCTTACTCTACCCAATTTATAATGATATTGCCTAAGAATGAAGATGGTTAAGCATGACAAATTTAAAAGCAATGGCTTTAAAATTAAACTGCTGAGGTCAAGTCAGTAGTATGTCTACAACTACAGCTTTTTCAATACTTTGTATGTTCCTCAGCTGTTAAAAGATACAATGGGAAACATATTCAAAAACGATATAGCAGTTAGGTAGTGGTAGTAAGTTTGGGATTATTACGGTTCCTTTATTGAAGTTTAGAGGGTTTGCCCACTATAAATCTCAAATAAGCAGATAATTGTGGGAGGCAAAAGAGAAAGAAAAGAATAGTTTAAGGTGTTCAAAGAAAATATTCCTTTAAAGATTAGTGGCTTTATATAAATACATATTTTTCATGTGGAAATCTAAACAGAATAATGTCCATTGCCTGAGGCAGTGAGAAAAGTCCAGAGAGGATGAGGAACTGGTTTCTTGGCAGATTGAGTTTTTAAATATTGAAAAGGTGTGACTGAAGAAGTGGTTTACAATAGTTTTCCTGTTCTAAGTAAAAGTAGATTGAGGTATGGAAAGGAAACATTCCTTGCTCATAAGTTCTCTACAGAGCTCTGTCAGGGTCAAAAATAGGAACCAGCTTTCATGAAGGACATCCTGCCTACAGTGATAATATGTGATTACATTTTCAGGAGGAAAAAGTTTATAGAGATTTCAAAAGATCTTTGATATGAAATCTTCATGTTCAAATATTCAAGTTTTTATTGATTTCTTAATAGTAATTTTTTTTGTGTGTGTGTGTGTTTGTGTGTGTGTGTGACTATTTGAAAGAGCTACATTTCAGAGAACACCACATGACCCAGGAAAGTTCTGTGTTGAACAGTCATCATGTCTGGTAGGACTGGCAAGCGGAAATATCTGGACTTTTTCCATTCTGGCTTTCTAATCAGAAGCTGTACTAGAGCAGGGTACTTGACAGAGATGGCAAAGATGAAAATGTCAGTGTTCTGGAAGGCCTATAAATCCTAGAATTCTCCCAGATGCTTTTCATTCTTGTTTCACATATTTTTGTTTACTTTTAAAAAGCTTTCCTTAAAATTACCTCACTTCTGTTTCTTCATTCAGAACTCTAATTTATATGAATAGCTGCTGAATAGTAATGATTATTTTCCATTATATTAATGCCTTTGGATTCTTTTGTAACACCATTGCTCAAGTACAACATATGGAAGAAAACAGTTTGTGTTTTTAGTTGGTTATGTTGCCTTGTGTTGCAGTGAATATAACCCATCAGTGCAACTCAAAACCACGTGTCTTGGAATTAATTTTTAATTCTTATGATGTGGAGGTCAGTTTTCTTCCCATATGGTTTTCTTATTTAATGTACTAGGAGAAAAGGCATTTTATTTCAGGAAACATGAGATGGTAGCTTTGGAGGGCTGAGGAGTAGCTGGACCAATACTTTGTGATCAAAATGATTGATGCTAGCTTTGATTTTTTGATGTGAATAAAGCACATTCTCTTGGCATGTATTCCTTGTTGACCCAATTTGAAGGGGAGGAAAGAGAGGGAGACTGGAAAACCTGCTCTATTGTTTTTCATCCTATCTGTTGATGTTGTTTCTTAATTTTTTTTTTGTTTTTATAATTTAGCAATCATTATTTTTACAGGCTAATTTAAAATGTGTTTGCAGCAACTGAGCGAAATGTTTAGAGCTGAGTATGAGATTACTGCTTTTTTGAGAGAGAGTGAGTGTAGTTTTAGGAGACATTACTTAGGTAGTCTTACTCGTATGTTTATTAAGAGCACTTTTAGAAATTAAAGCTGACCTAATAGAGATATTTAATCTTTGCCTTGTGAATTTTTTCATGCACTTTTTTGTTTGTTCAAGGTTTAATTTTGTGTGAGATTTGACCTAACAATAATGCTGTAAGAAATGTAATAGATAATTCCATGTTCAATAGCTGCTTCTTCAAGTCAGAATATGTTATATTGGTCTGGTTTGGGAGAAGCAGCCAACCAGAAAGCTCAGTGAAAACATAAGTAGTTTCTCTTCTCCTGCCAGCTACAGCAGTCAGATCAATTTGGCAAAAAAAAAGAAAACTGGGCCAGGTGCAAACCTATTGAAGTAATAGATGAGATGAAACCTTTTTCTCATGTGGTGATATGCACATTGCTGTTTGGCGTGATCTGACCCTCTGATAGAAAGCTGCCTGTGGCTCTGAAGAGTGTGACTTAAAGCAACAAGCAGATTTTGGTGTCTATTCTACTTTATCTGTCCACCAGCAAGGTTTTGTAGCACAGCTGTTGTGTACCAGACCAAGTGTTGCTTGGGTTCTGTAGTGACTCCCAGAGACGACTAATCTGTGACCACCAACCTCCTTTCAGTTAATAAATTAAAATCAAACTGACTTTTTATTGTTTTAGTGGTCAAAAGAATAAGTGGTTACCCCTGTTAGTAACTCAGCTCTGCAATTTTATGAGGTGTGTGAATGAATGTGAATTACAGCCGTGGCCTTTCACAGAACAAGCCCCAGAGCAATCTTGACCAATGTGGTGCAGACATTATATTACACATGACCAGGGTACTGCCGGGGATTTCTTGTTGCTCTGCTCTCAGTTATTTTCCACAGTGCAACATGTGCAAGAAACGTTGACTTAACCTCGAGCTGATTTTCTTTCTGAAGTCTCAGAGATCTAGGAAAATTGTGGTTAGCATTTTAAACGTTTTTTTTTCTGATATACTTCCTTCGTTGTTTAATGTTGATGTCACAGAACAGATTTTTTTTTTTTTTTTCGAAATCAGTACGTTGATTCATCAGGATTACTGGCAAGAGCCGAGTTAGATACATAGCAGATACACAGACTAAGCTCTCCTGGAGTGTTGTTTTTTTGCCAGCCCCCTTGCCAGCGAGCTGCCCACCAGCTGATGGGCGACCTGACAGGCGTCCTGGCTTTCCAGAGGCCTGTCCTGCAGACCGCTGAGCACCGAGGCTCCCCAGCTGCCCACTTGATTGCTTGCCAGGCTTCCTAAGCCGAGTCTCTGCAGGTGCAAATCCTGCTGTTCCATCAAGAAAATAATTTGTTTCTATAAGCAAAGCGCTGTAGCCCCAGGCAATTAGTAAGGCACTAAGTTTGGCAACAGGGAGCGAAACTCTGACAATACATGGAGATTCCTAGGGACTTGTGGTCTTAGTTCCTAACAGAAAACCAATTTGGGTGACTTGAAACTTTCGTACCGAGGAAGAAAGGAAAAGTCTTAGAAATAGAAAAGGCTTTTCATTTGATGAAATTGCTATATGGAAAAATTCCACTTCAGCTTTGTTTTTAGGTAGAAAGGTTCAGTTTTCGAATTTGCTTCAATGATTTTTTAAGATATTTTAAGGAGTTTCTGACATTTTTATGTTCATATTTTAGGGAGTTCTCAGCTGTGCAGATATAAGTTTGCATAGGAGGTCAGTTCCAAGCCCAGTCATATTTCATGGGGTTTGCAGGCATTTCTGTACTGGAAAGTCAAAACTACATGGTGCAAAGGAACCATTAGAAACAAATGTTATATGTTTTCATTCTTTCCCACCTGCCAGGAGGTTTCCTTGATGGCTGCAGCCAAGAAAACCATTACAGATGAAGATTAGATTAAAATAAATTGATTTAGAGTCTACAGGATGCTGCCTTTGGGGAGATTTCTCTCTATAAAAAAGATTTATGTGTATTCTTATGTATGTGTGTGTTTTATACATACACATGACATAGAGTGCAACAGGATGCAGAAGGAGATAAATCAGATATGTCTGGAACTTTGGAGGGAGGTCTGGATTTGGAAGAGGGACTCTAGGAAGGCCTGCAGACCTGCAGTGTGTGTAGATATTTTATTGATGGGTCTGTTTTTTGTTTTTAAAATGCTTCAGTCTTATCTTCTTTATGTATTAGTAATTTGGAAAATGCAGGGCACTGAGCTTGTGCGTTATGGAAGTTAGAATCTGAGCCAGAGCGAAGGACATTCTGCACCTCTGCCAGCCCAGCCTATGGAATACAATTTCTGCCCTGTCAGGAGATCAGAACTCTGGATGTACACATCAAAAGAAATTCTGGTAAAGTCTTCTTCATATAATTGGTTTTTTTGAAACGTGATGCAAATTGTCTCATACAAGACCCCATTTCATAGTGACACACGTTTTACTTAGCGAGCTTCCTTGAAACTTCTGGCTTTTCTTCATGGATCTCTAATACAGAGAGCCAACCCAGGGTTTTAAGACTGTCTCCAGTCCCTTGCCTTTTATTTGGAGCTTGAGACTCTAGTGCCATGTTCTTTGATGCTAGGCCTACAATGTGCTGAATTTGTCACAGAAATTTTAGTTCAGCCTGGCAAGTCAGAAGGATTGTATTTCTTTTGAATTAACCAAAATACTGGCTAGATGCTGTGTATAGCTTGAGGGATGAGCTGACAATACAAAGATTCAAAACCTTGAAAACATGTTAAACCAGCAGAACAAGTTTGTATAAGGGATTAATTCATGTGTTGGATCAACTCTTAAGTCTACTTTACTGAATTGGCTTTAATTAGTAATCCTTTATGGAGTTTTCTACTGAAGCTACGATACAGAGCCAATCATACTGATGGACTGCTGAAGTAAGACCTTTCAATGCAGAAGGGTTATATACTACAGATAATAGCTAATTAACTCTATTCATTTTGTGCCATAAGCCTCGTTGAATTTTGCCAGACCATTTAAACAGATAAAACCACATCCACTGCAACAAAAATACCATCTACAAACACATATTGGCAAATGAAGAGTCTGAAACAAAGAATAGGAAAGAAAGGTGATAAATACAAGGCAATGTGCATACAAGATAAATCTCTTGGTACCAATAAAAGGTAAAAATCAGTGTGAAGCTACGAACTGTTGTTAAAATCTTTAACAGAGGCTCTTGCCCCTGCTGTCATTTCCAGAATTACAGCTTCTGCCCTAATTTCTTTGGTGTCTGTCTTTTAAAAATGTGGTAACAGAGAAGGAGAAAAGAGCAGCTCCTAATTTTCTCTGCCTCTGATTTTTTTGCCATGCAGTACATGGTGTATCCATCTTTATATGGCCATCCTGTTGAAATGACTGTCTCAGTTCAGTCTGTATTTTCATCCAGTTTTTGGATTTTTGACATTATACTGACGAGGCAACATTTTCCTGGCTGAGACTATGAACTTAATTCCTGTGGGCCACCAAAAAGAAAACGGATAGCACCAGTTTTTGCACAGCTCAAAAGAAAGATCTGGTGACTTAAAGATGAAAAGGTTTATGAATTCATATCCATGTCTGGATCGTGCATCTCTTTGCTCATGTAATTTTTGATTTATTGATCCAGGTTGAGAAAATGCCCTATAATAGTGGTCTCTTTCTTGACCTCCCAATTTTTTTGTCTAAACAATATGGAGGTACCTCAGCACTCACCCTGAACAGCTGGGTAGGGCTGGGTCAAATATACAAATCGTGTGCATCTTTGTACAGTTTAGACTACTGCTGATCTGAGAATTCTTCCTGCACAAAGTGGGTTAAATAAAGCAGGGAGACACCAGTAACTAACTGATCTCTAATTATCCTGTACATAAAGAACAAGTAGAGGCTCGAATCGCTTCTAATAAAAGTTGTTTTCAACCTTTCACTGTAGGATGAGTATAGGAAAGCTATTTCCATGGTGGAGAAGCAGCTTGTATCAGACAGCCAGACATCATTCATATTCTATGGACCTTTAAATGCTGTCATTTGGAAAAAATGAGAGGCTTTTTTGTCTTTTTAGACACAGCTTTTAGGTTTCCTGCTTAAATATTTCCAATATTTCCCTTTTTTTTCTGTTCAGCTACATATTGCTGAAATGTAGCATGGCATAAACAACCAGATGAAGACAATCTAATGATTCTTTTCATGTAAAATCAGTCAGGTTTAGCCTAAAGACACCCAAGGTTTTTCTTTTACATCCTTTTAATCTGCGCATTGATGCTGCTTTTATCTCTGCATTTTTTATTAATATGAAAATCACAGAGTTACAGAATGGGTCAGACTGGAAGGGACCGCAGCAGAACATCTGATCAACTTTCTTGCTCAAGCAGGGCCATTCCAGGGCACATCTCACATGATTGTGTCCAGATTGTTCTTGAATATCTCCAGTGAGGGAGGCTCCACAAAATCTTTGGGCAACCTGTTTCAGTGTGTGGGTCCTCCTCGTGTTCAGGTGGAACTTCTGTGCAGCAGTTTCTGCTCATTTCCTCTAGTCCTGTTGCTTGGCACCGTCAAGCAGAGCCTGGTCCATCCCTGACACCTCCCTTCAGACATTTAGAGACATTGGTGTGGTCCCCTCTCAATCATCTCCTCTCGAGTACTGAGGAGGCTCAGTAAGTAAAATATTACTTACTTTGCTTGAGGCAAATATAAGGATGCTATTCTAACTGCGCAGTTTCTGGAAGTTTTTATTCTCACAATTCAGTCCCCCCAAATCAGAAATTAATCTTTTGGAAATTTTGAGAAGCAGTTTGAATAAGCATACTCTCTTTGGGGATCAAGAGGAGCAGAGATAAACTCCAGCTCTATAATGAATTCAACTCAGACTAGTATCATTTAGTTAAAACCCCATAAACCCTCCACAAGTAAGTTCATCTCCTTGTCTTAAAGGTTTACTTTTGTTTGTTTCTACTGCCATTTCTTTTTTTTTCCTGGTTATTTTTTTAACTACCTTGTTAAGAAGTTACAATGTCTATGAGAATCTCCATATATGGGGCAATTTATTGCTCTGTATTACATGTATTAATACATAAGAATGTATTACATTTTAATCTCTTTTAGATGGCAAAACCACATTTTTTTGTTGTTTGTGTCTGAGGCAACATCCTCCATTGATAACTTTAATCAAACAGCAATAAAGACATAGTAAGTATATATGGAACATTTCTAAAATTTGCCTTTGGGGAGATGGACTTACACTTTGAGCTGCTATAATTGCTGACTTTTCTCCAATCTTGCCTGAATTAAGTTCCACATTATGCTGTTGTTTCCTTTATTAACAATTTTTTTTTTTCAAAGGTGTCATCTTTCTATAGATTTAGGCTGTTCCACATATTGAATGTCTTCAGTTCTGCTGCGTTAAGACTATGGTTTTAAGACAGTCCATATACGACTGTTATACACAAAGAACTTGATATCTAACTAAATTCCAATTAATAACTGCTAGGTATGATCTATCAAGATGAAGGGCATTATGCATATGACAGCATTATTTAAAGACGTTGCATAGGATTACTTTACCCAGTCTACAATAAGACAGAAATTTCCTGACATTCTTATTAGCCAGCAACAAACTAGGTGGTAATAAAGAACAGCTGCTGAAATAGCTGTGTTTTGAGGCCCGGATTTGATATTGCAAAACCTTTTATTGCCAGCGGTGATGTGAGCAGCACATACATGAAATTAAGTACCTGCTTAACTTGCAGATTTCTGATCATGTTGGTGACAGTTGCTGGGTGATGGAAGAGTTTGTACACTGGGCATATTGACCTAGGGTAGACCAAGTGAGTCTTACAGAGTCGTTTCCAAAGAAGCAGAATTGGGCTGTGAAGAAAATTAAAAATTAGGTGTCATGGAGCAAACCTCATCCTTTATAGATCTTCAGTTATTTTACCATGAGATGCCAAATACTGATGCCAGTTTTGATGCCAGTATTGCTGGCCATCCTGTAGGTTTGGATTGCTGTAAGTCAAGGTGGCACATGGCCTGTCTACTGCCTGGAGAGAGGGCCATTGCTGTGTCCATCCTTAACATGGAAATGAAAATTCCTTTGACATACTTTACAAAAGTACACAAGAGTCAAGAGTCAGATATGTCCACTAGCAAGAGGATTGTTCTGCAGACTTTGTGTAGTGCTATAAGTTCCTGTGTTCATTTATCCATTTTGGAATTATTTCCTCTGTAGTGATATCTTTTCCTGGCTTGCTGGACCTGACCATAAGGGCTTACTTCAATTTTGGCTGAAGTATGTTAACATCTGTTCCTTTTATTTGGATGTATTAAAGAGAGAGAAAAAGAAGACTTGAAAAAGAAAAACCAACCAAACAACTGTTGAGAGATCTGCTTCTGAGAACAATTTCAGTCTGTCCAAAAGTTGTATTTATGAGTTAAGAATACTTTCCTGGCTATATAAGATTTTTGTTTGTGTTTCTGTATAAAATCGCAAACTCAAAAAGCTTATTCTGGAGAAGGATACAAGAAGAGAGCAAATGAATACCTTGTGATGTTTACTGTGATTCAGTCAAAAAGGTTAAGTTTTACTTGCATAGTTTTGGTGAAAGGACAGGATCTGCAGCAGGAATATTTCTCCTTTGCTCATTTGCTAACACCAGTAATGAGCAAATCCCATGTGAAAATACAATAAAAGTGTGTGGGATTCCTTTTTTTCACTATAAAGCATTTTTT
Source organism: Callaeas wilsoni (assembly GCA_013398955.1). Classification (NCBI taxonomy): domain Eukaryota; kingdom Metazoa; phylum Chordata; class Aves; order Passeriformes; family Callaeidae; genus Callaeas; species Callaeas wilsoni. Next base: position 170,432 of record VWPU01017162.1, on the reverse strand, counting down.
AAATAGTGAGAAAGTATTGTCATGCACTAAAACTTTGAAAACTTGGACTCAAACACCTGGAAAGCTAATTTTTTTCTTTTAGACTCTTGACTTTAAAGAGCTTACTTTAAAAGTTTGCTGATGTTTCTTTAGAACATATTTATTCCAGCTTCACTGGCTGCAGGCTGCCTCCAGGAGCTCAGGGACTTGTCAGAAATACTGCTGTGCAGTTCTAAAGTCCTTAGGATAAGAGGTATAGACCCCATGGAAGAAATAGGAAGAGCACTGCTTTTCACATATCAGATGCCATATGCAATTTTGATACTTCTTTTTTCCTTATTTGCAACATCAGCAGCCAAAAAGTGAATACTCTTTAGAAAACCATGTTGGTCTGTAGTTCCAGCAGTTTCTGTCACCTGATACCCTTTAACTCATTCTTCTTTGCAGCTAGGTGTAATGGTTGCTTTTGCCGGAAGGTAGGCAGGCAGTGCCTCACAGGGACCAGAATGCTGTAAGAAGCTACAGAGAAGTGTCAGCCTGCCCATTTCTCTTTCTCCTGAAGAGCTTGGGGCAATAGCTCTGCATTCCAGTCACCATAACTAAACTAAACTTGCAGCTGTGTTTTGTTTTCATTGGCTGAAAGAGGCCACCTCTGAGGGTCCTGATCTCAGTTCTAAAGAATTGTTTTGCTTTGGAGGCCAGGTAGACCTCCAGGAACTGTGGATTAGTTCAACAGGTGAACGAGAATTGGCCAGAGAGCGTTACTGCAAACCTGTTACAGTTTGTATGTGCCCAAACCTTTGGAGGTCCGGAGACCCTACGGAGTTCCAGTACTCCCAGGATACAGTTAGGATGCCCTACATCTGGGTTTTTTCATGCCATCCCTAGGGTTGTCTTTCTTCCCAAACTGAACTTCATGTTAGTGGGTCATCTTAGAGCTTTGGGGTCATTTGGAAGTCATGTTTCTGCAATTCAGTGCTAATGTTGCCTTTGAAAGAATAGTGTTGCATCTCTAAAGTGAGTTTTAAAACATCTTAAAATGTGGTCAATGAGTATCTTTTCTTGTCTGTCCACAAGAGGAGTATCCCTGATGCTAACATGAAGTCCTTTAACAAATGCATGCATATAAAGTATACACTTCTGTGTTCATTAATGTGCCTGATAATGATGGGCAGTAGGATGTCACACACAAATAAAGTAACATAAAAGAGCAAACCCTGAATTAGCTTCAGAAGCTTTGACAGAATGATTGTCAAATTTCTTATTGACAGAAAGACAATCAGAATGTGAATTTTTTCACCCTGCAAACAAAAATTAGCTTAATTCTTGCGACGTAGAATGTACTTACACCTTGAGAAAGTAAAGAAAAATACTTAATGTATTTAAGAAAAAAACCCCAACAGCCATCAGGCTCAATGTTTCAATTAAAGCAGTAAGAAGCCCGAGTGTGCAGCAAAGCATAGAGACTGATGATGTGTCTGAAATTTCTGCTTGCAGATTCTCCTGCAAGTCATCAGTAAGCTTTATTAAGGAAATTAGAGAGATCCCATTTGACTTATTCTTGAATATCTTTTAATATGTTTTCATTATCAGAATTATAGCACCATAGTTTATACATTCCTAGCTGAAAACCAGTGACATTTTCATCTCTTGAACTGATTGTGCTGGATTACTAAGGCATGTGCTTCCAAAGCAACTTCAGTATTATGGACTAAACCCATCACATGTCTTTGTTTGCAAGTGGCCCAGACCAGAATTTGGGCCCTACACACAACTCAGATACATGGATGTTCCCAGGCAAGTTCTGCCCAAAACCAAACTACAGCCAAATAAAAGGATAGGGATTTTCCTCCAAGTCAAAAGACACCTGGGGCTCACCCTGAGGCTGCACCACATTCCATACCCTTCAGGCTGTCCATGTGGCTGTGCATGAAGCAGTTCTGGACTAACTGATGATGGTATTTCCCTTGGTGTCTTGTATCCCTTCATTCCAAAGCCTTCAGTAATTCAAATATTGTAGGTTTAGGGTAGTAACATTCCCCTCTTCTCACTCTCCAGAAGCACTTCACTTCCTGGTGTCCTTGGAGACTTGGAGAAATAAAATTATGCTTTTGGCATGAAAGACTTGAAGTGTCCCTCAAGTAGCCAGAACAGAAGACTGAGCAAGTTTGCTGAGTTGTTTTGATAGTTATACACATTTATTTAGGTTATAAACTTATCTGTGTGGTCATAGCACTTTAAAATACGGTTGCAAAGACTCATGTAATCTTACTTGATGATGTGCCCAATTTAACACTACCTAATGGTGCAAAACCTGCTTCCCGAGGTTGTGCAAGGAGAAAAACCACAAATAGTTGTGCATAACTTAGTTTTCCAGTGGAAGCTCAGGTTGTGCCCCTTACGTAAGGGACATTGGTTTTCAAATGGGATGGCTAGCACCTGCTCAAGGTGCTAAACTGATGAGGAATAATTATGGACACAAAATGTCTCCAACCAGATTTTGCCACTGACTGCCAAATCAGTGGACCAGATGTTGCTAGTATTCAATTCACATTGCTGTCTGTACTAGATGTTTTAAATTACTGTGATTTGCTTATGCTAAAGTACTACAGCTGCAATATTTTCTTAAAAAAATAGTTTGATTCCAGAATAATCTATATGCAACTGTGTCCAGCAAAATTTTTATTTAACCAAATGTTTGTACTTCCTACTATAAATATCAAATCAAGTATTTTGCTCGGCTTTGGAATTTTTTCAGATGTCAAGTATGTGTTCTGGTTATTGTGACTTATGCCTTGAATTAAAATTAGTGTCATATTTCATTACCTGGAAGCATTGTCATGGAGAAAGGTTGCACTGATTTGATATGTACTCTACATGTTCCTCACTTCTCTTCAGGAAATACATTTTTATTGGTGATGATAGAGACAAGAAAGTGAAAAAACCCAACAAACAACTACCTTTAGGAGCTAAAAGTGCCTCTGCTCTCTCATCTCCCTTCACCTGTTATGCATAATTGTTCTTATTTTCCCCGTTTTCGACTCCTTGTGTTCACTTTGACTACAAACCTAAAGTTAAAGAAATAAACACCGTGATACGCAGAAAAATATGTTACACAGAGTGATTTCCCTTCTGAGGAATAATCAGATGTGCTGGTGGGAACTAGCAGAGAGCTGACCCTGATAGCACTTTGCCATCCATCACATCCTTGATCGAGTTGTTAGGCTTCTCTGAGCGCATAAGGCCTGGGTAACGATGCCACAGGACCCGATGCTTTCAGTGTCTTAGTTCAAGATTCATTGCTGCTTGTTGTTCCTAATGAATTGTTGCTGACTTGAAAGGAACCAATGATATTTGTTCAGTTACATGCGCATTTTTACAAGTTGCACAGATGTCGTTCACTCAAACAGTAGCCTAATTTGCGTTCTCAGGGCACAGTCCAAGAGCTAAATCAGCGTGCAAGACTGAAATACTCCCTTTCTGCTCATAATTGTTACTCCAAGCCAACATTAGACCTACAGACGAGACACAAAAGACAAATCTCTGGTAGTAATGCATTGAGAAGATGTATTATTATGGGCCTGTTTCTTTCTTAAAATAATTCAAATCAACTGTACTTCTTTGAGGCCAATAATTATCTGAAATTCACTCTGCAGTACCATATATATAACTTACTTGGTAAGTCACAGAAAGAAGCTGGCAGGCAAGATTCAGTGGAAATGCTCAGTGTGCGCCAAAATTTGGGTTTGGTGATTTTAACATGTAGAACTTTCTGGCATGAAAAATGAAGTGAAGCATGGTTGTGGTGAGCAATGATCTCCTCATTACCTCACAAATGGTAGTTGTATCTATTTGTCATCACAGTAGGTTGGGAATGACTCTTACAGATCTCTGTTCACTGACCTGAGAACCTGTGAGTGTTAATTGAATCTCAGAAGGTGGATTTGCAAAAACCTCAGCTGGTATGCATTGATACTGTTCCCTTTGGACCAATGAAGTTGCATTTATTTACACCAGTCAACCATCTGGGCTTGTATTTTAGGAACTGAATTTGATTTTCAAGGATCTGGAATTCACTCTGTCTCTGTATTACTTTTAACTTTATACTGAAGGAATTTAAGTAATCCTTTGTTCTCCATTCAAGCTCCCCTCTCAGTTTTCTCATTCCTGCCTTTCTTTCTCATTCTCACAGCTAGTTTTTTGTATGCAAGTTTGGTTTCTCCTCCCTCTAGTTCTGATAGAACTTTCACTTGCTTTTCACAGCTGAGTGATCTTGGATACATTCTGTTATTTGGAGGTGCAAGAGTTAGTCACTTGCTGCTTATTTCATTTTAAATCCAAATTCTGACTGCTAATGATTTTATTTATAATCAGCAGTGGGGACACCTGCTCTTGACATGTGAGAACATTCTGGTGACGTAACCAGCTACCAATAATAGAAACAGCACTTTGGGCCTTCATTATAAGCAGTGTGATTCTTCCCACTGCATTGCCAAGCCAAACATCATAATTCCACCCACTGAGAAATAACTATTCCCCAGAGAGGGAGCAAGCAAATAAGTGAGAGAGTGAGAAAGATTTCTGTTGATTCTGGGTACTGCATGACTTCTGAATATCCCCAAGTAGTACACTTGGCTTTGGTGTCAGGTGTTTCTTCCGTAGTGATGTTCAGATCCAAGGCTAATAGGGAAGAATTTTTGTGTGATCTTCCTTGGTTAAAACAGAGTAGTTTATATCCTGAAAGTGTTAGAGTTGTAAAAATAATGGGAATTGCAACAGAACTAGGTTCCAGCCTGTTAGTTATTGGAATACTTTCGGCATTACTTTATTTTTATTCGGTGACAGCAGAGAGATTGTTGACTTACATTGAAACCACCATTGCAATTAATATCCCTCTAAAGGCCTCTGTGCCAAATTGACCCTTGCAGGCCCTGCAGTCATTCAGCAATCTGTGCTGAGAGATATCAGGTGTGTGCAGAATATTACATTCCTAACACAAACAGTGCTTTGCTGTCCTGAAATCCGTACCGAGACACCCAAATGTACTGGTTTGTTATCTCGTGCTAACCTGGTGCTACCAATGTCTGTGTCACCTCTGTACATCTACACCCTGACTGCAGATCGTCCCTGATAAAGCTATGAAGCAATCTTTGAATTTTTTTCTCCCTTTTTTCTTGCTCTGCTGCTATTTTTATATCCATTAAGACCTGTCTGATTTCAGAAGATCTTCATTAAGATCAAGCATCTGGTTTTCTCTCCTTGAATAGCAACAGTGAAAGCAATCTTCCAAGCTGCCATCATGGCTTGTCAGAAATTGGTTGTCTGCGTTACATTTGGGTTATAAAATGCATAAATCTCACTAGAATTTGCCCTGCCCTCTAGCATATCAGCTCTTGGGCAGATCTGTTTTCTACATAAAAATATCAGTTACTATGTTGCTTTCTGCAGGCATGATTTTCTCACCTAGATGCTATAGTTTCACAACTAAATGCATTTCCAGTTTTTTGGAAAGTATACAACATCCTGAACACTCTTGATTTACATACCAGGTGGCAGATACAGAAAGTTTCTGCATTCCACAGCTGGGGAGAATGAGAGAAATGGGGTTACAAGTGCATAGAGATGGAAAGAGTCTGAGAAGAGTATTCTTCGAAAAGATCCCCGAGTTCTTTTTCTCTCTTCTGCTATTGCAAATTTGCTAATTTTAATTTGTTATTCAGAATCTCTCAGCAATGTTTCAAGTGAGTAAAATCCTCTGGACTGTACATAAATGATGTTCTCTCCATGTCTTTGCTATTTGTTGTTGCTATCACTATATGTTGCCATGGCAATATTTTTGTGCTATGACTGGTTAAGTGTAGCTAACAAAGAGGGGGGAGAATAAGATCGATTTATTATGCTTTTGACACAGTGTGGTGAACTTATGAATATGTTGGGTGTTTTTTCCCTTTGAAAAGAAGAAATATGACAGGATTATGTAAGTTTTAAGAATTTCTTGAAGTAGGCAGCTGCTGGCACCAAAACCAAGTTTAGTTCCTCAAGGAATGAATACTGGTGTGAGCCTCAAATGCATGGCCTTTGTTATCATTGAAATCAGATATTGTTCATACACAGATAAATATATGCAGGGCAAGTAAATGGTGAATCCAAAATAATTTTCTGACTCACATGATTGTGCTTGTATGGTCTTGCCACCTTTCATCTAGCTGTAAACATTGTCATTCTCTAAAGTATGCCTTCACTGAGATGAATCACATAACTGAGAAACATTGGAAAGCAGTAAAAAAGATTTTAAGAGGTTCTCACACTTTTTTTTTTTTGCAGCAAACAAAACTGCTGATCAAAAGGTTTATAGTCCTTCTAGTTTATATCTGTGACTGGATTTCAGCTGGAGCCTATTCTGTTTTCTGTCCCTCATCTGCTGAATGCGAAGGTTTATTCTGAGTGCAACAATTCAAGCTGGTATCATTCTAAACCCAGTACCAGTAGGAAGTGATTTTTTTTTTGTCTCAAGAGATAGAGTTCAACCTGCATACACCATATCTGAATTTGATCAAAAAACATGAAAGGATAGATGATTAATTTGCCTTTTTTAATGTTAGCAAATTTTTTAAAAAAAGATAACATGCAATAGTCTGCATTGTAGCCTATTCACACTAAGATTCAGCTCTTAAGTGTCTTCATAGTTAATGGTGTAGCTACAGTAGCAAGAAAAAAAATTAGAGAAAATCCCTTGAACTGTAATAATGAAATTACCCTAGCAGATTTCTGTTAGAAACCATTTAACAACTGAAGCACAGCATTCTTTTTGTACTGTAATCCAGAACTCTTTCTCACTTCTTTATGACAAATTCTTTTCCCTGCATATGCACTTTGAACCAGACGAGAATATTCCTGGTTTTCAGGCTGGATTTCAATGTCATTTGCATATTAAATCAGAACTAGGTATACTAACTTCAGAGGGGATCTTAAATATCAGAGCTAGCATGTGCACTGGATTTTAGAAAAAGTAAATCTGTGTTTTGGTTAGGGATTTTGCCTACCTACCCAGGTTTTTACTTCTGTATCGTTTGTGTGAAAAATAGCAGGTGTCTTAAACACCTGCATAAAGCTGTATGAAATTTACTTGGCTGAAAAAAGGAAGTGTAAATAGGACGTACATTTAAATACAGCTAATACAAATACAGCCTTACATGGAGAACCCACCGATTTCTCTTAATGGACAGGAAAAATCTTCAGATCCAAAGCCAATTATTGCAATATTTTCTAGAAAGATCCAACACAAGATATTTTGGGATGTCTATTTTAGAAGTGAATGGAATGCTGAGGATGGCAGCTCTACTGGTAAAATATGTAAGAAATAGGCAAAAACATGCTGTGGTTGGAACAGGAGTCATTAGAAAGCAGCAGCATAGCAAGGGGAGAAAGAGACATTGTTGAGAGACAGGTCAAACTACTCTGAGGAAAAATAACCTTTGTAAATGAAAAATTTGGCATGATACAACAGACTTAATGATCACTTAATATCTCAGCATTACATTTCTTTTCCATTGTATCATTAGTTCATTGTTAGCTTTTTTATAAATAGCTTGACGTTTATATTAGAATATTCCATGGCATAGAATTGTCATAATTTTGCCAGTAGTTTTATTGGATTGGTAGCTTCTTTTTTGTTCCATTATTTTAATTTGACAAAAAATTCTTTTGCAGTACAACTTCTGCCCTGGTATTAAATAGAATGTCACCAAATTTTTGAGTTCTTTTGGTTTGTTTTCTGTTACTTTTAATTCCGTTAAAACTTAACTCTGTCTCACTGTGAAACAAGTACACTTTGTCAGCTTTCTCTGTGTGTTTGTATGTGTTTGTAAATTACCTGTTCTGGTTTAAAACTGGTTATAGTTTTCAAAGTTTACACTTTGTCAGCTTTCTCTGTGTGTTTGTATGTGTTTGTAAATTACCTGTTCTGGTTTAAAACTGGTTATAGTTTTCAAAGTTTACACTTTGTCAGCTTTCTCTGTGTGTTTGTATGTGTTTGTAAATTACCTGTTCTGGTTTAAAACTGGTTATAGTTTTCAAAGGGAAAATTCATTCCTGTTCATTCCAAACAGAGATATAAATGAAAACCATTCTTCTAGGGTAATAAAATAAAGAAATGGCAATGCCAATGCCAATAGTTTGTTATATAAAAACTATCTGAATTATAATCAAGTTGGAATATGCAACTGATTTCTGGAGCTGTACATGTGGAATGATTTCCTTGTGGTCAGTTTAACGGATCAGTAAAGGATGTCCTGAGCATAAGAGCATATTCCAGTTATTAAATGCCAGGACGGTCCCTCCCAGCACCACTTCTCTACCCTCTGATGCGTAGAGCAGGGGCAAACCAGATTTTTCCTAACACTTGAGTAAGCTTCAGCTGCTGGAACAGCCCTTTAAGGCCAGGAAAAAGGTAGCCCTGATACTGCTGCCCTTTTGATGGGATCTTCTCAGCAGCCGGGTAGGTCAAGGTGGGAAACAATATTAGGAGCTCTTTTGCTGGTCTTCTGATGATCCCAGCCTGCCCTGAGAAGTTGGTACATAGCACACTGCACATAGCAATGATGCCTTTCTATTTGCTAGTCATGCTCAGAAGCAGCATTTTAGTAGATCTGTGGAGTCATTCAATTTGTAATAAATAAGTTCAGCTCCCAATTACCCAGCAGACTGTTTGTTTTTATTTAACTACATCATTTTCATTGTGCTGCAGGGTATATTTTGCAAATTATGTCACTTCCAGTTACTCTCTTGAGTCTGACTGATGTTAGAGCACTGACCTGAGATGGAAAGTCAAATACTAAAAAGCAAAATAACATTTGGCTCATCACTGTGAGACTCAAAAAAGATATTTGCAACTGTTTCGTTAGTCCTGATCCCAGAGGGTTTTGGGGAAATGTGAGATCATGCCAAATATTAGGCAGAACTACAGAAAGCCTAATGATTGGTTGTTGTGTTTGGTTGGATTTGTCACAGCTCTGCTAAAATTCTTTCAAAAACTTGAATCTTTACTTTGTAAGGGCCTAATCTTATTAAGTATCTCAGTGGGATTTTAAAAATAAAAGACATCTTAAGTTCTTTTCTCTTTTTCTTTTTTTTTTTCCTCCCAAAGGCATATTATTTGCACACTGTAGGGACGAATACATACCTGACTAACTAGAGCATCACATGCACTGAGAAATGCATGAGAACTGCAAATGTGCTTGTTGCTTAGCAGGCGATATAGGAAAAGTGTCTCGCTGCTCCTAGCCCACTCCTTTCAAAGGGAAGAGCAAGGCACTGTGGAGCCTTGTGCTGGTTTTGACTGGAGTAGAGTTCATTTTCTTCACAGTGGCCGCTATGGGACTGTGTTTTGAATTTGTGCTGAACACAGAGTTGATAAAACAGAGATGTTTTGGTGCTGCTGAGCAGGGCTTGCACAGAGCCAAGGCCTTTCTGCTTTTGGTACTGCCACACTGGGGAGGAGACTGGGGGTGCATGGGAGGGTGGGAGGAGACAGCCAGGACAGGGGACCCAGACTGACCAGAGGGGTGTTTCAGACCCCATGACATCCTGCTCTGTAGAGAAAGTGGTGGGAAGGAGGAGGAAGGAGGGAACATTTGGAGTTAAAGTGTTTGTCCTCTCAAGTCACCATTACATGTGATGTGGCCCTGCCTTCCTGGAGACGGCTGCCCATGGGAAGCAGTGAATTAATTCCTTGTTGTGTTTTGCATGTGTGTGCAGCTTTTGCTCTCCCCATTAAACTGTCTTTATCTCGACCCACAAGCTTTTACCCTTTTGATTCTCTCCCCAGTCCTGCTGGTAAGGGAATGAGTGTGTGGTGCTTGGCTGCAGGCTGGTGTGAAGCCATGACCGTCCTAAATTTTATATTCAGATGATAATAAGCTGAAAACCATTCTGACCAAAATCTACACTGTCATTAGAATTAGTGAGACAACTGTAAGCAGATTTCAGCTGCTGCAGGGGTCTGAAAGGTAATTTTGCTTACTGTGTAATTATCTGAAGCGTTTGATGTATGAGGAGGTGTTCAGTCACTGCAGGAGATGAGCTTCTGGACTTGATGGACAGAGCAAAGGACGGTGACAACTGCTGTGTGTGTGCAGTGTAATAGAGTCCTGTGCAAGAACAATATATGATATAACCCATTTGTTCACTGACAGATTATAAAATCTATGAATCTGTGACTCGCATTACTTTCTTAAAGAAGCAGATACAGGGTGAGCAGATGAATAATAAGGATCCCCACCAATCAGTCAGAACTTTTCAATCTACAAGTACAATGGAGTCATCACATATAAATAAAGACAGAGAAGTGTCTTTCCACTGAACAATTTTGTAAATCATTGTGTAATAGGAGCAATATAAAGCTGACAATGCCATAAGGCACAGAATCAATGCATCAGCTACCATTGCAGAGACTGGAGATGAAAAAGCTTTATGTTTTTAATTTGAGGACTAAGGGCTATGTGGGTTGCAAGGGGAAGGGGAGATCAAAGAAGAGTGTGTCAGGTGGCCCCAGAGAGACGTTTAAGTTGTAGCAGGGACTGGAGGAATTTTGAGATGCTTTTAATTTCCACTAGTGCTACTAGTGGAAGAGAGTTTTTGAATTTGCTTTTCAGATTTGTTGAAGAAGTAGCTGATAGTTATGTGGTGAAAAAGACATGCTGGATTTTTTACGGGATTTCTTTAAGCTCTTGCATGAATCTCGAGTTCTGTGAAGATATATTTCAGATGTAAGTGCAAAGTGATTCACTGGGATGAAAGTCTACCTATGTAAATACAAGATATTAATTAGTACACATCGTGGATTTAATTTTTGACCAATGGGTTTGTCACAGATCGTCATGTAACCACTTTTGGGTTTCTCCTCCAAGATTTAAGAGTACAGCAGTCAGATGTTATATTTTTCATCTGCGGGTAGATAAAAGATATATCCATTTTAATCTTCATTGACTTTCTAAACATGTATTTGGTAGTTAAAAAAGAAGAAAAAGTGTTATATACTCATAGAAAGCATTTGAAGTAATCTATATAATGACTATATTTGCTGCAAACTATTAAAACAATTTTCCTTTGAAAATGGTAAGAGCAGCCTAGATATTCTGCCAAAGCTTTTTTCTGGAATTAGTTTTTTGAAATATTAAGCCAGCTGTTGGTAGAGACCCTACCTTCCCCCTGTGTGTGAATATTTTAGTGTTCTGGGTTTTTTTCTGGTAGTTTATAATTAATTCATTGAGAAATTAAAATCCAGTTGGGAGAATAGAAAAAGCAACAACTATTCCCCAGCATCTTCCAATCTGTGTCCTAAAGTCCTGGAAGAATGGAAGTAATATGTTTAAATCGCTAAGTGCAGAAAAATACTCACGTTACTGAATTTGCATTTACACTGAAAATTAATTTATTGATCCTTCAAGTTTCTAAGGAACCAGACATATTTCAAACAACTTTATTTAACAAATAAAATTTTAAATTGCTTGTTGAGTTTATCTTAAGCATATTCCACTTTCTATCCAAATATTATTGATATATATAGGCTTTAAAACTCCATCCTTATCCAAACTTGAAAAGTAATTTTTTAATGTATTTTCTAAGACAATATAGCTAAACATTAGAAAAAAGGTAAACATAAAGTCATCATGTAAAACCGCTGAGTTAAATACATATGTATACATTCAATGCAGCAGAGAAAAATATCAAATTATACCCAAAAAGAGTCAACCTTTCTTTTGGAAAAGTTATTAAATTGTACCAAAAAAAATCAAATTAAAATTATTTATGTTGATTGAAGGTTTAGCTATTAATATAATTACAGTTAAAACCAGTTTTGTTGCTTCAATTTCAGTCATTGCTGTAGATATAAGTAAGGAGCCAGTTTGGTTTCACATAAGAAGATTCTCAGCATTTGTGTCTGATATTAGAGTAAATATGTAGAGGAAATCACTTCAACTTGTTATATTTCAATATACAATAGTCTGATAAACAACTGATATGGAATTATTGGAACCATTGCTACCTGTGAAAACTGTCTTTTGAAGGCAAGTTCATTCAGAAATCATCTGTGGTCTTGGAAATTTGCAGCTCGTTCTGTTTATGTAAATACCATGTAGGAAAAAAGTCATCTCTCCAGGCCTACCAAGAATGCACAACCCATTGCTCTGAAGAGAACAGCTGCTAGGAGGATCGATACAAATGAAGTTTCTTTTCTCAGTAGAAAGCTCCTGAACAGAGTTCAGCATAAGTTCAAAGATTTTGTTGTGTGGAAATACAATATGGTTACACTGTGCTACACTTCGAGGTTATGGATTCATCACCTTAGGTGGAAAATGCATAAATACTTGGCTGACAGGCATAAAAACATGTTGGCTTGACGCCCTTTATCTGGCTCTCAGGATTTCTGTGTTTCCTCACTCAGGGCTGAGCCTGAGCACTCCTGGTTATGGCATCTCCACCTTTTTATTTCTCTTTTATGATTTTGCGAGACTTAGATAACGCATGATATCCATTTAAAGAGAATTGGTTGTTTAGATATATATTAAAATAAGCCTAGATTATAATAAAAGACCTTTACTTTTTCTGATCCAGACAAGTTCTCTCTGCTACAGTAAGACCTTCTTTTTTTCTCAGCATAGTCCACAGCTATTTCCAGTGAAGGTAATGGAGCTAGACCATCTTAAACTGATGCCAAGTTTTCACGAGCAATATCAGAGGCACAGATAGGTGAATAATAAGAAATCCTGACTGAAACCATCAACAAGCCAGCATTATATAGATTTTAGTTTTATTTTCTCTGGGAAGGTTTATGTATCCATACTGCCCGTCTCTGGCTGCAAATGATCCACTGCTAATTTTTAACCCCCTTGTCTGCTTCCAGACTTAATCTGAAAAAGTAAGAATCTCTAAGACAAATCATTTGCTGTAAGTCCTGAAATTTGGAGGCCAGAAAAGGCAGAGAATCTTAAAGTGCACCAAGTAAAGGAAAGGCTTCTGGGTAAGCTCAGGAAACCTAGAGAGGAAGGTGATCCCAGAAAATGCCCCAGGAGTAGCTGGGACAGCTGAAGTTCATACCCCTGCAAGTGTGCACCTCCACCAGCACATGGCTGTGTGCACTGCAACGTTTTGTGGGCTTAAATGCTCAACCAGCCATTCCTCTGGCAACGAAAATAAATTTTCTGAAAGGCTGGACTCAATGATCTTGGAGGTCTTTTCCAATGATTCCATGACTGATGTGGTTCCATGAGCAGGGTTTGGAAATTCCTGTTCAGAGGGGATCTTTGCATCAGCTTTGTAAGATACTGTTCTTCTGTATGCATCTGCAGTTGAAGACTCATAAAAATTGGTTTGCAAATGTGAGCAGGAGAGTTCAGTCACTCTGGGGAAATGTTGCAAATTTCTGAAATTTAAACTATAATTTTAATGTTTGATATGACATTGGATGAAGGGGCATGTTTCTGGCTAATATATTTGATTGCATAATTACTGATGATCTGATTCCCATTACAATCAAGAAATGTAGAGCAAACATGATACTGTCAGGTACCAAGGGAAGAAATTTCCAACCAAGTGTTGGAGTCGTTACCAGCCAGATAATGCAAAAGAAAACATCTCTAGAGGTAAAATATAATAAATCAGGTTTTTGAAAATAAATAATTTGAAAATACTTCATTTTATGTATCAAATCTAAATACTTGAGCACAAAAGCAAGTGGACTTAGCTAAAAAGAAGTGAGTTAGGTTGTGTGGAAAATGCTCATTAGAGCTAAATGGTGCACTGTTATCATTTGTTTCAGTGGAGCTGGGTATCATACCATCTTCATGAGGAGTTTTTTGACAAAAGCTATTGATGTTTAAGCATTCCAATAGTTTCAGTATTAGAGGAACAAAAATATCATTAAAGGAAGCTAAAATTATTCTTTTATTTCATAACTTTTTATTTAAGTATTATTCTTAGAAATTGATAGCAGGCACAAGTGGGGGGAGAAGTAGGCCTATTAAAAAACAAAGTCTATTTTGAATTCTATGGATTCTGACATTCAAGTAAGTGAAGTAAAAGAGATATAAATGGAAGTGGCATAGTGCATTGTCATTAGATACCAGCCAAATGAAAGGAATTTTTATACAACAAAAACAACAATTATTAATAATTGCCTTGCATTTTAGAGCAAGCTTAATGGATTGGAGCACTTTAGCTTCAGTGAGTTGGATGCGTCATCAGATTGAGGCTGCATTAAAATCAAGTGATTGCAAGATACCTGTAGACTGTATAGAGGAGGCAGAGGAACCCCTGGATTGATGCATTTTGGCAATATTGCACTTCAGATAGCTGTGTCAAAATGTTACCGAATCATTAAAGACTCCTCTTGGAGCTGTAGCCTTTGTGCTATTTGATGTTTGGTTCTGCACTCGTACCAGAAGTAGTTAATGGGAAAATGTAATTGTGTGTATGTTTACAAAACCAAAATTACAAATCAATATTAATTATTTGATTATCTGATAAAAATGATGGCATTTTGATTCAGATTTCTATAGTTGGTTGTGCATCTGTTTTGAGTAGGTTGATGAGAAATGCTAAATGCATCTTTGAGTGTTTGTTTGCCTGATTCTTGTTTTCAGGTTTTTGGTAGGAAGAGTAAGTTGTAACTTCTCTCAATAAGATTACCCAAATCTGGATGCATATCAGGAGGCTACACTGTATATGCTTTTTAACAATAATAATAATTCTTACTATTCATCTGTGGCTGTGTTTTTGAATTATGTAGATCATGCATATGGGATAGCTGAAAAAATCTCGAAACAAAATTGAGGTTTATTTCAAAACAACTTCTAAACCCACATTTTTTAGTTGTTGAAATGCTTAAAAATTCAGTCTTAAATATTTATCTGAAATTTAAAACTGCTGTAGATGTTGATTTCTGAAAAATGCTCCAGTTTTCCAAGTCCCATGAAGAATTGGGATTTGTAACCTCTCTGATAAGCTTGAGTTGTTATTGCTGAGATCCTTGAAGTTTGTTTCAAATCAAGCTGATGACTGGTAAGAGCAGTATTTTATGGGAAAAAACGTTTCACTTTTCTTTCTTTTTAAGTCTTCTTTTAATTATTACACACTTCAGTAGACACTTAGCCTGACTAGAAATTACCCTTTTACCCAAAATAAATACGAATATTTACCTAGAGGCTCAGCATTTTACTTCACTGAGAACAACATATTTGTGTCATGTCAGTTCTGGGAAGGAAGCCAGATGAGACATTCCCACCTCTCTCTGCCCCCAGACATTCATTTCAGTGCAGGAGTTCATTGCCTTTTCAATTGCACTGCTACAACAGCTTTTGAGCTTAAACTGCAAACCAGTCAACTAAAAGGTTTCTGGTTTTAGAAAAACAACTAAGCAAAAACCTCGACCCTCTACAAAAATAAAGAGCATCTGACCTTAAATAAATAAATCATTTCTACTTTGCAATGTAACTGTACAAACAGCAGTATGGGTGGAACGGAGCAGCAGTGACCAGCCATGGAGGAAGGGTTCATTAGTTGCAGCTTGTAAGACCAAAAAGGGCATTTTTCTGATCTTTTGGGGGTTTTTCCTCCAAGTTTTTGCATTATCAAAATCTGAGACCTTCCATATTGATGAAGGAAGGAATTTAAACTTCATGGGAAAATAATGAAGAATTTTATGTAAACACAAGGAAAAGCTAAATGTACATCAATGTAGCAATAAGGACAGTGGAAGCAGCTGAAAGCAGTTTCTGGTACATAAATGAAGGAAATGGATGGAATTTGTGTACAAGAGGTGAAACCTCTTGTAAAGGCTGCTAATGTAACCCTTGGACATTAAAAGACATTTTCCTAAATTTTATTTCCAAGCTGGGATTGATTTTTATTCACCTGAAAGTTTAAGCTTCAAAACAAGCATTTGCAAATCCGAGAAGTTTAAAATTGCTGAATTGTTAGGACAAAACCCTAGACTTTTAGATCTGTAAAACTACAGTGTTAGGGGTAAAAAAGGCATTCTAAAATAGTTACGTCACATGCAAATCTAGAGTCATGTGATAGTAGGTGAAATATAAACCCTTCAGAAACGCAAGGATTTGTTGTTGTTAGTGTGCTTTATCTCATCTGAAATTGCAACATTAGTGATATTTAAAATACATTCATTTTATGTGACTCTTCATTACATGGTCATTGCAATTCTGACTAAGATGAAGCCAGTTGACACAGAAGGGCTTCTTGGATCTGAGTTTCTTCCTTTGGTAGAATGCAGAGCTCTGCTCAGTGAAGGTTAACAAACAGGATATTTATTTATAAATTCTGAAAGCAAAGAATGACTAGATGACTTTTGTTGGTGAGTTGGTTTGTTTTGCTCAGGCCCCTGTACAAAGTCAGCAGAGGCCAACGTGAGAGCCCTGTGATGGGAAGCATAGAACAGACACCTTGTGTTGTGGTGCTATGGGATTCCATGGCTTCCGCTTCTGACTCAGCTGCACCCGTCCTTTGTCATCTCATGTAAGTGACTTACCTGCTCTGAGTCTCTGTAGCAGTTACAATTCTCCCTATCTCATGGAAAAAACTCAGTAAATAAGAAGGCAATGAAAATATGATTGCATACGTAGAATTAGGTCTCATAATAATTGAGTAGTGTGATTTGTTGTTGACGACCATATTGTAATTAATTGTTAAAATGCTGTATTTCGCTTTCATTTCTTTAAGGGTTATTGCCTGTACCTTTTTGCTCAAGTGCCTCTTTGTCTCAGTGATATTTTAAGAACTGAAAAAGTAGTCACTTGCCTAGAACATCAGACTGTCAATCTTGTCATTGCTTTGAAAATAGGCTCGAAGTACTACCCAGCTCAGGCAGCTGCTCTGCTCTCATGCCTCCTTGGGAGGCCAAGGTGTGTGGTAACAGCTGTTGCTGGGCAGGGGAGTGTCCCTGTGCCCTCACTTGTGTCTCCCTTGTCCCTTACACCTTCGTGTTTGTCCTGCCCACTCCTCCATCTCACTCCTCCTCTGCAAGAGAGCCAGCTCTGCTCTAGTTACTCCCTGCTTGCCCAGCAGCCCAGAGTATGTGGAGAGAAAACGTTGCTGAGGTGGGGAAGGTAGAGAAGGGACTTCTTGAGCAGTAGTAGGAGTCATCAGTTAAATAGGAAAAGCTGAGGACTGGCTCCTGGAGGCGGTGGGGAGCACTCTGGAACCTCAGGTTTTGTCCAAACTTCACTGTATGTTATTTGTAGAACCCAAAGACTTCACTGACTGTGAGAACTATGGGATAACGAGAGATGTTTTTCCTGAACATAGATTACAACCTCATCAACACAGAGTTTCTCTGTCCAACTTGTGATTTTGTGCTTACTTTAAAATTCAGTCCAAACAATTTCTTTAATAACATCCAAATAAAAGAAAAATAGTGTGCAATTAGTTCTTTTGAAGAAAAAGTTCATTGTTGTGACTTTTTAAATTCTGGTCACAGATTTCTAATTAGAAGAGAACTTTTGGTGGTTTATTGTTGTTGTTTTATGAATCTCTGTCTTATCTAAAAGGGCAGTTTAAAAGCATCCTAGCTATTGTAGTTCATGTCCAAAAGCTGTTATCATTTCACAGCTGCTTTAGTTGTTTTTATAGCCATATGCCACTTAAAGCTTACTTGATCTCCTTAAATGACCTTATTGTGACTCTTATGCAATCCTCTTTTAAAGAGATTTAGGTGCCTACATCTGGAAACAGGCTTGAACTGGGATTTTCAGAACCGTCTAGCAGTCTGACCTGCACCAAAATCACTGATTGTTAGGCTGCTGGTAAATCCCTCTAGATTCCTGTCTATCCTTTTAGAAACCTCAGTGACCTTTAGGACAACCCAAGTCCTCATGTTATCCCAGCGAAAGTGAGAACTCCCACAGCGTCAAAGGAGAACTCCCTGCCTGTGGTATGATACTGGTGAAGTGGGAATGGCTGCAAATCTGGGCTTCATAGCTTGATTGAAGGATCAGCTGGAACAGAAAAGTCTTCAAATAGCAAATGTTTGAAATGTGAAGGTCATCAGCTATTTATTTTATTTTATTTTATTTTGTTTTCCTACTGGGGTTACCTTACTTCAGGCTCAGGCCTTAACTAAATTGGCATCCTCTGAGTACTTCTCAAGAGAAGACTAGATATGCTATGTCCTGGTATAGTCTGTGCCATGACAGGCAGGAAGACATTCTGTGCTGAAACTTCAAATCTGCACAGGAATGTTACTTAGGGCATACTTGAGATCTTTCTATCTTGCAATGATAAGTCGAGGCATTTTCAAACAGAGCATTTGTACATTTCTAGATGCTTTGACTTGAGTAGAGTGGCAATTAAGGAGTTAATTTAAAGCAAGGAGGCAAGGATGGGGAGCTGAGACAGTAGCTCGTGGCTAAAAGGCTGATGGCAAGTTGAACCAGCAAGCTGTATAAAAGGACTCCTCTGGTAGTTAAAAGTGAGCCTCTGTGCAACAGAATGAAACCCCTTGTAACTGAAAAGCAAGGCTGTTATGTAGCTCCAGTTAAAAATGTCTCTGTTTGTGGTGTAACAACTTGTGTTCGTTTTGGTGACAACCCTAGAGCTCTAAACTTGACGATCAGAGCTGTAGGGAAATGCTCTCTCGCTGACAGACTTTTGCTTCTTTAAGGCTGCTTTAAGCTCCTTTGGCAAACTGTAGTTCACTCATGTTGTTTTGCTTTGTAGCAGCTTCTTGCAGAAAGTTATTCCTTTCCCAGACTTATGCTTCTCACTTGTTTTTTCTTCTTCTCCTTTTTTTTTTTAATTTTACATATGATTCACTTTCAAGCTCACTGCAGTATTTCTCTACTGCAAAATAGTTTTCTCTTGTGCTTTTTATGGCACTAGGTTGTCGCTTTGCTGTGCACTGCAGGTAAATCTGAAAAGCATAAGACACAGAGGTCTGGATCCAAAAAAGGGATTCACATACTTCAGTTTCACCTGAGCTGCGTTTTGAGTCTCAGATCAAAAACAATTTGCATATAAATTGTTCCTCATTGCTTAAGTGCCTGTTAATCCATAGGTAGCTGGTTGTCTTGCCTGTAAAATTGCTTTAATGTGTGTTCATTGTGCAATGCAATGCAGTGCAGAACCCCAGGTCTGTATGAAATCACAGCACAAATCTTGCAGATATGCAGGTATGAGCCCAGAAGCAATCTGCCTGCAGTAGCATCACCCTGAAACAGGGTTTTCGTAAGGTTTCATCGGAGTAAAATATCGGGAATTTTGGGTGCTATTCAGCCTGCAGAGAATTTTGCACATGTATTGTATTATAGCTGGTATTAATTTTCAGGAGGGAAATTTCTAGGTTTTGTGTTGGATTCTCGTATACCTGTACCACATCTGGAGATGTGGCTATTATATCTATTAGCTCAATTCTGTTTTCAAGTTTCTCTGGGGATGAGTGATCCACGAACGTAATAACATATAAAGTTGTATTGCAAGTAATGTTTTTTATATTGTAGGGATTCCCATTTCCTATTCCCCAAGCCCTGATTCCACTGCAAGCAAAATAAATGATGCCTATAAGCATCAGTTCATTGACAAGAATATGCTTAATTTTAAATGTTTTGAAATACAGATTCTATAAAATATCTGCATTTATATTCTAGTTGCATCCAATGTCATGAATTATAAATGCTCTAAAATGAAGTCAATTTCAAACTGTAATTTTTACATCAGATGCTGAACTAAAATGTTTGTGTTTATATCAAACTCTAAAATACAACAATGAAAGGAAGTTGGCAAAATCAAATTTGTGCACAAAAAAGTCAAGTAACAATACATTCCCAAGCTTTATATTCTTGGAATAAAAGAAGTTCTAAAACACCTAGGAACGTTTTTTTAATTACTGTTGTTATTATTATGATAAAAATGTAGCCATCATTTATCCTAACCTTGTCAAAAAAAATAGTTTCTTCTTTAGATGCTGCTACTGCCATGGGAAGAAATTTTTAAATGATTGACCAGATCTTTAGTAGAATATTTGCTGTCAGTAGAGCTCTGCTGACTTGGTTCTGAATTTCTGTTTCCCTTCTGCTTGTATGCATAGCTCCTGGTTACTGGCAGTGTCTATTTCTTTGCAGCTCTCAGCTCAGTCATAAAAAGAAAATATTCTTCTGTTAGCAGTCCTACAGAGAACTTTGTTTAATACAAAAGTCAAAGGTATACAGACTTGAAGAGTATCTTGTGTTCTTATCTACCATTATGCGCAGGGAATTAATACAACACATTTTAAAAATTGTTTCTAGCTCATGTCACAAATGTTTTTTTATCAGATCGGAATACAACCAAGAAATACATTCCACAGAATCCAATGTATCTTTGAATATTTATAGACCTTTGAACTTTACACCAAATAGGATATGATCATAAAAAATTCAGAGCATAATTTTCACTCCTACATTTTGCAGCTGAGACTTTTAGAGATGATGACACTTTGTTCTGCAAGAGGAAAGCTAATATATGTCTAAAAGGCTATGAGATCATGAATGGAGGCAGTAATATATATGTATTTACATGGGAAAGTTAGTAATAGATAAATATTCCTGTTGAGAACTATTCTGAACATCAGAAGTTTTCATGAATTCCTGTAGGACTGGTCAACCTCGTCTGCTTATTTGTAGCCAAACACTGGAATAGCTCATGCTACCCAGACATCTGCTGAATAAAGTGAGCCATCTGCTTAAAATCTGATGGCACAATACAGAACACAATGTTTATAATCTCTACAATTTCAGCACAACTAGTTTCTCCTTTCTATAAAAATGTAATTAGAGCAAGTGTGTTCTCATTGCAAGCCAACTTTCCACCCTTCAGCAATCTTAGCACTCCTGATGGAGAAGGAAATAGAGTAGACTTGCCTGCCAGTGGGGCCTGCAGGTCCAAGATCTAAGGAGATGATGAAGAAACCAGGCTGGGGAGAATGGTCCTCCTCCCTCTCTGGCACAGTCCTGCAACTAGCCCAAGGTGTACTGGGTGGAATTTCGAGGGGAAGTGTCAGCGATTGAAACACACAGACCAAGCATCGATGATGCAAGGACGTTTATTGAAAAAAGGCATGGATATTTATACTGCTTTAGCTTCTGCATAACAATTTCCACTTGTTCTAAGCGCTAGCTAATGCACAGCAAGCTATAATGTTACCTGTTCTTTTGTGCACTTGCTTATCTTGCTGCTGGATGTTCTGCAATCTGCAGCAGGGTGTTCTGTTCTGTGCAGAAGGATGCGATTTCTCTATTTTTTGCTCATGTATCTTTCTCATGGCTGTTCTCATAACTCCTGCTGGACCAACTTTAGCAAGTCAGCCGTGCTGTTCGTGTTGTTTAACTCATTCTGTTCTGCAACAGGGAAAAAAATAATTAAAGCTCGCAAGCAATATTACACTTGACTAGATATTAGTTTTTTCCTCTTTCTTCAGCAAATTAGTCGTGAAGGAGGAATAAATAAGTACTCAGCTACTAAGTTCACTATCAGGAAATCGGTCTATGCTAAACTGACTTTCTTCTGATTAAAGAACTTCACATTCAAAGGGAATTTATGATATTAGGCAAAAATGCATTTCAAGTTTCTGATAATAACCATTGTGATCTGGACCAGATAATGTACATCTGTAAGTTGAGGGATGGGTTACTAATGTGTTTCACCTTTTTAAAACTTTTTTTCCCTGTTTGAACCTGCGATCTATCCATGATGTTAAGGGAAAAATGCATTTATGTCTCAAACTGATTTAGTACATTTTAATGTGATGCTAAATCTGTTTCACTTGAAAAGTAAATCTACTTCTATTTTATGCTTACAATAATGGACTAAGGCTGGAGAGCTCCAGGGGTGTTCACTGAGAATAATTTTTCCAAATATTGTTGTAATTGAGATGATGTATTTTAAGCATTGTGGATGGACTGTTAAGTACATCTGCCCTTATTGCCTTAGACAAGCACTGTCCTTGCTCACCTCTACCATCAAAAGCCCTTTTCCTCTTCGACCTGTTACCGCAGTACCTTTGTGAATATACGAAGGGGCTTGGATCCTTTTCTATTTCTGAAGTTTTTCCAGCGTGGATTGTGTGTCTGCGTGGGTGGTACGCTATAAATCTTAGTCCAGCCTCTCTATTTTTCAGTGTATGATAGATGGATCCCAGGCCTGCTTTGTAGTAAAACATATCAATGTCTCCCTTGAGAATGATATTTAGGATAAGGGTTGCCAAAGTGTAGATTACTCTTCCAGAGCCTTTCCAGCATATCCTGGTCTTACCTTCAGGGAGAGCACTCTTGGAAATAGTAGGTTTCTAGAGAGCTGGGGGATGATTCCTCCTGGGTATGGAATTCTTCTCTGCAACTGCAAGGCAAATGACCCAACAGGTTCTTGATATTTTCACATCTTTGATAATCGGTCTCAATTAATTCAGTGGGCAAAATTACTTAAGCAGAGACCTGGCTGTCAGCCTTTATCTATGACTTTTTGTTAGGGCAATGTGGACCATAGGGAAACTTTAGACCATCAGTGTCTTAACACATTTTAAACACATGGAACATTACTTCAAAACTCTCCTTATTACAGTTTCACTCCTATCTAGTATATCTAATTAATTTTGATCAGCAGACTCAACGAGTGGTGATTCCAAATAATTTAGGATGACTTAGAAGTGAGATTTTTGATAGGACCAAAATTTAGACTATGTGATAAGATCATGCATTCTTCTGCTACTAATGTAGTTGTTCATAGGGGTTTTTTGTTAATTAAAATTTCTTTCCTTTAAAACAAATTACGTAATATCCTATCCTGATTCCTGGCATAATTATGGAGTAAGAAGGAAGCTTTGCATCATCTCTAAGCTATAATCAAATACCTGAGGACAAAATTGCTCAGAATTAGGCATCTGTGCTACGACTGCAGTTACAGTTCTTTGCCTTCTAACCATTACTTGACTTCAGCAGCAGAGATTCTGCACAAGTTTTCTAAGAGATTTATTGGCAGAGAGGGAATGAAACAGTAATGTTGAGTTATAATTCATTGAAACAGCAGACAAAAACCTGGTTTTCATGATCTGAAATTCTTTATGAACAATAAGCAGGAAACAATGCAGAAAAGCTCTTGAGCTGATAGGAACAAGTTTTAAGCTCCATAGTATGAATTTCCTTGAAGTATATTCTAATAGTGACTGAAACCATAGACAGCTATCAATGGTGTATGAGTGTTCTGAAAATTAAAAGTTATATCCAACAACAATTAATCCATAGAGCTACGTGCTGTCTTTAGCAATTTATAGAGATTTTTCAATGTGAAACCTTTTTATCCTTCTCAAGACGTGAGGAATATGTGATCCATAAAAAGGAAGAATTGAGAAAAACAAGTCCGTAGCAATAGGCTTGTATTTTGTATGGAGCATCCAAAATAGTCTCAACAGTTCCTGGCATCGATGGCTGAACAAGCATAAGAGCAATTGGAACCATTTGGTTGATACATTTTAAATGCTGTCCTAAAGTATGCAACTGCTGTTTCCAAAGAAAAGCAATGAGTTAAGGAGGAAGATGAACAAAACTGAAGAAACAAAAAATATTTACAACTTGATAAAAATGGACATAGTGAACTGAAGTTCTGTTTAAAAAATATTGTTCCAGAGGGATGCAGAAGAACATTGGATAGTATCTTTTGGATAGGTGTAGCTTGGCTTATAATCAGTTTAGTAAAGAAATTAGCTTGACACATTGAAAGATGTCTAGCAGTTTTCCTAGTTGATCAAGAATAAGCATGGATGAGAGGAGAGTATAAAGTGTTAATGAAGGTGGTTTTATTCTGTTTGTCAGTTAGAGAAATTACATTCCAAGCGTGTTCTGGTTTTTTGTGCCCATTTATATTTCAACAGAAATGATGTTTTAAAATTAGGGTGCAATAATTTACAGCTGTGGTTGTGAACATCACATTTTCCTCACTTTAGAATACCAGTGTCGTCTCAAATTCTTTTGCTGTTTATATTTTTCATGTTATTGCTTTGCACTCAAACAGTGATCATTATCTCACTTAGATACTGGGTGAACGTGTCTTTCTGGGGAGTTTTATTTTCTTTCTCTCCACTTGCAAACTATTCTGCAAGCTTAGGACAATCTTTTTTAACGTTCCATGGTCCAGATGTCAGAGACTTCACAATTCCAAAATTCCGTGAGGGATCCTTGGCTTTTAAGTAAGCGGCAGTGTGGGTGAGGTTAAAGTATGTCTAATGTGGCGTTCAGTCCTCAAGCGCTAGCCAACCAGCTGGCATTTAGGCTGACACTGATCAAAAGACACTACTCCTGATTCTGTGAAGCCTGCCAAAATGAAAATATTTCTTTCAGTCTGTCTCTGACATTAAGGAGGTTCTCCGCATTATTTAGTGCTAGAGTTAAGCCATATCTCTTTCATGTTACGCTCGAGCCAGAGAAAACAGGCTCGCTAAAGCAATCAGAATAATGGGGTGATTTTAAAATTTCCCCTGGGTTTAATAAAATGTGGTAGTTTGGGTGAAATTTCCCTGATAGGCCTTTCTGTTAATGCTTATCTAGCTAATGCATCTTCCAAATGTTCTGACCAGAGTGTTTTTGATATTAAGAAGACTTTGTCCTGCAGCTCCACAGATGTTTTTTCTGCACCTTTTTTATTATGAGTAGGGGTTAGAATTTCACAGTTAAGTTGAAGGGTATTTTGTATACTGTATGCACCTAGCTATGGTTATATTGAATTCCCCAGGGGAATGGGAGGAGAATAGACTTTTAAGAGACAAGCTTGTTGAAATGAATGCAGTTGTTACTGCTGAATGCCAGATGAGTTACAGTGGTACAACTGCTTCTTATTCTCTTTAATGTGGTGTCTCATGAACAACATGGGTGTTGAATGCCTGACGGTCGATGCAATATAGAGCAAGTTATTATCAAAGGAAGCGGTGTATCAAAGTGCTGCAGATGTAGATGAAATGTGCATTTTCAATAGATTTGCATCTTTGGGAAGTAGAGAGAAAAAGTGTTTTCTGGAGATATAGCTAAGTATAATTCCATAGGTTTTTAAGTGGCAGCTTAAAGATCATCTTAGGGCCTGGCCCTCTAGTCAAAGGCTAGCTGTTAAAGCAGACTAACTTTAGATTCCCTCCAAATTGGAATTTGACTTGTTTTTTCTGATTTCTAGTTCATCTGGGAACAGACAAGAACTTTTTTTTTTTTAAAATGTAGCCTATTATTTAAGCTCCAGCACGAAATGTTGGTTGGCAGAATTAAGAGAGAAAAAGCAAGGTAAATGTTCTGATAATCATCTGTGTTTTTCTAGTGAAAGATTTAGGTCAGTACCTCAGTGGAAAATTCTACAGACTCTTTCATATTAATGTTAATTTACTGATTTAAACTGCAGTGAAACATTTCTTTTGATAAATGTGGCCATTCTTTTAAAAAAAATTTTAAAAAGCAAAAACAAAACCAAAGAAAAACTACAAATAAAATTGTGGCTTTTCCTTCCGAGACCTTCTGGCCAAAAGTATGTGACTCTTAATGGAGACACTGACTTAAGTCCAATATTAATTTGGTTTTATTTATTCAGGAAGCTTTGTGAGTAGAGTGGCAGTAAAGTACTGCACATTGCTAGTCACAGAGCAAGAGAGTGCAGCCTGGCTGACCAGAGACTGGGAAGCAAACAGCCTCAGCTACTCCTCCCTTAATACACCATGCACAGCCCAGCACCCTGCAGTTGTGTTTAGCTACTTGGCCACCTACCCAGCTCATCTACCTACGTACAAATGTGCAGTCCCTGCTACTCACAGCACGTGTGTTTTGCTCTTGTCCTGCCTCGAATTTTCTGGCTTTGAGCTGGGTACCACGTATGTGGTGATCTTCAGACCATGCTTGGTCCTGCTCTCTTGCATTTCTTGTTTTCTTTCCTCTGGCAAAATCTGCAGTTGGTAGGTCCTGATGGCATTTTCATAACTTCCCAGTTCTCACTTACACTTGTTTGCAGTCAGGTAGGTGTAAGCCAAGAATCAGAATCAGTAGGTGTGCTGGATGTATCATACGATTATATTCTGTTATGTTGTCTGATTTAGAGATTTGGAAACACTTTCAGATATTGACTGCATTTCAGTGAAGGGCATGTCAAACAGACCTACCTTCTCCCTTATTTGCAGTTACATGAACTGTTATTCTTCCCATTTTCTGAGTATAAAATGAGCTTAACTATTTCAAGAGAAAGGGAAGATATTAGAAAAGCATTGGAAAATTAATGTGTATGGATGTATATATATTTATGGGTATGTACATAAGCTCCTTGTCCGCAGAAGTTATATTAGAGGTTCCAACAAGTAATGATGTTTCATTCAAAATTATTTTTTTCAAGATACACCCAGGTACAGCTGAATTAAAGTCAAAAAATTTGAAAAGCTCTCCAATGTCCATCTATTTCTACTTATTAGGAGATCAAAAGTTCACTTCCAAGCCACCTGCTCTCTTGGCATCCACAGAAGACATTGCAGCCATCAGACATCCCTGTAATTCTCTTTGGTGTCCTTCCGATTCATTCTCCACACTGGTTGCTTCCATTGATGGAGGTGTGTAGTTAGAGGCTGTGAAACAACCACTATCTTCACTTTAGGCTACCTTTAGATGGAGACTGACAAAATACATCAGAACTATCCTCAGGATAGTTCTGATAAACTCAGGAGAGCATCTCAGGAGAGCTTCAGTGAATTTATGGACAAAGTCAGAGTTCTTTGTGGGTGTACACAGGGAAAATATTGCATGTCCCCCGTAGTTTATAATTAAGCAAAGGAAATTCTGTAACCAAAGTGATATATTTTTTTCTTTAAATGTATCGATACTGAACAAATTCCATTTCAAGCTTTGAGCATCTTACCACAAGCTAAAACTCTCTGAAGAAATATGTGACTGTTTAATTTGTGATTGCTCAATTTGCTCTTGCAAACATCCACAGACTAAAATGTCCTCCATAGCGAATATTTTAATAGTGGTGCATTGCCTGCAGAAAAACAAACAAAAAATCTACAAAAAACCCCCAAAAAAAGCAATGAGATACAGGATCCTCAATCTGAAATTACTTTTAAGTTTTACTTTTCTCATAAATAGATAAAAAAAGGGGATACCAGCACCCATAATAACTGGGCCATGTATTAAACATGAACTTTGGTTTTGCAGAAGTGTTGCTATTTCCCTGTGTTCTGTAAGTGGCTCTCCCAAAGACCTGGCTTACAACTGCGTCTCTTCCCCCATCTCCTGTTGTCAAAATGATAACAAGAAATGCAGCTGAATGACCTGATTTCTTAGGACAAGCTGACCTGTTTTATTGTTCAATTTTTAGCCATAAGCTTCAAGTGCCAGTCCTCTGGGGATCTCTTTGAAAATATGTACAATCCACATTCTATAGATGCAGTTAATGTAAGGAGAAGAAATATTGCTAAATTGCAGTGTTGTTAAGTTAGTCCTAAAGAATAAAGGGATTCTGCTCCTTGTAGAGTTGTGTTCAACATGGGAGGGAATTTTTACAGTTATGAAAAAATTAAACTGGGGCAGATCTGCTGATAGAGATTGCCTACTTATCTTTTTGGCTCTATGATACTTATAACTAAAAAATAACAGGAAAACCAAAACAAAACTCTTCAATATGACATGACCTGGAACCTCAAACTGAGGAAAATTCCATCTGAAAAAAGTCAGTATATTAGGTAAATATCATTGACTTCATGAGAAACTAGGCAATGGACTTCCAAAACATTAATTTTATACAGGGAAATTTTGGATATTATTTATTCTAGGAAATTGAAAAGCTACTAGAGAAATCATTGGGATAGTTTAAATGTGTTTCTTTATTGAATATCCCAATTTTTAAATTGCGCTTTCCATCCTTGAATAGTCTAGATTCTGCTGTACAAGTACTCCTTATCCTGTCATCATTGGTATGCAAACGGTGTCTGAAGTTGTTAGAGATGAACATGTATGAAAATATTTCCATCACGTCATGAAACATCTTTCTAGTCAGTGCGAGCCCTGTTTGCCATAACAGGAAATACTGTATTGCTGTTAGCTCATTGGGAGAATGGCACATGAATGCAACAACAACAACAAAATTCAGTTTAAAATATGTAAGATGATAGGTTTTTTTCAAAATCTTGGCCAATATTGAAAAATCGTAATGCTACTAATGTGGTTTTCATGCATATATAGGAAGCATTCAGGAGCTACTAAAAATATTGATTAATGTAAGTAGCTGAAAATACCTTGCTAAAGCTGGTTTTACACAGAAATGTGGCCTTCTAAAAACAAATGCTATTTAAGAGCCAAATATGTCTATCAAACTTTGATCCATAATTGTGAATGGTTTTCTATGGTTTTCTACAGAGAATACATTGATTTTTATGTTCAGTAAGGACTTTGTGTGGCAAGGGTACAGGAAGGATAAGTAACATTTAAACCAAACAAATGATGTTTTGGTTTAATGTGCTTTCTGTCTTCAGATTCTTGTTAAATCTGTTGCCTCAAAGAGAATTCTGTGTACTCCCTCTAAGAGACATCTCTGATTTTATAATTTCAGATTTTTGTGTAAATTAATTTAGGTGTTCCTGTTAAAGAGAGATGAGAACAATGACAGTATTGGACTGTATAATAAAATTAAATTCTTGCTACAAGTCATAAACACACATTCGAGTATTTTGTTTCACAATAGAGTCACAATAAGCTACAAAGTTAAACATCAAACAAATCCCTTTGAGTCAATTACCTTTATTAATGTTTGAATCTATGCTGATGTTGATATTCTCAGTCTGTATTGTGCATTTGGATTCATGGGCTGCAAAACCCTTCCTCACACATACAGCTGGGTTGACTTGTTTGGCAGACGAAAAGTCCTTTGATTTTTGGTCTTGAAAAACATTACTATCACCTCACATTTAAAGTATTGAAATACAAAATATCAGAAGCAGATTGTTTAAATTTCTTTGATGACATAATAATATAGTTTCTGGAGTCTCTTTGCTTCAGTCTGTGTCTTGGGTCTGGGCCCAGGTGCTAACTCGTGCCTTTTGGACACTGTTATGTAGACACTACACTGACAGTTAACACTGCCTCCTTATTCAATAATACAGCGAACTGTGTTTGTATGGATCCAAACATCCTCAGCAGAGTGAATGCTTTAACTTGTAGCAGAGCAAAAGCTGAAAACAACACGGGACTCATTTTCAGTGTCTCTAAACAGAAATTTTAAAAAATAGTGTAGTTTTGTTCCAGAGAAAGCAGTGGCAACACTAGCAGGATGGTGTTTGCGGAGATCTGCCAAAAGTTAATGTACTTAGCTGTCCTGTAGGTGCACGGATTACCTGCTGGCAGTGCAGAAATTGTGTAACATGTCACCCAGTCAGAACTCTGCAGGTTGTGTTCTCTCACCTCCAGAGAATGATGAAGTGTCACCCTCCATGTAAGAGGGGAATTAGTCTTTTAAAGGAGCCAACAAGTGCATTGGCTCCTTTAAAAGACTAATTGCCTTCTTATGTATAAGTTTTGCAATTGGCTGAATAATGCAAACACCCTCAACTGGATATAAATTCATATATCAGAAAATTGCACTCAGTCAATTAGTAAGTGCCTTGGTAATTTTTTTTTTTTGGGGGGGTGAAAATTTTAGAAAGCCTGGGAAATGTGGGGAGCAGGTAACTTACCTGGTCAGCAAACCCTGGGTCATTCCTGGCCTGGGTGAAAATAAAAAGTAGCTGATAGCACCCGCTTGGCAGCTTCCAGCATCATACCTACCTGCAAGTAGCACTGCTTCCATTGCTCTGAGGCAATTTAAATATTTATATGATAATGATTTCTGTCCTCCATAGAAAACCAAGAAATGAGCTCAGGATGAGTTGCCAAAGTCTGGGAATGGAGAGGTTTTTTTTTAGTGAGGCAGGGGGGAAGGCAGGGGGCAGAGACATGAAAGATTTTGGTGCAGCTCCTGAGCAACCCCTGAACTCAGCCAGCACAAAACCCCCACGTTTCCATCTTGACTCTCTGCCTTGTTAGAAACAGCTCAAAGTGCGCAGTAGATGTGGATGAAAAACAGAAGTAATTTTTGCAATAGAGCAGATGGCTAATGCCTTTCTCAGTTCTTAATTTTTTGTGCAACATTTTAGTATTAATAAGTATTTTGGAGAAGAGATGAAGTACAGATTCTGATCCTGTAAGTTTCCGCAGTGGTTTTTGCAAAATTAAGAATGTTAGCCCAAGTGGAAAAGCTTTACTAAATATGAATGAAACAAAAATAATATATTATCACAAAAGCAGCTATGCTACTTTCAGCATGACTGTTTCATCGTTTGTGTGTAAATATAAAATTTTACTATCTCTCAGAATTAAGATAGTATAATTTACAGCATCTGGAGGGTTTTTTCCCCAGAGCAGGCTCTCAAAATTTGAGTCTTTAATCTTCTATATAGCTAAACCCCTAGATTTTTAATTTTATATTTATTTTTTCTTGATGTTTCTGTTACTTTTAAGGGAAGCTTGGATTCACCTATGCATTCCCAAGGTGATAACCCAGCTTTTTCTGAATACGGTCATACTACTGCATGGAGCAAGTGACTGAGTTTCCTGACTAGGAGTTATGTCAATCAACTTGAAATGTGCATTACAAATTAGTAAATGAATGCAAATTCATTCACTGTCAGATGATGTTTCTTGTCAGATTAACTTGTGCACCTCCCCAATTGCAGTGATTCAAGAGAGTTGCACCTCTTACTCTTTATTCCTTGGGTTTGTTATTAGTGCTTCCTATGGTTCTGTAACATGTAAGATATCAGTCCCTTGATACCTGAGTCCTGTTCCTTGGTAAGTAATGAAGGAAATTTTTAATTCAGTGCATTTTCAAGAAAATAATGGTTTAAGCACTGTACTGACTTCTACGTGTTTTAGAGCATTACTTGACCACAAAAAAAGATTGCTCCAATCCCACTGGACATGTGAGCATACACTCAGCTTTACACTTCCCAAGGAAACGGTCTTTATCCAGGCTGAAGGACAAGTGCTTCATCCATTTAGGCTCCTACAGAAAACTAACAGCACACACCAAATTTTAATGACGTTTTATGAAATTCTTAATGATACCACAATGACAAAAATAATAATGGCATGGCTGTATAATATACCATTTTCCAAATAAATGCAGTATTTATTATTTTATCTCTTCCTATATACTTCATTAATTTGCTTCTGAGTGACGTTTTATCTTTCCTTTTGTCACTTACCTAGACAAATATTTCATGTAAGCAGTAAATTTGTTTTCTATTTTATTATATTTCTAATATATACTGAAAATTTAATGGATCCACTCTGAGTCGCCTGCTATCCAGTGAACCAATCAGATATTACATCCTTTAAGCAGATATGAGTGCATAGGTCATTCAGTATTATTCACCTGCATTTTTAGAGGCAACTTGTAACATTTTAAGGCAGCCCACTGCTTTAAGGTATAAAATTACTCTTTTCTATATACCTGCTTGACCTCAGCATATCATTTGACATCATGTTCTCTTATGTGGCTGTCTATGAACTCAGTAATTACTGTATTGCTGTATGAGACTTGGTGGTGTTTACATTTTCCTGTCCCCATCCCTTTTGTGTGCTGAGGTGGGAGTGAGAGCAAAGATCTAAGGGTGGTGATGAAACAGCATTAACCAAGATGGTAAAATATTGGATCACGTGGGCGTCATCATCCACTCTATTTCTGCCTGGATTTCTACATTTCTCTTTTACCTGACATTTCTACCTGAATTTTACTGAGCCTGTTGTTTTTTGAGAAAATTTGTGGAATCCATGAACTCGAATTTTAAATTCATCTTTCCTAAAATTTAAGCCTGACATCTTGGTTCAGGCCTGTTGCTTTTGGAAAGTTAAATCCTGCTTTGGGCTTAAAGGCCGATTCTGATATTTGGAAATACGGAATCAATAATAACCTGGTAGAGTAGGAAATAGTCTTATTAGCAGTGTCTTATTCTAGCAA
This sequence comes from Callaeas wilsoni, assembly GCA_013398955.1. Classification (NCBI taxonomy): domain Eukaryota; kingdom Metazoa; phylum Chordata; class Aves; order Passeriformes; family Callaeidae; genus Callaeas; species Callaeas wilsoni. The sequence goes on along the minus strand of VWPU01017162.1, from coordinate 138,410 downwards.
ACCATACTCCAGCACTCTAATGTTAGGCCAGCTGTTAATAATTTTACAAGCAGAGCGTGAAATAGCAGCTTGATACCTGACTAAGGGGGAGCTACAGCACTGCACATGAACATTTAAATGTAGCACCCACAGTGAGCAGATATTAATGCTATTTCAAGGAGTGTCAGTGAAGAGTCTTTGATATTGTGATTGGGATACTTGCTATTACATCCATAGTGACAGCTCCAATTGACAGGATTAAAAAGGCAAAATTAAAAAAGGAATTATTTCATGCCCTCAAGTGCAGATAAGAATGGTTACATCTGTGCTACGTGTCTTGGTTTGACAGTGGATTTTTTTCTTCTGGCTTTTCATACCCTGCACAATTCTTAAATTCTCTGTGTCTTTTCACTTAGTCTCCTGTCTTACATTCTCTCTCTTCCTGCCACATCTTTTTATTCTCCTTACCCTATCCCTCAAAACCTCCATTGTTTTTAAATGTCTCTTTTGTAACTTTTATGTATTTTATAGTTTAGAAATATTTTTTGTCCTCATGAATTCTTTCTGTAGTAGCTTTTCCAATTCTTGCCCCATACATTAAGGTGTTCATCTATCAGATTATAGTGAGAGATGGTGACGGCTTTTGGCCTTGCCATCACTTCAGTTCCTGCCACTTACCTCAAGACTTCTGTGGTGCTTCTTTTGCCAGAAAATAACTCCAGCAGAAGACATTAGAGCATGTTGACCTTTCTGATCTTGGATCTGCTTCAGGTACTAATAGGTATCGAGATCCCTATGAAGGTCATTTTTAAACTGATGATTGTAAAACCTGTGATTGAAGATTTGGTTATGATATTAAAAGCCCTAAGTCACTGAAATTCCTGTTACAAAAGGAATGTTCGTCCTCCCAGTGCCTTGCAGTCATAGCTTCAATCCCCACAGATGAACCATTTGGATCATTTTTACCATGAAGAAGTACTAGAGGGAGTTGTAAGGACGTTTTTTGTGAAGAGCTCTGAATCTCTGTACATGACTGCCCCACCAGTACCAAATGGCCTGAATTTTCCCTATCTGGTCATGCGTCAGTCTGTGGAAAAAGCCTGCAGGATGCATGCTAGGGGATGGACCTTACAGGTAGCTGGCTGTTTGAGTTATTTTCTGTGGGCTGATTAGTTTTATGGTGCTGGTATTTGATTTAATTTAATTGCAGTTATTGGGTAATTAATTTTGCTGGAGGGATTAGTGTATCCCTGAAGAGACATTTATTATTTTATATCACAATAGACTATTTTACATTTCTTATTATTTCTATTTGTAAGGAAATCAGTAAACTGATTTTATTACAAATATAAACAAATAATTGATAATTATTAGATAATCAATTATTAAAAAATAAAGATAGTTAATAATTTTTACGTTCCTGTGGGTTTATAGTGTAACGATTTAAATAAACTTGAAAAATCTGTGCATGACTTCATAGCTGGTAATCTATAATTACTTGTGTGGCTCAGTTTTTGGCTGAATTTTTGTAAAACTTACAGATTGAAATTGGTGTTGTCAGACAGCGTCAATGATTTTTTTCAGATTATCCAAAACTTTACCAGTGTTTATATCATTAAATAAGCAGTATGGTATACGTTTTAAACTAATAATCTGTCCTGCATTTTTCGCATGCAAGCATCAGGTTAAAATGATTCACATGACAAAAATTATGGAATGTAAACACACCTAGGAAGCATAACGTAATTTTTTGAATATCCATCAAACAGTGAAAATCCAGTGTAGAAAGAAGAATTCAATTCTTTTGACTATTTTTTTCTTGATTAAGGTGGGAATTCTTTCAGACTGCATTATAAAACAAAGATGATTTCTGCCCAATCTGTAGATGGAGTAGCAGGGGTTTTTTCAGTGCACAGTGACATTTCACCTTGCCATAATTGCTTGCAATTGCTATTGGAAGTTTGACCAACAGGTCAGGTCCTGTAATATCCCACTTCCTTATTCATGAATAAAGCAAAAGGTAAAATATGTAAAACAGGGACAGCTTTTGCATGTGTGACCTGAAGTGAGATATGAAACTAGTCACAAAATAATTACCCCTTGATGTAATAGACTATATAATGTTCTGCTTAAAGCTTGGCACATTTTCTAACCAAATACGGTTTCATTTGGAAAAAAAATGAGAAAATGTGAGTCGAGATCAAATTTTCATTCTAAAAGGTTGGAGGAATTTTCTAAAGTGTTTCAAAACTTTGGAATACTTGAAACCATGGTTAAATATCTTGAAATTAATCAAATACTCATTTCAAGAGATCCAAGGTTAATTTTTATCAAACATAATGTATTATGTGGGGAAAAAAAATCAAAGTATATGAATAGGATTTTAGGTTTGATGGAACTAAATTTTATGCCCAAACATATTTACTAGTACTTAAAAAAATAATCTTTTATAGTATGTGTTATAAATTTAGTTTAAAAACATTTCATGAGGCAGGAAATTTTATGTAATAAGTTTTAAGTATCACCAATAAGTTCAGCCATTTGCTAATGGCCAGAGAAGATGGTCACAGAGCTGTCACCATACAAAGGGTATCAACTTTCTCTCTCATCTTTCTTCCAGTGTTCACATCACCCTAAAAGCTAAGCAATATGAAACAAGAGGAAAACATGTTTACTGACTCCCCAGAAACCATGACATAATTCAGTTCCTGTGTTGTGTCCTGTGAGTCACAGTTCTCTGCAAGCACGTGACACCGTGGTGAATTTGGGAGGGCACCAGTGGGTGAGGAGGTCTCCTTGTGCAAAGCAGCTGCCAAGAATTGATGGTGTCCTTGCAACCTCTCCGCGCCTGTCCGCGTGCAATCCACGCGGAATCTCTGTACCTCTCTGTAGCCTTAGCAGGAGCACTAGGGTGGAACTGGGAGAGCTCCAGCTGCCCCTTGCTATCTAATTGCAGTCTTCTACTCAAATACATTTCTGTATTAGTGTGACGGAATTTACCCTGTTTCAGCTTTCCTGTAGAGTGATTTTTAGCGCTCAGGGCTTTCATTCCAGCATCTTATGGCAGTTCAGATCCAGCAGGAAATGTGGAACGGTAGAGCTGTCCCCAGGAAGCCTAGTGAGCTGAACTAACCACAGGCATACCTAGTGACCGAATGAAATTAGCTAGTTTACAATAGAGAGAGTGGGCTGCAAAGATCTTGACTTGACAAAGGGGTCTGTGAGGAAACACGATAATTTATTTACAGAAGGTTTATTATGATATATTGGTCTCCACTAGGTTTTGACTTCTTTTCAGTTGAAATGTTTCTAAATGCAATTTGAATAGACTTTTTTCTTCATATATTTTTATTTTATTAAATTATTTTTTTCAGTTCATGATTTGGTTTGGGGTAGGTTTTGAAGAGATCTTTTTAGATACTGTATTCTTTATGTTAGCCTCGCTTTGGGAAAACGTTTCCGCATCGCAGACCTGCTCATTTGCAAGCATTAGCTCTGCTGCATGTCTGTGTTTTACTTTATGCATTATTAAAGACTTCAGTTCAAGAGCCTATGTAATTGGCTTATTTATGCTAAGTCTTCTCTGATTTCTTTAGTTTTATTTATACTCTTTTCTTGTTCCCAAGCATACCTATTCTCTTCCACATAAATATTCTCCATTTTGGAAGTTAAAAAAATACCACTTCTGGGTACAGCAATGAATTAAGTCTACAGGAATTTAGTATATACATTAATATGTAAGAAAGATTTTAATCCCCTTTTATTATTTCCCTACGGCATGCAGCTTACTCTGCATGGCTTAAATGCTGGGAATACCTTAGAAATGATGGACCAAATAAGCCTGCTTGTCACCTACCCGTGTATGCGTATGACAGGACTACATCTGCAAATAGCGAGGCGCAAGCACAAACACCAGCTTTGGCATGACAAAAGAGCTAGAATGCTGCTCCAATAGCAATTATCATGCAATGGTTTGGGTCACAAGGGACCTTCAAAGTCATTTAGTTCCAACTCTCCTCCTATGGGCAGGGTCATCTTCCAACCTGCTCTTGAACACTTCCAGTGATGGAGCATCTGCGACTCCTCTGGGCAAGCTGTTCTGGTGCCTCACCACCCTCACGGTGAAGATTTTCTTCCCAATAGCTAATCTAAATGTGCCCTCTGCCGTGCCATTCCCCCTTATCCTGTCACTACATGGCCTTGTCAAAAGTTCCTTTTCAGCCTTCCTGTAGGTCCCCTTTAGTACTAGAAGGCTGCTATAAGATCTTTCTGGAGCCTTCTCTTTCCAGACCTGAGCAGCCTAAACTCTCTCAGTTTGTCTTCATAAGAGAGATGTTGCAATCCTCTGACCATCTGAGTGACCTCCTCTGGACTCCAACAGGTCTGTGTGCTTCTTATGTTGGGAACCCCAGAGCTGATGCAGTGCTGGGATGTCATGAGAGTGGAGTAGATGAGGGGAATCCCCTCCCTCGCCCTGCTGGCCACATGGCTATCAACGAAGCCCAGGATACGATTCGCTGTCTGGGCTGCAAGTGAAAACTGCCAGGTCATCTCTCATCCACCAGTACTCCAACTCCTCCTCTCCAGGGCTTCTCCCACTGCCCATCCTGTGCTCAGCATTGCTCCAGCCCAGGGGCAGGGCCTTGCATTTGGGCTCATTGTACTTCATGAGGTTTGCATGGGCCCATTTCTTCAGCCAGGGTCCCTCTGGAAGGTATCCCATCCCTCAGGTGTGTCAGCTGCACCACTCAGCCTGGTGTTGTACTCAGATTTCCTCACTCTGAGTGTGACCATCCAGCCAGCTCCGTATCTCTCAAGTAGTCCATCCATCAATTCCGTGTCTCTCCAATGTAGAGAAAAGGATGTCATGTCATGTGCTGTCAAATACCTTGCACAAGTCCAGGTACATATCGGTCACTGTTCTATCATCCACCACAACTGTAACCCAGCCATAAAAAGCCACAAAATTTGTCAGGCACAATTTGCTCTTAGTGAAGCCGTGCTGACTTTCATCAATGACTTCCTTACTTAACATGTGCATTAGCACAGTTTGCAGGTGGAAACTACGACATGCACCATGATATTTCCAGGCACTGGGGTGAGACTGACTGGCCTGCAGTTCCTGGGTCTTGCTTATTTGCCTTTTTGCATATGAGGAGTTATGTTTCTCCTTTTGCAGTCAGTAGGAAATATTAACATTATTGTTACTAATGTTTGTGTGGGACATTATTTCCAGTTGCAATTGCTTTCCAAACTGCAAGTGCATTCAAAGAATGACGTTCAGATGACCAAATGGTGGTCAAGTAAACCTTGAAATCTGACTATACTTTGTTTTGTCAGAACACAAAATAGATCAAAAGGCTTGTAAATTCAAAAAGCTGGAATTGTACTATACTTTAAAAGGGGACACAACACCAAGAAAACCTTGAAATGGACATGTGAGACAGAATACAGGGTTTATAAACCAGTCTCATCAAGACTGTGTATACGTGTCTTTACTTCCTGGATTGGTTTCCTCAAGCTCCGTCCATGTTAACAGGTGCTGTAGGGCAATAGGAGTATTTTTGTAGAGTGAAATATTTGATGGTGAGAGTGACATCCACCCATATACCTTTCAAGACTGAATGCCCTTTGGATCAGATGTGCCCAGAGCACACAAGGTTTGCTCCTGTAAAACTATTTTCAGTTTAATTTCACCTAAAGCAATCCAGATTTCTTGTTCCAGAAGAGTTTCATGATGTGAATCAAGACATAGTATGCGTGAAAATTGGGAAATTTGCTTTTTAAAAGTGCACTTTTGAGCTATTAAAACACTTCTCTAGATACAGCACAGTGACTTTCTGAAAGGCAACGCACATTCCAATTACCCCTGGAAACTGCTGTCCTCTGATGCATCCCTGTCTGCTCCTTGGGACTTTCAGCAAACTCTGCTTCTGCATGTGAGCATCAGGATCTTTGTGCTTTGTAATGATCCTGTTCTCTTTCTGTGCCACCCCTCACAGGCTGTTTTGGCTTTCCAAGCTTGAGCACATTGCTCTTCTCCAGGAAAAGAGCAGTCTCCCTCTCCGGTGTTTCACCTGACCCAATTACTCTTTTTAAAGGACATACATAGTTTGAGAATAAGTGAATAAAGCAAGTGTTGTCTGTGGTAATCTTACAGTGCAAAGTCTTATCTGCAGACTCAGGCTATTCACCTGTATGGATGTAGCTTGTACTGGTGTTACAAAGAGCATTAGAAGTAGTGTTATAACAGCAGAGGCAGGAGGGCCAGTGGTAATTTTCTGAATTCCAAATTTGTGATGTTGGACCACAAGTCTTAATGAAAGAACTACAAAGATTTCTCACATGTTTATTTTTTTGTTTCCTGTTGATAAATTGTCAACTGGATGTGTTTCAACAAATTTGTTGATTGCAATTACTCAGCAAATGTTTGTTGTTATTTCAGGCAGTGAACTGCTGACAAGGTGTTTTCTGTCAGTGGTCCTTTGAGTGCTTGCTGTTCATTGTTTATGTTTGCAATTTGAATTGTATTGACTGCACACACAATCCCTTGATTGAATATAGTTGTTCATAAGAGCAGGTTTCCACATTGACTCTTTCAAATTTCATCTTTTGTGAAAATATTGCCAACTTCATTCGCAGCCATCATTCTCTTTAAACTGAGGAAACTTGCCTGAAGTTCGCACAAAAGTGAATTCTAAACCAAACATATTTAACGACAACTTAGTCCCTATAGGCAAGGGTTTTGTTTGCTCAGCTCTTCTTTTCAGGGATGTGAACAAGCAGTTCCTATGAAATTTGTGTTGTGTCTTTCTTTGAAGGGGTTAATATGTCGTGTCACATTTTGCTTAACCAAGGGGTTAACACCAAAGGGTGTTTATGTTAGTTTTGATGAGATACAGAGTTTGATAACTGACTGTTCTGATCTGGAGTCTCTATTTTTGTTCAGATTAAGACTTTGTACTTGTCTAACATGGGAATATGGAAATCATGCTCTGAACACTACAATCAGAATGGGCAGAATGCACATGCTAAATGACTATTTCAATACTTACTCTATGAAGGTGTATATTTTCTAAGAAATGTATAGGGGCTTTTATTAACCAGACCTTGAGTTCTTAATGACTTCTGGGTAATGAGTTCACAAAAGTTTTAAATTCACTGACTTAATCTGCTTTTTGGAAAATAATAGTTTTATTTTAGAGCTAGTAGCACTGATTACTGTTGCAATATAAGTAAGAAAAATGTTCTTCTAGAATTTACTTAAAATAGTTCAATTTTGAGAAAACCAGGCTTTCAAATATGAAGAATCCTGTGTACCAAAATTTGTGCAAATTTTTTGGAATATCCTTATAAGACTGTTACCATTAAGTGGGTTTTAAAAATCTGGTTTTGCTGTTGGAGCTCTCAAGTTTGAATAGTGAAGCCACATTCTTGATGTCTCTCCTTGCAAAGAGAGATAAGAATGTGCTCAGATTTCAGTGTAAAATGAGGTTCCCATGTAACTGCTTAATATCAGATGTTGGGAATTGATGGAGCTGAAAACCCTGTGTACCACTTGTGAGGCCCACTTCAAATATACCTTGGAAAGAGGAGTCTCAGAACTTTCTATAGAAAACTTTTCACAGTCACCTCTTTTCATGCTTTTATCAAGGTTTCAACTGATAAATATCTAAAAGCATTCTGTGTTCTTTCCGGTTTCTTCTTTCCTCACTGGAGAAATCCGTAATACTTTCTGTCTCATAACTAATAATTAAGTGGAAATATAATATTTCCCACTTCCATAGTTTTTCAGATGTATCTTCCTTTATTTTGTTCACAAGTCATCAAGAATTAACATTCTTCACACAAAACAATGAACGCTAGAAAGCCTCTGGTCTGAATAGAAAATAAAAGGAATTTGGACATAGAGCTAGGATCTGCCCTAAGGAAAAAGATGTTTGTTGGTTTTTGTTTTTTTCTTTTTTTAAAACCAAAGTTAATTTTTCTAGTACCTTATGTTAATTTTTATTTCAGAGTTTTTGAAAAATACCGTGTGTATAATTCTGCATCTTTTCAGTAAATAGCTTTATCAGCTAACTTATGAGAGAGCTGTAATCCTAAATTTACAAACATATTTTCTAAATTTCCCAGCTCTTTGGCTGGCAGATAAATGTGTTAGGTAAAGAAAATGCAGTATTGAGTGATGTGCTATATCTGCAGAGGATATTAGAAATTGATAGCAAAACAGACTGAAAATTAAGTAATGTGGTTAAGCACAGCTGAATGATGCCATTTTAAACGTTGATTAGAAATAAATATGCCGATTGCTGTGGATCCTATGTCTGTTATAAACGTGGCTGTTCAGTTTGTCTGTGAGAATGAGCCCGGCCCCAGAGCTGTAGAGTGTGTTGTGCATGGCTTGCCAAGAGGGGTGAAAGAGTGGACCACTAGTGACACAGGAGCTGGAGTAAGGTGCTGCAATGAGACACTGCATTTGCATTGTCTCATTGACTCAGAGAAACAACATTAAAGGAGGTTAAGAGAATCAATTTCTTGATTCAGATCAACTGGGCTAAAGATGAATAAGGAAACACTACTAAGATGTAAAGTGGATGACCATATAGGATTATTTGATTCTGCTAAGAGTAAGCTACCTAAACTACTAACCCAAGGTGATTGGCCAGAAAAGAAATGAGGTGACCATTTTGGACAGTCCAACACAGTTTGTCTGAAGTACATAATTATCATAAACTCCCAGCCACATTTGCAATTATGAACTTGAGTAGGAGCAACTTCTGTTTAACACAGAAAACACTTCCTGATTTGTGGATGCTGAAATGCTGTTAGCAGGGAAATTTTCTCTTCTTGCATTTATTCTGTGAGAACTTTTCCTTTGCTGTGTAAGCTATGTAAACAATAGATAGGGTTTTTGTAAATAGCATTCATATCTGCTATCTTCTGACCTTGTGTACATTATATTAAGAAAAAACATTTCTAAGTGGGTGTCTGAGATTTTGACCAATCACCCTAGGAGAAGTGTAAGCACTGCTCAATTGCTTTATGAAACTAGAATATATAAATGGTATTGTAAATTTAATAAATAATTCATTCCTCTCTCTGGACTCCTGCCTCGCTGCATCTCTGAACCCCTGCTTGGAAGCCCACACTGATTAGCAAGAATTTGGCATACAAGTAACAAGTCATGATGAAGGTTGGATTGAGTTGTGGGGTTTTTGGTGTTTTGTTTGTTTGCTTAGGGTTTTTTTTAAAAGTCTCTATTGTCTAAAATTTACAATCAAAACAATCTTGCTTATGCCAGGAATCTTTCTGCAGTCAGTAGAATTATTTATGATTTAAAAAAAAATCAGAGTAGGAGGAAGAATTAATCTGACCTACCAGGTACAGCTAATAGTTAAAATAAACACTTTCTCTGACAGTGGTTTCAGATAACCAGATGTTTATTTTTATTAGGGTCACCATCTTGCTTAAAGAACTGAACACTTCTTTTTTTTTGGCCTCACTGCCAGAAGTTGACTTTCAGGGAGTGCATGCCCTCCCTCATTCTTTCCTGCTGGAAGAACGAGAGTATCATATTAAGCCCTACTTTGATTTATGAACGTGAAATAGGCAAGAGAAGAGATTCTCGCTCTTTTGCAGCTCCTGTTTACATCTGTGTCAATGAACAAGAGAGATAAAATGTCAATATGCCCTTAAGGAAATTTGTCCTGATTTCCATTGCATAATGATTAATTTAAGTCTCTGCATGAGTCTAAATACACTGGAGTTAAATGAAAAGACCAATCCTGGAAGTGTGCTGGGACGCCAATATTATCCTGGTGATACTGACTTTGCCCTCCTCTTTTTCTAGTTTGTCTAGATGTTCTCTAGGATTTTGAAACACAGAAGAACCTTGGCTCTGCCTTTTAAGAAAATTGTCCTAACTACATTGAACTTCATAATATTTTTAAGGTTCTGAAGTGAGCAATCTCTTACTTGTACCTTACTTACCCAGATTAAGGTCTTGATGCGAATCAGTATCACAGATACGGAGGGTTTACCTCTTACATCTCAGACATAATCCAGTACTAATGTGCGTACCTCTATCTCTGTCTGACTTTCCACTTAGTCATACATTAATTTTTGTAGCTGTTTTCAGTCCATGTCATACCACTGGCATGATAAAATACCTATTTTGAGTCAATCCCTTAAACTGTAATAAACTGATGCACTCCACTGCAATAGGACTGTTTTCCACTGGCATTTTGACTACATATTTCTCCTGAGTAAAAGCAAAAAGTGAAAGGAAATAATGCTATTTTTTTCTTTATAAAGTATCTCGAATTTTTAAATTTTTATTTAGTTCTTCTACTTCACTATATTTCCTATGCTTAAAAAAACTAAACCATTACAATCTATGAGTAGCAATAAAACCTTTGAGAAATGTTTCTAATAAAAGAACAGTAGCCTGTGAAATGTGCTGCTGTGGTGTGCAGTAAGTATAGTGGTTCACCTTGAACACTTCTTTTATTGAATACTTTGGGGCAAGGATGTCTGATTGTGTGTAAAAGCTTCTCATGTGTGGTATGGAGACCTTGTGTGCTCTTTCCTTCCTGCCCTTTTCCTCCTCCTCTTTTTATTCAAGGATGCAGCTGCCAGACACAGAGCCATGCTCCTGTACAGCCTTCCCAGGAGGCCTTGTGAAATCAAGTTGCTCGCTGTGTGCCAGCATGCCTTTTGTTCCTGCGAAGGCAGAGCTAGGAGCCTGCTTCCTCTGCCAAGAATGCAGGCAGGCTACATTGGGAAAAAAAAAAAAAAACCACAACCAACAAAAACTCCTCAATTTTATTCACTGCACTGTTTCATCTTTTTAAGTAGCTGGCATCTGCAGCTGGTTGTGGCAGGGAAAACCTACAAACATCGCACTTGATGTTAATAAATGTGTTTGCCATTAAGTGGCTGTTGTAATGCTTTGCTTGTTTGCCTTTCTGTGTGCACTTTCATCCTTCACTGTAACACTACTGCTGCCTTGTAATTTGTCTCAGACATTTACATTGCTGGTTGCAGGTATACAAACCTCTTAGATCAAGTAACTGCTCAGACACTTGATAAAAGGATCCGTTTAGCATCTTTCCTATTCTGTCTGCCAAATCCGAGCATAGCCTTGATGCATGGAATACAAACTGCCTTATAGTCACAGACCACATTTCACTTCTCCTTGACTCCTGACTGAATGGTACGAACCATTAAGGAGTTTATGTGAGATCTTTAGTGCAGCCGCTGGTTTTAGCAGAGTCTAACAATGTCTCCTGTGACAGCTTTCTATCTCTCCAGAACAGCTGGAGCAGCTATTCCTAGAATCCTCTGAGTGAAGTCCATATTTCAAATAACTGAAAGAGGATCATATAACAGCACTCTCGGTGGGATGGCAGCCATTATCTCCTCTGGAGCATGCCTGCTGTAGAGAGAGCAGGCATCTCAAAACAACACATCTGCAGTTCTGTCAGCTGTTGGGGAGATGTTTGCATGCCCAGGGAAGGAGCAGCTCTCCTTCCCTCTCAAAACTACCCTCTCTTCTTTCTCCTCTGTGCAAAATCTGACAACTTGATAAAAGCAGGCTTATCTTAGAGTCTGACTAATGAAAGTACTTGTGACAATTTGGAGCCAATCTGTCCATGAAGAGCACACGGGTGGGTCTCTGAGAGTCTGCACTACAACAAAGCATACAAAGGTATGCTTAACTCTCAGGGACTTTAGTGGGACTTAAGCATATATTTGATAAGATTAAATGCTATACTGAGCTGGGATGGCTTGAGTGTGCAGGAGCCTGAATATAATGGTATGAGCAAGAAAAAGGGAGAGGAAATGAGGGGTGAGTCCTGCTCTCGTCCCATTACATCTGGGCACAGGTTGTTTGCTATGAACTGATAAAAGGAGAGATGGGTAGATGTGGGTCCTGTAAAGTTAATCTTTCACCCTGCATGTAGTTAGAAGGTATCATAGCAAGCAAGCAGAAGTGGAAGCTATTGTTATTTCTCATAAAAATGTCCTGCTTTCAGTTAACAAAACACAAGATAGTAAGTTACAGCAGTTCCTTTGGCTGCCATCAGTAATGGTAAGCTCAGTGTTTTGGAGCTGTACTACAGTACTACACAGCAGCAAGGTTATAAGAAAAAAGAGCAGTTTGATGGCTGCAAAGCAACATAACCAGGGTAACTGAAATTAAATTCCCTACACTGAAAAGTTTCTTGCATTCCAGCCTGTGAACTGTCTTAACTTCCAGTGTTATGATAACCTCACTAATGTGCTATTCTGGGCTGAAAGATGTGCTGTTTGCAAAAGAATAAGCAAGTTTGCATTGCCCCCATGTGCATTCTCCTATGGCAGTCTTTTTTCAGCTGAAGTCTTTTTCGTCAAGCTGGCCTCCGAGAGAGGGAACAGAGAGACACTTTCAATTCAGCAACAGCAAAGAAGCTTTTCACAGTGGAGCACATGTAAGTTATATGCTAAAGAATGAATGAGTAGCTAAAATATTTCCTCAAGAATTAATAAAATTAATTTGATGACCTATGGATTAATAGTTTAGCATTGTAGACATATAACAATCAGGAAATTAAATTTCTCAGACCCATTCGAAACAGAAGTTCAAAAGGAGAAAATAAGGCAAAGGCCACATTGTATTGTTAGGGTCTGGGGACAGATCTACAACCCAATGGGAAATCAGGAAGCAAGGTAAGAAAATCCACAGCAAAATTCTGTGGGTCCAGGCTTGCCTTATATCTAGTTTCTTAGAAAGCATCTGAAGACTGGTTCCTTTGGCACCAGAGAACAAATCATCAGCAAGGGCCCTCTGTAACAGCTTTAGGAGTGGCTCAGAGAGACCTGTTTGTCTCTCCCCACCTTTAGGACGCCTTATAAATAAATGCCATCCTTTCTGGGATAAGAGAGAGGGCACAGCTATCTCTAAGCTGTGACAGTGTTGAAGGGTCAGGAGGAGCTGACATTTAGGGATGCATAATGGGTGCAAAAGACCAGCACCCCCAGGAGAAAGGGACTGTCACTTTCTTTTGCTTTGTGTTTTCATCAAGGCAAGCTGAAGCTGAGCTCTGTGGTGCTCTTATTTTCATTTGCACTGATGTGTTCTTCCAGATGTTACAGGTAGTTCAGCTTTACTGTCTGTCACCTCTCATGTCTTGATGGCATGGCATGAAGATTTGCTTTCTTTGGGCTTATCTGAAGGTCTGTAGATTGCAGCTAAATAACTGGAACTGTTCTGAGAGAAAGAAAATAAGAATTTAGGGCAGTGTCCTCAGGTCTTCTCTGAACTTTGCCACTGGAGATTTTCTGACTGAGAATTTTCACTGTTCTAATTCAGTATTTCAAGACATGTGAGTAGTAGGAAGGATATGTTTTGTAAGGTGTAATTATCTCTTTTTAGCAGTGAGCTCCCCAATGCTGCTTTGATTGTGATACCTCCACATCGCCTGATTAAATCAAAGCCAGGTTAGAGCATTAGGATTAAGGACGTAAATTAATTGTAATTACATCAGAGCCAGCCAAATTAGCGAGTCATCAGTAATATAAGCAATGCTAAATGGCATCTAATTCTGTATAATAATTAATTGGGTTCTTCCACTAAATAAGACCCGACACATTGGTCCTTTATCAATCCACTAAAGGCTGGTTAGCCTTGGGCGCTTTTGACATGAAACAATTACAAAGGTTCCAAGAAACCAACATGTTTGTCCCCGTTTTCATTTTAAGCTCTGACACTCTGCATTTACATGCTTCTCCTAGTTTATTAATTAGGTCCTTAAACTCTTGGATTACTCTTATTTGCTGTGCCTGCTATCCTGGATAGCTCATTTCTAAAATTATGCTGCCCACAGAGCTTGGAAAGAAACAACAAGCTGCAAAGGGCAACCAGAAAATGGCCAGTGGTGGTCATTCAACCAGAATGAGCATTCAGAGGACTTCTGGTTTCTGATGTAATATCAAAGCTGGGTAAAGAAAGATGAAAAGGAAATGTTTTCTATACAGGTAAACATCAAAAAATTATTTAAAGGGACATCCAGACAGAGTCTAAGGAACTCAAAAATAGTCCGGATAACAAACAATCTCACCCTCTTCTCCTCCTCTTGACAGGGAGTTATGTGAAAATTGGAATAAAACTGAACAGGAAGGTGGTGGGATCACCAATATGTAGTCTGCTGAAACCAGTCTAGAAAATAAACAATAGTAGACAGCCTGTAGAGTACAGTCTTAAATTTGCGGGTAGCTGGATTAGCAGATCAATAGGTCTTTTTCATTTCTAACAGCAGCAGCTCTGTTCCACATGTATTCTAGAGATGCTGCTGTTGGCTTCTTACCACTGAAAGTGATTTGTTTCTTGTTTGTGACGGGGAAACACACTACTTTGTCTCTCAGAACTGCATGGTTGCCCTCCTGCTGCTCAAAAAGCTTTCCAAATACAGATCCTGCACAAAGAAAAACATATTAGCTGTTCTGAGACCTTCATTGTAGTCTGACTAACCTTTGTGCAGGGCAGGACTTCAAAGGAAGCAAAGCAATACCCAGACCACCTTTGTGTTCTTCAGGGCTGTTGACTTGCCAGGAAGAAGCTTGGCATTGCTGCCAACAGTCAGAGTACTTGAACAGTGTTTACAGTAATTCTGGGTGCTATTCTACAGTAAATATTATATACCACATATCTTTCTAATTGCTTTCTAATTATATCACTGAGAAGTTCAATTCATGTTTTGTGTTTTGGATTGCAACGTTTAGTATCAGTAGCACATTTACTATTGGTGTTCTAGAAAACAGTTTTGGATCTTAGACCCAGAGCTCCATCCTTCTTGGGTGGTTTTGCTCAGAAGTTTGATGGAACAGTCAAAACTGAGATACAGAATTATTACCTGTTCAGTTTTTCACACTCTCCATATACAAATCATTTACAAATACAGCAAGACCTGTACAAGTCCAGGTTTGCATACTGTTTGCTTACTTCAAACAACACATCGTTTTTTATTGTGACTGTGTGGGTTTGGAGACAGCCAGTGCCGTGGTGTCACATGGTGAACTCAGAGCTCTGGAATGAGCTTCCTGTCCCACCGCTGTCAGTATGGACATGGCGAAGCTCACAGCTCCCTGCGCTTGCTCGCAGAATTGTTTATCTCTGCCAGAGGTGATGCTTGAAAAGAAACTACACCAATAATGCAGAGATTCAAGTAAATTAGAAGGAGGAGGACCTGCAGTCACAGCACGTGGGGAACAGTGTCTGTAAACCACATTTAGAGTGCGTGTGTTGGTACTTCTGAGAGCAGCACGCTGAGCAGATTTGTGACAAATGCTGTGGGCCTAGCACTTTCTTCATCAGTTCTACAAAGGCATAGCTTTTAGACAGATAATCATTTTACAAACAAGGGGAATGGTTAAAATCATCGTCTCTAACCTACAGCTTGCTTTTGTCAATCAGTCACTTAAGGTGAGTTTATCCTTTGTGTCTGATGCACTGAATCAGATTAGGGTGCACTCACACATTCTCTTCTTCCAGTTAAGCAGCAAGAGAAATGGAAAAAAAAGTATTTAAACTGAGAAGAAATCAGGACAGCAAATTCAGCTCCAGAGAAGCACACTTGAATGTGCCCTTATGTGCATTTTTGAATGAGATGCTCTGTCAAGAGGCTTAACACAGTGTGCAAAGTTAACTGTCCATATGATTTTATGGGTCGGAGACTTTGTGTTTGCAGATGTTAAAACTAAAGGCCAATATGCTTCTGCATGGCTCTTTGTTGTAGTGTGTGTGTTTGAGTGCCACCTCTAAAGATAGAAATGGTGCCTCTGACTTTTAATGTTGTACAGCTATCACTATATCTCCTTCTGATTTTCCACAGAATTTTTCCTTACTTTTCAAAATAATTAATCAAGATTTGATGGGAAAAGTAAATAAAACTGAAAAAATGTTTCCTGTAATAATTTGTGTCTTGTCCCGCATTTGACATTTTCTATTCAATGTCTGTCTGTAAAGCTAAAATTCAACTGATTTTATTTTAAAATATATCTAATGCATTGTATTATTTTGTCTTTTTTTTTTTTTTTTACATAGCTCAGTGTTGTTGTGGTTTTTTATATAACATAGCCTCATAGAAAAGGCCTCCTCATGTTCACTTTTGTTATAGCAAAACAGGGAACCTTCATAAAGCATTTGCCTAGTTGTCAGATATTCTGAATTTAGAAGAAGTGGTAGCCTGCGTGAGACCTGCTCCTATTTGTTCTCCACGATTTTCTGCAAGGACTGTCTGCTTCTGAATTCACCTAAGAGTATCCTACTTTTAAAAACTGCCAGGGCTAGTTCTGCAGGAAGTAGAGCCAATGTCATGGGATTTTTCTAAATAAAATCCCGTGACATTCATAGCCCAGTAATCAATTACTTGGCCAAAGATCTGTTGTAGTGTAAATGTTTATCCACTCAGAGTGCCTCAAGGCCTGCATAATCATTTGGCATACACCATTTGGTCCACAAGTGTAGCGTGGCCTTGCTTACAAAACACGCTCAGGATGGCAATTGGTAGCAGGACAGTGTTTATGGGCTCATGGCAACAGTAGAATTAGTCCTGGTATGGCAGAACAGGTGACTAATCTGGGTCTCTTTTAACCAAAATATTTTCTGCTGAAATTAATGTTTCTATGGGAGCATATAGATGAACAGATATGGAAATAAATGCAGGCACAGACTCTTCTGTACTAGAAAGTATGCTTTTATGCATTTGAAAGAAAAAAATCAAAAAAAGGTTGATCATATTAATTGAACTGCAGAATGCCCTGTATTAAAAGATGAGCTATTTTAGCATACCTGTTCAGCAAACACAGTAAGAGGCACAAAGGTTGAGCTGTACTGTGGAGCACTGGAGTGAGGAGAAAGTAAAAACAAAAAATTTCTCTAGAGAAGGTTCTGTGTCTGTCAGGTTTGTTAGTGCTCGTTTGGCTTGCTATCTGCCTCTTAATTTCCAGTATTATGCTGCCATGAGTGCTATCTTAAAGCTACTTGCAAAATGAAGAAAAGGTTTGTTGTGTTTAAACGAATTCTGTGTGGCAAGTTCTCAAATTTTTCTGTCACATAAAGCTCAAAAATTGAAAGCAGTTACTTTTTAAACTCCTGCTTTTTAGAACTCACCTCTTGGTATTTTGTTACTTAACTAATATTTATTGACATGTAGGGTTACTGTTATTCCTCTCAAAAGAATCAGCCCAAACAAGATATCAGCTAGAAAACAGAAAGAAAATAAATGTATAAAACATACCATTTTCCTTGCCTAATATGGATGTGAAAAGAGGAAAATCTAAATGACTTCTCTGGGGATGAATCAGTAAGGTAGCCAAAGATAGCTTGATCAGAAAAGCTTACAAGTGTTCTCACAGTGGCAAACTATTCTTGCTGAAACCAATTGCAAAATCCTTATCAGTATTTCTGGCTCTGGTTTGACAAAGCAGAACCAGAGCTGGGTCCCTGAGTTCTGGTTAGTCAGTGGGTGTCAGAGCAGCTGTGTCTGTCACAGGTTATTCCTCACCGCTGGCGCAGTGCACAGTCAAGGCAGCGGCGCTTAGGAAGGGTTGCGTAGGGCGAGATGTCTGTACCGAGCATGATCCCTTACATCTGAGAAACTTCCTTGACTTTAGGTAAGGTCTTATGCTTTCCATAAATTAGTTTAAGGGAGCAGGTCAACATCTTACTGTCTCAGACTCAGAAGAAAGCAAAGGTCTCAAAATAATTTGTTTTATACAGAAGAGAATTGGAAATTCTAACACATTATTGACTTATCTGTGTCATCTTGGGAATGCTTTGCCTTCAAGCGGGGTTTTTATGCAATTCAGCTATAGATTTTTGCAGAAAGCAGGCATGTATATTCTTACATCCTATGAAAACCACACCTAGAACCTCCAAAAACCTGTCCTCCAGAATGCCAAGATGGCTTTGGTAAAGAAGATTCCTGGAATTTGTGGCACATAATTCTGCTTTACCTTTATTAAGCACGTTATTCCTCTGTTGCTACTTTCTTTCTGTACCATGCACGAGCACTAGGATTTAATTGTGAATACTTTTGTTGTATGAGGAAAAGAATACTTGTTTTTCATTAGCTGCAGAACCTGAAGAAATAATCTATAACTTAACAGTGATTCTATAAATAATGTAGAACAACTTTAGCTGGTAAAAAAAGGTACAATGTATGTCCAAGTTTCATGATAATTCCAATATACGGAAGTAGAGCATCAAAGCTTGAGGTTACTGTGGTTCAGTGTATTTTATTCCACTCTTAAATACCTGTCCTCTTGGCAGCAGAAGCCTGTTTCTTGACATCAAACTGTGCCCAGACTAGCACAAACAACAAGTACTGGGGGGAATAACAGTAGTGTCTTCTGATTCAGCCTTAGGAGGCCTGGGCAAATTGCCACAGATTACATTTTAGCAATGCAGGTGATAAAAATAATGTTTTTTCAGGTCTGCTGTTTCTGAACTTTAGCAGTTATTGTCCTGCTCTTAACAGTGAAATGGGAAAAGCTTGTTATTCTAACACTTTCATTTCAGATGCCTTTCTTTTCACTGCCATGGAAATTATAGCTATGAGCTGTGCCATTGGGGAAAAAAAAATTGTAATGCATATTTCTGAGTTTCAAATGGCTCTTAAATTATACTACTTCAAGAGATTTCTCTTTCTCGTTCAACACACATTTATTTTATATATGCAAAGACAGATACTATATTAATGTAAATAATGAACTGTGGTTAGTTAACACTCCCTTACACTTATCCTTATGTTGAATCATTGTCCATATGGCTGTCTTAAAATGTTTTGTAACTCTAAGTACATTTCATATCACCTCAGACATTTAGGACACACTTTATAGAAGCTCAGTTGAAGTGACTTGCTCTAGTCATTAAAATTTTTACTTCATGGCAATTTTATTTCACAAGTCAGTATATATGTGAAAACTTGAAATTCTAAGTTTTCCAAATAAATTAACAAAATTGTACTTAACAGCTGTGGTGTTGGAAGGGATGAATCATGGTTTGCAGACACTGAATTGCTGACGTTTTTCCCCTCATTACTAATGTTCTCATGGGAAAGGCTTGCCTCATGAATATTCAGATGTGCCTCAGAGAATCATAGAATCATTAGGGTTGGGAAATACCTTTCAGATCCTCAAGTCCAACCATAAACCTAAGACTTCTAAGTCCACCACTAAACCATGTCTCTAAGTGCTACATCTACACATTTTTTAAATACCTCTGGGGAGGGTGGCTCCACCATTTCCCCAGGCAGCCTGTTCCAAATCTTGACAATCCTTCCAGAGTATCCAATCTAAGCCTCCCCAGCACAATGTGAGACTGTTTTCTCTTTTTCTATTGCTGTTACCTGGAAGAAGAGACCAATACACACCTCGGTACACCTTCCCTTCAGGTAACTGTAGAGAGTCAGATCCACACTCCCACCCAGCTCGCTGTTGTCTGCCAACTCAATTCCCCCACCCAGATAGTAGATATAGATGTTAAACAGGACCGGCACCGATACTGAGCCTGGGGAACACGAGTGGTGGCCAGCCACCAGCTGGAGGTAACTCCATTCCCCCCACTCTCTGGGCCCAGCCACACAGGCAGCTTTTTGTCCAGGGAACAGAGCACCTGTCCAAGCCATGAATAAGCAGCCAGGTTCTCCAGGAGAAAGCTTTGGGAGGAGGTATCAAAAGCCTTACTAAAGTTCAGGTAGACAACATCCACAGCTTTTCCCTCATCCGCAAAGTGAGTTATTCGGTCAGAGAAGGAGCTCAGGTTGGCCAAGGCGGACCTGTCTTTCATGAACTCATGCTGGCTGGGCCTGATCCCCTGGTTGCTGTGTACGCACCATGTGATGGGAATCAGGACGATCTGCTCTAAAATCCCATATGGTCATTCAATTGAAACCACATTTTTCATCTCTTCTTTATGCACCATGCTTGTTTCGTACAGAACTGTGTACAATAACTTTTACAATCGTCCCTGGTAAATTTGAGTCATAAACAGAAGCAAAAGCTGTGGGGACATGTCCTGTATATTGGGTCAATCTTTCACTTTCTAGGTGGAGCATCTCTCCTAAGGGTAGTAGAACCTGGTCCCGTGAGACTCTTTTGTTCCCTGATGGAAAAGGAATTTGAAGTGTTGTCTTTTACTATGTGCTAGGTACCTTTAACAAGATGAAATGTAAGAAAGAGGGAATCCCACAAAAAATCCTTTTGGATGCATTTTTGTTTCATGAACTGTTGAAGTGACTGAGATGGGAGATGAAGATTTCTGATTTGGGGGAAGACATTGATGTAGTGAAAGAGTTGGGATAGATTTCAGGAAATTTGCCATCTGTTTCTGCTTCCTGTTTCTGTAAACTTGGGAAAGTAACTTCATCTTTATGTCTCTGCTGCTAGTTTGTGGAATGGAGATAACCACTTCTTTTGACTGTCTTGCCTGTTTTATGTCTAAGTTTACTGGGGAAGAGACATGTTACACAATTTCTGAGGAAAGATTTCGGTAAGATCCTAATCCCATTCAGGATCTCTGAGTGTCTCTGGTTGTGGCAAAAATAATAAAAAATCTCCAAATTTCTACAGGACTACACATCGTGTTTCATAGCTGACTGTGTTACTGACTGTTACCAGGGCAGAAACAGTGTGATTGCATATGGAGGCTCTATAAGAATCCTGACATGTTAGGTGCCTAATTTCTTTCCCTTGTGGGATCGGAGACTTTTCACTGTTTATGAAAACTAGATTGAAATGGAGAACTGCATCCTCTGTGCATGCATACAACATCATTTTGCTTCCCAGCCAGATTTTCCTCAGGTTAGGTACTTTTCGGGATCTCCCTGCTTCTCCTTGTGATAAGGTGCATAGCCAACATTAACATTAATGAGAGCTGCATGTGCACTCGAAGAGAGAATCCAGGCCTCTGGGCATATTTAATTGCTATCAGACCAAGACTACTTCTGCATAACATGGGGTATGCATAGAACATGGTAATGAAACTGAGAGCGAAGGACTTGCATAGGAAGGCGTGTATAGCGCTCTGTGGGGAAGCTCTGCAGAACCTGGGAAACTCTGCCAGCATGGAGAGAAACATGGATGACATGCAGGAGGAAATGTCACGTTTGGGGAGCATAGAGGCTGCAGTGTGGCTGTAACTGATAGTTTGGATTACCTTTGTAGTATACAATCAAGACATGCTGCTGGGAACGATTAACTGTAGAAGCAAGATGCTAACTTTTTTTCTTTAAATCTCTCGTCTTTCCTGCATGAGTCTTGGACTTGCTGTGTTGTCACTGACTTTCCAGTGACCTTGCTTTAGGTTGCAGTGAAGAGGAATAAACCGAGTGCAGGCAAGATTAAAAGGCGTATCATTATATTTGAGGGAGTGGAAATTGAGTGCTAGGAAAGAGCAGAAGGGTCTAGTGCCTGTGCTCCAGTCCTATCTTTGACTTCCTCTGCAAGTAGTTTGATTCATATTAGATTCTACTATTCAGAATAAAGAAAAAATTATAATTTTTTTATCCCAGAAAATACTGAGTAACTTTCCCCAAAGAATGACTGAATGTAGCATACAAATAGCAGCAAAAATTCAAGAAGTTCATTGAGTTCAAGTACTGAGGGAGATGATTTCTCTGGGAATATTCATTTGTCTAAAATATTTTTTTGGGTAAATGCCAGGGCATTGAACTAAAGAGTTAGGGACAGTTGTTCTGGATGGCTGCATTATGGGGCCTGTATTCTAAGGATGCGTGTACCCTGAGGGGATTTTACCATAGCATGTTTCTCCTAAAGCCATCCGAAGTTAAGCACTTCTCTAGATCAGAGGATTGAATGTTACACAAGAGTTGAATACAGCATAATTGTTATAATTTGATCTAAAGCACATTAAAGACTTGTCACTCGCATTGGGAAGGTTGGGCCACCTCTTATGTTACAGGTACAAAACTACTCTAACAGCAGCATATCTACCTACAAAGACAGGAACCTTTCAGCTGTACTGAGTGTTTCAGTCCCAGGATGCTGCCCCAAGGTCTCTGTATAAGTAGGAAGAAGAAGACACAGCTGTGATCTTCCCACAAGTTGCAACTTGCAGTGACTCTGAAAGCTGTAAGGCCAATGGCCATTGATACTACTTAGAGAAACCCTTTGGAAGCCGTAATTTATACCATTTATGTTCAATGCACAGTTAATCTATGAAGTGAAGGAAAACGAAGGCGATTTAGATTCATCTGTCCATAAAATAGGTCACCAAAGAGCTGGTTTAATATGGCACTAGTAAGAGCATATTCATGACAAGGTAATGCTGGACTGGGATCAAATGAATGTATATAGTTTCATGTAAACAATGGAGGTGGCTTTTAGTGGAATTTCATAAGGAACGACATTGGATCAATGAGCCAGTTTCTATAGCATTTAATGAAGACTCTATTTAATATTGGGAATGAAAGTCTGCGTATGCCTGTAGCTGATTTCTAATTAAAGAATAGAAGGTTCAGCTGAAGAGCAGTACTAAGAAACGTGCATTCAAAGAATTAGGAGTAGCCTACCCATTTAGTGATGCCTTATTACACTTCTTTCTCTTGGATATCTCTTTAGTTCTCTGAAGTTAAATATGATACATATGGGAAATAGATTGAAGTACATTAATTGCCTTATTCATCATGTCATTAAAATTATAGGTCTTGTTGCAGACTAGCTGCAATGTCTTATTGTGTTTCTGGTACACATCATTAATAAAAGCACTCCTGCTAGTGGTATGCAAAATGTACTTTCTAAATAACTGTACAGTGATTTGGGGCTCACTTATGCAACATATTGCTACAAACTATTGTAATACCCCTGGCACTTGCTTAAACTCATCGGGCTAGTGATGGAATTAATGAGGCTGGTGCTGCTGCAGTATGCTGAGCACGCTCAGCTCCTTCGATGCTCTTTGTCTGCAGCGAGGCTCTTGTCTTTCAGAGCTGGCTGCCGCTCTGTCTCCAGGGCTGAGCCTGGGATCAGATAATGAACAGCATATCAGTGCAGTGGAGGGGGTAGGGGGTGATGGGAGAAGACTTATTATTCCTTCACTCTCAAACAAAACAAAATCATTGAACTGTCAGGGTCATTAAGGACCCTGGGGTTGCCATGGAAACGACCTTTGGGGGTTTATGGCTGTTAATGCATGAGTGACTGTCTGTATTATATGTGTGTGGAAGGGGTCACCGTTTTCTTGGTGGCTTCTAAAAAAAGCTGGATTGGATGGCTAATGCTCAGAAAGGAATCTCTGTGCTCTGTGGTGTGACTAACTATTTTGAATGTAGCAGACTTTGAAGGGGAGGCAGAATAAAAAGCTTTACTGACAAATATTTAGACAGAAGCATAATTACTCTTGAATTTTGTTTCAGTAGCAACGCAACTTTATTTCCAAGTGTCAGAAAATAAAGTCAGACTCCCTAATCTTTTTAGGATACTTAAAAAATCTCTGAAAGCAAATAATTTTGCTTCAGATTATTTCAGGCTAGCAATACAGGGCACTACCTAGGGAAATGACAATAAATTTCAGAGCTGTCATAGCCAGAGAGAAAAAATGTTAATGTACACAGCTAATAAAATCTTCCTCATCCTCATACAGACTTTCTGTATGACCTTGGGCACATCATTTAGCAGTTGTCCTGCTCAAGTCAATTCAAACCATCAATTGACTTTAAATTTGTAATAATGCTTGTTGAAAAGGAAGGACATTTGATTTTAAGAATGTGAGTTTAGGGCCGTAAGTACCCAGAAAGAAAAGTTATGGTAAGAGTACACCAAAGATCAATTTTGCCTAGTTTTTTTACACTCCCAAGTGGAAATCATCATGGCATTTTGCTTTATCAGCCACTCTCTACTGGCCGATTAACAATTAGATGGTTATACTTCAGTTTTCAGTAGAGACTACCACGCTCGTCTCCATATAAAGAGAGAAAAGGAGGGGGAGGGGGAGACAAAGAGGCAGCAAAGCAAGGATAATATTAATGATTCCCTTTATAGACAGTCAGGAAATACCGCCAGAAATACTGAAGGTGAGGTATACTGGTAGCAATTATTTTAATATTGTATGGAACTTAGTATCTATTCAGTTTGATTCTTCAGCTCTTTATTTCAGCAGAAAGTTATGTGTTTACAGTGTATTGAGAAAGGAGCTGGCTTCTTCCCCGCACCCCCCACTAAGATAAATGAATGTGATCGCCAGGTTAAAACTGGAGGCAGAATTTTACTTATCTCCTGTTGTAGAGGAGGAAGCCTAAGTTTGGCCATGCTGAATTAAGTATCCATGATTTCACATCTTTTTAAAATTTTTTTTTAAGTTGCTCAGGAAAAATCACAGAATCTTTCTTGGCTTTCACCTTTTTTTCTCTGTAAAGGAGGAATAGTCACACTTTTGTATTTCATGCATTCCTTGCAATAAAGATCATAATATACTCAGGTAATCCATCAGAAAGGCTGCATAAACATCCCTGACAGCAGGGTCAATAGCCGGATGTTAAACACAGGCACTTCATGGCTTACAGCCCATCTTCATTCCTACTTGTGCAGCTTCAGAAGTTTCTTAGCCTGATCAGGGGCAGCAAACACAACAGCAAAATTGCTGAAAATCACAGTCTCATCAGTTATATTGGTGTGCTTGATGTATTTCTAAAATTCTTTCTTGTAATTATACTGGTTACAGCACAGCTTTGTTAAATAGACTAAGATGATACAAATGTCATTGTGTCACTGAATCTGAGCTACGGTCAGATTGGAGTAGTTAAAAAAAGGAATTGTATTTATATATGTTGATGGTAGTGTTATTTAACTAATCTAAGAAAAACATGTTTGGAGAGAGTCTTAACAGATTTTCATTCACCTGACTCTTTAGAGATCTCTGTATTTGAGGCTTTCTGGCCAAAACTCTGTTCGGTGTTGTCTTGCAATTTTATGTCTCCTGGTATTGAAGAAAAATAAATCATGAAAACTCAAGGTTGAATTTAGTCAAGTTCAGTGTCAAATTTGTTTAAATGCAAAGCTTTGCATTGGCCCAAATTCCCTTGAACTGGACAAAATTCAGACTGAAAATCTGTAGGCTTTAAGAATTGTTGATTGGGTGTGCAATCCACCTGTGCTACTGGTCACAGAATCTTCTTGATATCTTGTCTCCCCTCCTTTCTTTTTGTCTTGTCTCTCAGTTCCTGCTTTTTCAGCTCCTCCAAGCATTTCTTGTTGCTGCTTCACTAGGATCTCCTCAACCCTGGCAACACACCTATCTGCAGATTTGGAGAGTCAGATTTGCTTCTCTCTAAACTGAAAATAGCACATTAGCTAGGAAATGCATATGGAAGTCAACCTTGAGCACCTGATCTTACTTAGTTTGCTTTCTCTCATCTTGTATTTAGTGAAAATTCTCACCAATTGCCTTGATATCAAGGCTATCAGTATGCTGAGGTTTTTCACGTCTGGACAATGTTGTAAAAATCTGGATTTTTGCTGGTCAGATATATGCTCAGCCTAAGACCAGTTTCAGAAATAATTTTTTTCTGTGCTAGGTACACCGAAAAATTTTGATGCACATAAATCTTACTGTATTTTTTACATTTGTTGAAAATCTATTCGTTTCCAAGAGCATTAGAAATCACTTAGAATCCAGACTCCCTCCTAGAATATTTTATTTATTCTCTTATATGACTGATTCTAGAAACAAACATAACAAGTTAGAGAAATATTCATAGACTCACAGAGATTTAAGGAGAAGGTCAGGACTACCATGGGTCATTTGGCCCAACCTCCCTGCTCAGACAGGGTCATCCTAGAACACATTGCACAGGATTTCATCCAGACAGTTTGACTTCACACCCTCTCTTTACAATCAGTTCCAGTGCACAGTCACTCCCACAGTAAAGAAGTCCTTTCTCATATTCTGGTAGAATTTCCTATGCATCAGTTTTTCCCATTGCCTCTTGTCTTACTCCTTTGTCCACTGTTCTACAAGTTGCCATATATTTCAATGCACCAATTTACTGCCCCTGTTCCTCTTATTTTGGATAAATGTTGAGTCTTTCAACAGTTGAGTAATTCAGAGCATAGTACATTGCAAGACTTGTTTTGCTTTTTTTTTTTCAGTAATATTTTCCACTCAGACTCTAGTTCAGTTAGAGTTTCAGTAAAGAACTCACCAAGGATAAAATTTGAGGAGAAATTGGAGCCACAGGCATCATTGGTGTAAACTGGGCTAGATCCCTCAATTTCTCCTGAACTGTGCTCATTTACCCCAGCTTAGGATCTTCCTTGTTATTGAACTGTGGTGGGCTGACCTTGGCTGGATGCCAGGTGTACACCAAGCCTCTCTGTCACTCCCCTCCTCAGCAGAAGCAAAGGAAAACAAAAGATTCATTCTCTGCTTCCCATCAGCGGACAGTGTACAACCCCTTTCCAGGAAGCAGTTTCAGTACTCATAGTGGTTGCTCTGGAAGACAAATGTAAAAACAAATGCCCCTCACCTCCTTCTTTTTTTAGCTTTTATTGTATTTTGTCATTTTGGGTCAGCTGTCCTGGCATTGTCTCCTCCCCAGATCCTGCCCACCCCCAGCCTGTTGGTAAGGGGTAAATCTTGGAGAGACAGCCCTGACGTTGTGCCAGCCCTGCTCAGCAGGGGCCAAAACACTGTGTGCTAAAAACACCTTTCTAGATACCAGTGGAGCACAGCTCTGCCAGGGCTGCAGTGGGGAAAATGAATTCCATCTCAGCCCAGACCCAATCCATGCACTTTCATGGCAGCCCAAGGGAACCTTAGCACAGGAGTACCATACAAACCAACCAGGATGAAAAAAGATGATATTCATTTTCTTTCTCGGTCCAAAGGGATTACTTTTGTAATTACACCAAGTTCTGAAATGCCCTTAGATTTGTTCCGTGCCAGGGAATCTGAATTTACATCAAATGCTGCATAATTCATATGGCACGGACAGCAATTATGAGTTAATTGAGGAGGTAATGTTTAAAAAAGGCACATTATGAAGAACATCAGGAATGTTGGAATTAAAAAAGGCTCTTCAGCCCATTGAGGTTCAATTTTTTAAAAATGTTATTTTATTTAAAAGCATAGTGATTGTCTTTTTAAGGATGCAGGAGAACCCTATGTTCTCTGCTTCTGCACCATTTTTTGTTTAGGTAGCATCTGATACATTATTTTTTCTGGAATAAGTAATTTCAATGTCAGGTATGAAATTATTCCTTTCCATTTTACACACTGTTCTATAATGTGTGCTTGATTATCTCTCAGCAGCAACCATAACCTTAAAATCAGATATACTTGAGTTAATACAGTCCTCTTGATCCTTTCTCACCTTTCAGATTATAGGGATTAAGCACTATAAACTATCTATACTGTCACTGCTTTAGTTCCTACAGTCAACAGAGTCGTCACTTTTCTCTGTACCTTCTCACATGTTATAATACCTACTTTTGTACAGCTAGCTTGAATGGTTCACTGATAATCTGAACAGTTTCTGGCCTGTTTCCATGCCTTTGAATAATGAGGACATTTAGTGCTGTTAAGAAAATGTTTGTGTTTTGCATTTCAAGTGCTACTGTGCCGACATGAACTATAGAGGAAATCCACCTCACCTACACAAAGCCAATGTCACCAGGCTTTCAAAGAAACTCTTAGTGGAGGCAGGGAGATGAAATTCAAATATCCTAATCTATAGGCAGGCCACAACAGGACTATAACAAAGGATCTTGGCATCTGTTATTTCATTCTTGAGACCAGAAAAAAAGGTTGGGGCCACTCTGTGCTACTGGGCTGGACCTTAGGATTCCTTCCTTGGGTTGCCTTCCTGCTGCCCCTGCCATGCCAATTTATTCAGGTCTGAAATGAAGTTCCCACTCATAGCATGCAAGATACATGAATTCACATCATTTGCAGATCATAATATCCTATGCTGCTCTAGTGTCTGCACAAGCTGATAGGAAAGGCTTTATTTTCATATTAACCCTCCGAACCTGCTATTTGAAAAGAAAAAAAAACACTCTTAAGAGCTAAAAACAAGTGCACATTTCTTTTTAAACTTGAAGCTGTGGTCGAGTCAGTTTTTCCCTGTACTTGAAGTGGACTGAATCCATTTTAAAAGTTACCAAAAGATTTTCAACAAGAATTTAGATTTTAAATTGAAATTTTATTTTGCATTTCAAATGTTGACTGAAGCAAATAGCAACCAGAAGTGTCAATCCAAACATTGGCTGGTTGGTTTTGGTTTTTGTTTTATTCAAAAGTTTTTTTAAAAGCTGTGATGTAGTAATTGATGTCACACTTGACAAAGAACTTATCCATTCAGCAGTGGCACATAGAAGTGTAGGAATTTGCTTTGAAAATTTAAATTACTTTTAATCTAAAACATATGAGATCAAGCAGTCCACACTGAAAACCAGGTGTAATTCTCCAATGCTGGTGCAAGTAAATCAGTGGCAGGGAAAAAAATGTGGTTAAGTTGCGTGTATGAATTATCTGGGCTGTAAACCATGCCCTCCACTGCAGCTGATGCTGTATGTGTGCATGACTCAGTCTGTGAGGCTGTGCTTCTATCAGAAGGTCTGCTGGATACACTTGGAAGACTCAGGAGCTAAGGAGCAAAGGAGAGAAGAGGCACCCCTCAATTAGCTTAATTTAGCAGTATAACCATGTCACACACATGGATAATTACTTCATCACTATTAGTGATCCATGCATTGAAAAAGGCCCAAGCTGCTGCCTGAAACACAAGTGATTCAACTCTCACTTGTCATCAGACTCTGCAGCACAATTATCCAGGACTGTCCATGGGGAGTTTCTCTCAGCTTATTTCTGTACACCTCAAAATCCTCTTCAGTTATCCTGAAAAATAAATTCATTTAGGAGCCAACATTCTTACTGCACTCTTTCTTTTCAAAGTCATTCTAAGAAATTCTGAACGGCACCTATTTGGTTCAAAGGCCAAAGGCATCCTGATGTCTACATTTTGTCTCCCTGACATTAGTGTTTCCTTTCCTGATATTCCCTTTGGTGCAGGACCTATTTCTTACTGGGATTTTTATCTAAATTCAACCCTTGTTTCCCAGATTTGTCTAATAGCTTGTTTGAAGACAAGGGAAATGTGGTAGATCTAATCCTTCTGGCCTTCAGTACAACATTTGGTGCCACCTGGGAAATTATTGGTGAAGGCAGGTGAGATGGGGATTAGAGCAAGGACTGTGAAGTGGATAAGGCACTGGCTAAAAAGAAGAGACAGAGGGTTATGCTGAAAGGGGAAGGAAAGCTACAGTCAGTTAAGTCCTCCAGAACCACTCTTAGGACTAATATTAATATTTTTGTTAATGACCCACACACAGAATATAGACACAAGCTAATGACACTTGATGAGAAGTCGATAAGGGATGCCTAAAAGCAGGAGGTTAAGAATGTCACAAGAGAACTGGATTACGGTCTGTAGAGGTGGGATTAATTGTTCAACTTGTGAAGCAGCAGTTCATGTTATAATCTAGAAGTAATGCAAATGGAAACAATGGGGAAGGAAAAATTCTGGGCCTTTTAGTCACAGTAGAGTTATGAATCACCAGTGAACACAGCTGTGGAAAAGATGTGGTCTGAGGATGTGTCTGGTAAAATAGTTCATATAGGCAACACTGATAGTGTTGAAGATTTCTTTTGGAATGATGAGGACATTGGTCTCTTAGGAAAGAAAGATGATTCCAAGGTGTAACAGAAAAAGTTTACTGGGATGAACAAGGAAACTTATCTACTCTTCTACAAGAGAAGGAAAAAACGCCTTGATTTATTCAGGCTACTATAATGTTCTTTCTGCTAGAAGGAAGGGCTGGAAAAGAAAAAGGACTATTTGCCTTTAGAGAGATTACTGATACAGATAGAACTGAGCATCATATGCTTTAGAAATTAAATTTAGAAATTAAATCTGAAGCAGTTGTCCTAGCACTGTAAAGGAGATGGGAATCTTTGGTGGCTTTTAACTGAGACTGGATGCCTTCATTGCTTTCTGGTTGCTTACCTCCGAAAAACGGTCCCTTCTTGCTTAAATTCAGTAACATACCATCATCCTACTAGCATGGAGACTAATTGGTGAAGTCATCAGGGGCATTAGCAAACTAAAACTTTGAGTTTCTGTGTAGCTAAAGTTTTCTTTACTAGATAGGACATGAGTTCGAAGGGAGTAAGAAACATAATTTACATCTGTAGTGAAGGCATGGCTCACATCGATATTCTGACCTACATACCCTGTTATATCGATAAAAAAGCAAAGGGGAATGAGAAAAGGAAGGAAGGTTAGACTTTGAAAAAATCATTTAGAAGAAATATTTTAATTAGCGTGACAAACTTGTATTGTTTATTAGGGCATTTTTGTTGCTGTTGTTATTTTGTGATACAATGCCAGTCACATATCATGCATGTGTACAGAACAAAAAAAAAAACCCGTGAAAATATTCAGTAAATATGAGAAAGTGTAAATCATTTTCTTGTAATAAATATAATAGAGAAGTAATCAAGATATTTAAATTGTATCTATTTTTTTCTAAATAGGGGTTTATTTCCTAAGCTTCAGATTCCAGCCCTTGTCAGATCCTCTCTGGGCCCTTGTTCTCTGGAGCTGACATCTTTTTGCTTTCAGTCTTGTCTGGTACTGGAGGCTGGGTGAGCCTGACTAGCCTGACTTGTTTCATAACCATAATTGTACAGTACCAGTCTATGGTTCTTGCATTGCAGATATTTTCATGTTTTAGTTAATTTCAGTGAGGCAATTTGAACACTTCTCATTATTTTTCCATTTATAGACTGTAATAAAGACTGGAAATGGTGTCTAGTTGTTAAGACAAACATAGATTAGTGACAATAAGTTGCTAATTGTCTCTCCTAATTTAGTGACTATAATAATGATTTGGGAGAGCTTGAGGAGTGGTAAGAATGGGTAAGTGCCTTGAAAGTCTCCAGCAAGGAACAACTGGTTCAGGAAGAAATAATTTCAATGGAAACTGATTTGGTGCTGTAAAAGCAGCAGTTTTTGAGGAGTTTTGTATGTTGTTTCCACTTATGCTAAGCCAGTTTATATATCTTCTTGACTCTTTTGCTTTCCCTCTAAAATTGTAGTATCTTTTGACTTTGGCCTTACAAAGCCATTGACTAAATATGTGGGAGAATTCTAATAAAATATATTTGGATTGATACCATTATCTCGAAATCTGCTTGCATTGAGTACCTGTCTGTATTCTGTTGTAAAGGACACAAAAGGGATTGTCCATGAGAACAGGGAGTAAAGGCTGAGTTCCATGATTGAAACCCTTGCTGCTCCCCGTGAGGATAACAGATAGACTGTTTCCTTTAGATTCACCTGCTGTTTGAATCCAGGCAGCAGGGTTATCCCTCTGCCCAGTTAGCAGCAGCAGGTCAGCTGCGAAGGGCGAAAGAGGGCACAGTCCCTTAGTTCACGCAGCCAGCCGTGCTTGTCCAGCCGTGCTTGTTTGTCCAGCCGTGCTTGCTTGTCCAGCCATGCTTGTTTGTCCAGCCGTGCTTGTTTGTCCAGCCGTGCTTGTCCAGCCGGAGCAAGAGCCCCGGCGCGGCCGCGCTGCACACGGCAAAGCACAGAACACCCAGGCCTCGGGAGGAGAACAAAAATGAGATCGCGGTCTCTACCTTGGCTGGGTACAAGTAGTACAAGAGGACTGAAAAGGCAGAAACTGTGTGAAAGGAAGAGATTGGAGAAATAACCTCTTCATCAGGAAGATAAATGTAGAATCTCATCAGCATTCCTGAGCTCAGTGCTCTCCCTCAGACCTATGTGAGGCTGCTCACAAGAGAAGAAGCGGATCAACTAACCTAGTTAGTCGCTTCTTCTGGGTAGCTCAGAGAACACTGCCTGGCCTAGGTGAGAAATAACAGTTTTGGAAGGGTGTCTCTAGTCTTAGTGCCTGATCAGACCAATCACTGAATGCTGGGCGCAACTGAGCAAATAAAAATGGCAGTAATTTGATCAGAACGACTTTCCATTAAAATAATTTTAGCTGATATATTAGTTTAGAAAAAGGTAGATCAGGGTGTTATGTATTACTGGACCAGTATGCTAATATGGTCATATTCTTTCTGGTACCCAGGCTAATCTGCAGCCAGCTCAGTTTATTTGGCAGAACACTGCAACATAATATACTGTAGCATCTTAAGGATCAGACCGGCCTTGGACTATATAAACGGTGACTTTAGTGTTCATAAAATTCAGTAATAAATTCCTATTCATATAACTTTATTAGTTGAATCATGTGAAAGACATGCCTTTGAGCCAGGGCAGGTGTCTTAGTTCTGCAGCACCATGCCATCAATATAAAACACAGCACAGTAAATTCAAAACTTCCCTGAGGATCATATCCAGCACCAGTGATTCATTAACTCAGGCCTCATACTGGATGGGAACAGATTAATACAGTAAGAACAAAGGTGCCAGATGTGTAGTTTCTTGGCCATGTTTTAAAGTCTATGTGTCAAAGACCAGAATTAAAGGAAATGTTTGACCTTTATTCCTTAAGTCCCAGAAAAAGACTTCTGGCTAGTTTCCTTTACGTATGGTAATGTTAAAAAAAGGCTTATGCAATTAAAAGCATTTTACATTCAAAAAATACAATTACTTTATAAGGACTGAATGTTGCTCTCTTGTGGCACATAAAATAGGTTTCAAGGCTTGCAGAGACTAGGCACATACTTACCTTTACATATGTGAGCAGATACCGAGAACAAAGAGAAACGGCAAATTTCTCTGGTGAATTGCACGTCTTCAGGACAGAAGCCAAGACCTGGCCATCCTCGATGAAAGAATAAAGTTCCTCTACTGGGATCAAAGGCCAAATTTTCAATTAGGTGTTGAGCCGTGGCTTGTGGCCTCGCCTTATTAATGGAGCTTCTGAAGATACCTGGGAGTCAGTGGCAAGTTGGTATGCAGAGCAAATTATCATGGTCTTTCTGTCTTGGTACAGAGTTCATCTCTGTTATCAAGACTTTTCACTGAGACCAGTAATTCCTATTTTCAGGAAATTATTTCTCCTAATGAGAGATTCAAATAACTAGGAAATAGATCTTATAAGTAGAAATAAAGCAAATGGCTTGACACAAGTTGATACATTGCTTTAATTCAAAACACAGTAAATAAGTAACAAAACTGTGGTGTTATTTTTTTGTTTGTTTCCAAAGATACTGGCTTCTCTGTACCTGCATAGGCTGGTTGTATGAAATCTGGTGCTTTCATATAGGTCACTGTTAGCAGAGCCCTAATGAATGAGCAGTTCTGTGTATGCGGGACAGCCAGAACATGGAAAGTTAGTGGTACATGGATGCTGAAAGGTAAATTCCTTCATGCTTCTGCAGTGCTCCTGCGCTCAGGTGTGGTTTGAAACTGAGCAACACTGCAGTGACTTTACGGGGTCACAAGACTCACAAGAATGTTAGAATAATCCAGTAGCAGGCAGACTGCTAAAGACCACAGTGCCAGCAAACAGGCGACAGGTTCATCTGTGATTTACATAAAGTATAAATTGATTAACCCTGAGAGCCCTGTGGAGGATTACTCTGCTGATGAGTAATTTCTCATGCTGATATGTAGGCTCTTCCTTTCCTCTGGGTCACTCCCAAGTGCCTTGAGCATAATTCCTTTGATGTTCTTCCTACAGCATAAAGACATCTCGGTCCACTCTTGATTTTGCACTGCTGGTGACCACCACGGTCCAGGCTGACTGTGGGCTTGCTCCCTGAGAGGGCACTTGGGGATGGGAGCCAGCGGTGCTGTTGCCAAGAGCCAAAGCAGTGGGCTGGCCACAGATCCTCCCACCGTGGGCTCTCCTACCTCTGTGTGCAAGGATTTGAAGGAGAGGTGGGAAGTAGGTCTGGTTTCAGTGCCGTGACAAGGAGTAGACAGCTCTGCAGATAGTATGAAAATACAACAGCCTGTTGACATGAGCAGTCTGAAGACTTCTATGAACCGATGCTATTTCATTGCACCAGCTGCTTTTAGGCTTGCTCTGGTACTTGTCTCTTTTCTCTCTTTCAAAACATGAGTTGAAATTTAGGTCTTGTCCACAAAATTCAGGGAAATATTGCAAGTGGATTGTTTTTCCTCAGAATAAAGTTTACTGAAAGTTTTCCCACTTAGTATTTCTTATTTCACAGCTTGATTTAAAATGTCTTATATGACAAAATGAGAAAACATTTGAAAAAATGAAGGTAGTATAATAGAAATAAAGAGTGATTATTTTTCTTTGGATAATATTTCCTTTAATTTCCTAGGGTATGCTGGATTGTGTGTTTATGTAACCAGACATTCAATATATTCCAGATCTCGTTATTATAACTCTAATGACTTGTCCTGATAATTTGCCCCCAGTATGTAATAGTGCTTATATAGAGGGGTGGCTTAGAGCTAATTGCCACACAGTCCTTTTAATGGGGCTACACAGATTAGTAGCCCACCCAAGTTTATGAAAAATATACACATTTACAAGCACGTTGATCTCATTAAGGCTGAGAACAAGTCCTTCTGAACATAAATACATGTAAATCTGCAAATAAATAAACACAAAAAAGCACTTCTTCTTAAGGAATGTCTTTCTTTGGTTTCTTGTGTGAAAAGACAGATGTTTTTCAGTTGATAGTTTTATAGAGTTGCTTGCATTTTATTTTTTTTTATTTTGATTTTAAGTTCCTAACACTGAAAAAGCATTACTTTCCTTGTAACATTGCACAGCCTATTTTCAGTTTTGGTTCTTAAAGTATTATACCTTTCTGAATTTCTTTCTCAATTTACTCTTTAAAACATATTTTGGGTACTTGGATATAGAGTAAAAACCATTTCTTGGCTGAAAAATTTTATATCAGCCCTTTGTTAATTTTCTACCATTTGCAGCCTTCATTGATTTCTGTGGGTGCTAAACTGTATATTGTCTCCCTTGGAGGCTGCAAGCAAGTGACAAGATATTAAAGTCAGTTTGGTCAAAAAAATATTAACTGCCACAAGACATGCAAAGTTGGGCTGGACATTAAGCAGTGGTAACTTCCAGAGGGTCTCCCACATCAGCTGTGGGAAGGAGCTTCTATTAAACCTGAGTGCACAATGCAATTTCTTCTTCTTAAGGATTTAGTCAGCCTTGGGGCCTCAAAGTTCCTTGTCTATCTTCAGAAGCTACAGAGATTGCCTTTCCTGAGACTCTGAAAATTCAGACAAACACTGCCCCGTGATGATTTCACATTGTTGGGCTGTTTTTGTCACCGAGTCCCAGAGTGACAGCAGCCTGTGAAAGTAGCTGAGATTCCCATATCCTCAAGTGGACCAGAGATCTGATTGTCCAGCACTTAGTTGTTGATTTATGCAAGATTATGACTGTGAGACTATATCTGAGGCAAGAAGAGACCAGAAAATCCTGCTGAGATTCAGGGAGCAGGAGGTGTAACAGGCCTGGAGAGAAAAGACAGCTTTAGCAGAAGGGCCAGTTGTGTTTCTTACATCGCAGCACATAATTGCCCCTGCAGCCAGGAGGAACTGAGTATGTGTACCTGAGGCACTGCATTGCTACAAGTAGTTTCAGGTATTTCAAATACCTAGATTCGGTTGTATAATTATTTGATTTATCTGCACACGTTCTCACCAGAGAAAGTGCCTAAAAAATTGTTGTTGTTAGTAATAGTCATCTTATTTGGATAAATCCTCAGGAATGCTGAACAACTGCATCTTTCTTGGGGAAACACCTGAGTCTGCAGGTGTTCAGCATGGTAGGCTTCTGGATAACTTAGACTGCGTCCTGGACTTAATACTTTTATATTGTCAGGATTCAAAGACGCAGTTCTCCCCCACATCCCATCGTGCATTTGGAGAGAATATGGCACTTAAGTTCTCAGGGAAATATGCTTCACATGATAAAACCATTTACTGGTTTCAGAATCACTGGGTACCTTTCATCTCTCTGTGTCACCAGGTAAGGACTGGATCCTGAGGAACGCTTCACATTCAGGAGTGGGGTGTTTTTCTCAGGAGGACATTTAAGATGGTCAGGAGAGCTTTATCTGAGGAAGAAGCAAAATGACGTTGAACAGAATTTCTTGATTAGTCACATTAGGTATTTAAATAGAGGCAGCCTGTGTTTTTTATTACTGTTTTGAAAAGCTGCACTGTGAGGTAGAAACCAGTAATTGGGCATATGTGCAAACAAAACAGATATACAACTGGCTTATTTGTATGGCAGCAGTAGAAAGATTATCATCATAACATCCTTCACAGAATATTTCATATCGGGCAGCCTTCCACAGCTGTAGTTCTCAATCTTTATTAGATCTATTATGCAAACACAGAAGGCTTCTTGAGTCAGCAAAAACTCAGCAAGCTGGTATGTGTTGTTCATGCTGCCTTGCAAATCACTTGCCCTAATCACCTAAGAGTTGATTAAAGTGGAGGTTGATTGGTTAATTTGCTCTCAACCTTGGAGAACCCATGAAATTGATTATTATAATAGTTATTTAAAATATGTGTCATTCTTTCTTAGGGCTTATCTGTATTCTAAAAACAAACATGAATTTATGGATCATTATTGAAAAAGAAGAGAAAAAAAAAGAGAACAAGAACTTCCCTGCTAAGTTGCTTTTAAGTCAAAAGGAATTTTCATTATTATCCCTACTTGTACACTCCATGACAGGTTCCTCTGACTGTTTCATGGATGTCATGGAAAATGTGAGCACGAAGAGATTAAAGAACAAAAAACCTATTCTCTCTCTCTCATGTACCTCAGTTTACCTTTCTAACATTTTCCCCCATAAAGAGTTAAAAGCAACAGACTATTGGGAAAATTTCCCTCACACACAGTAATAGCAAGGATAATCTAGAAAATACCTGATGTTTCAAGGGAAATGACGGGAAAGCTGTTATTTGGGTGGAGTACTGCTAGCCTGATTCCAAACTTCTAGAAAAATTTTACAGTTCCCAGCCCTGCCCTGTTATTGAAAAGGGAGAAAGAGGGCTGAGTATTTTCCCAGCACTGCACTGGAAATATCTATGAATGCTAACAGGGCTTTGTGGTCTCACACAATATACATATGCTTCTCCTAGCCAAGGATGGGAGTAGCTGTAATGAAAAGAGGTTAATAATGCTTGAAAAAGCAAGCATTTGGTAAAGGAAAAATATTTATAGTCCTGCATGTTGTTTTATTATTTTGCTGTACATAATTTGAATGAATGCATAAATAATGCTTTAGAAGGCAGCTTTAAAAAAAAAAAAACAAACTGAAGTATTGCAAGTTTCCTGAGGAAAAAAGCTTTACAATTAGGAACACAGATGAGCTTATGAGCCAGAGATGCAGCCCAAAGATCTGTTCTGAGAGGTTCTGGAGCAGCAT
Source organism: Callaeas wilsoni (assembly GCA_013398955.1). Lineage (NCBI taxonomy): Eukaryota > Metazoa > Chordata > Aves > Passeriformes > Callaeidae > Callaeas > Callaeas wilsoni. Next base: position 101,005 of record VWPU01017162.1, on the reverse strand, counting down.
TCAGGAGATGGGTCAAGGCAGAGCTGACATGGATAAGGAAGGTGTTGAAAGCATAGGTTGCCCTGTCACATCTGTTTCTTTCTCTCCTTCTTTGCACAAAAGGAAATATTTTGTATAGATATTTGGTCTCCACTTGGAAAATTACTCTGGTTTATTCTTGGCCAAGATGTCTTAGTAGAACTTAGCAGAATTTGAACTCTACTTTCACAAGAAGATTTCAGTATTTATATGGAGTAGGCCTAGTACATGGTATGGATGGCTGGCTTTCTCCTTCGTGTTTCATCACTTCCTCACCAACTTCCACATGATGGGGGCCAGAAGGTTGTGGCCTGTCCCCAGTTCCCCACAGCACTACTTCATGTCTGAATGAAAGTCATTGAATCTTTGCCCTTTCTCCTTTGCTTCCTGCATGGCCATGGTCTAATCACAGCTGGTGGGTTTGGGGCTGGTTTTGGTTTTAGCCTTTTTTATGCTTTATCAGCTATATAAGTGCAAATCCTCGTTTCTGACCACTGGCTGTTCTCTGCTGGCTGCTGTCGTGTCTCCTGCACAGCTTCACTTACCTTCACTGGTTTCCTGGGTGTGTTTATTGGGGAAACTTCTGCTGTCTGGCTGCCTTCATTGGAGTTGCTAAAAGCCACAAAATGTAAGAGTTGCATGTGTGTTTCTTCTTTTTATAGTTGCTGTCTGTATCTTTCTTTCTGCATACAGCGGATTAATTCTTCTGTACAATGCCTTGAGGATTTAGTGTGTCAAGTATTACATCTGATAGATCTGCTAAATGCATTTATGAAGAAATCTTCAGGCAACACTACATTTATAGAGGGTATGTCTTGGGTCCTGTCCTTACCGGTAAACAATCATGTCTGTGTATTTCCTGGTGACTAATTTCTGCCTGGGAAGAGATGTTAGTGGGAGACTGCCAACAGCTGTTGTGCTAAAATTATACACAAAAACCTGTTTGCATGCTTTACATCTTCTGCTCTTTTCTTTGCCGGACAAACAAGGTGTTATACAGAGGTGTGTATTTTTTATTTTCATGAATTATTCAAAAGAATAGTATGGAGGTGGGGGAACAGGACAGTTGCATGCAAATCTTTGGTCATTTTAATCACCTTCTTGTAAACACTGCCACCTTCCAAGAGCTGCAAATTCTCAAAACCCCGGTTTTCCAAAGATCGAATCCAAACTGACTGATGTGCAAGGAGTGGTGCTTTGCTGCCTGTGGCTTTAAGCAAATAGAGCAGTACATTTTCATTCTGAACAGGTACCATGCTCGCTACTGTACACAGCATTCTCCAGCTGGGGTCCACACTACCAGCTGATTAGAGGCTTTTCATGCTGCTGCAGGACAGTGAATTGCTGTAGATCAAATGCTACCAATAAAGGTGGATGACCTCCTCCACTTAGTGGGAGGAATCTGGAAGAGGAAAATCATATATATTCCATAAAATACCACATTCAACTGTCAGTGAAAAAGTACAAATGTGTAATCACATTTCAAGTTGATTTTTCTAAGCAGGTATTTTTAATCACCTATTTTTGCAGATGGCATTTTTCATTCACTAGAACACACTAGCACAATCCAGATTTTTTATTTATACCCTGTTACCCGAATCTCAATTAATGCAGCTAACGGAGTGGGAGGAGAATAGACAGGACTTTGAAACACCCATGTCTTGGCATAGGTGGAGTACTGCGATTTGTGTACGTGAATTCTTTTTCTGTTATCTCTGACCAAATATGGAAGCAAGCACCAATATTTCAAAGTTTTCTGCTAACCTCCACTTTGTAGGAATTTCTCGATGGAGGTAATGCCTTTGTGCTGACAATTGAAGCTTGACAAAAAGCATATTTTCTTTACATACTTTCATCAGATTCTCTGAAATAGAGTCCACAGGTTGAAACTGCTTGAGTCCCCAGTATTGCCCATACTTGGGCACTGGAAGCAGGCTTTTGTAAAACTCCTTAGCCTTTTTGATGCTATGCAGAGGCTGCAGGATAAGGGCTCACTGTAGAAGGTGGATTTTGAGGGAATGCTATACTTCTACTTTTAAAGCCTTCGTTCTGTCAAAGCAATGTTATCATAACTGAGAAGCAGACCTGTAGTGCATGTATAGTAATCTAGCTAAAGAACAGAAAAAAGTGAATACCAAAGGGGCAGCACTTTGCTGCATTTCATCTCTTAACACACAGCAGCAGCTTTGCCTTCCAAAAATTGTACTGGAGCTACAGCTTGATTAAAAGATTTTCACAATTGCTGAGAGTGGGACTCGATGGTGCTAGGCACTGCATCAGGAAAAGCAGAGAGACACAGCTCTCACCTGTAAAATAAGTAGTTAAAAATATACAGAAGAAGATACATAGCCTGCAAGCAGTGCACAGGTTAGGGCAAGCAAACCTCAGGTGAAATCTGTGGTCTAGGTTGGTGTTTGAGAAAGAGTAAGACAAATGGAAAGGAAAGTGGATAAAGAGTTTAAAGGGAGAGAAGGTGATTCCAGGTTTTCAGTCATTGCGTGTGACTGAGAGTGGAAGGAGAAATACGTGGAAAGTCATTCAGTTATGTTTCATTCTGTGCTGTGTGCTCTGGGTTAGTGCTTCAGCTGCAGTGTGCAGACTTACCATCTGCTCTAGCGCAGTGCCCAGCAACTATGGATGATGCTAACTAACACTCTGCCAATTTTATATACACATTAATTAACATATATCAGTCTAATCATTATTTTCAAAAGGAGTAGGCTAAATTATCAGAGTAGCAATCACAAAAAAAATGAAGTCATACCGTTTTAATTTTATTCATGTATGAAATGGAAGTTTGCTTATGTAGTTTTCTAAAGTTTTTAAATCTATGATGTTTGTGTCATGTTTTGAGAACATGACACGAATGAATTCTGCTTACAATTTTTTAGTACTCTCTTACTAAACAGACCCCTAAAGCATGATTAACAGAGATATGTTCTTCTAAAACCCCAGATCAGAACTACCTTAACACCGAGACAGAAATTCTTACCTTGGAACTCGCTGCTGTAGGAATAGAATAGCATCCAGAGATCATTTAGTTGCTACCACCTTTCTGCTTCATTGGAGAGCACTTGCAGCTCTTGGAGTAACATCCAAGCCCTGTTACAGCATTTGTTGAGATTTTTCAACTATAAGTAATAAGAATGAAATTATCTATCTTCAACGTGTTTTAAGAAAATTAAATGCAGAGCGAGAGCTATAAAGGAAAAAAAAAGTTCAATTTTTCATCAAGTTCATGCATTTTTATTATCATTTTATTCACATCGTTTAATAACACCTTGAGATATTTGTGTGTTCTGAGATATTCTTTAACTTTGTTTAAAAAAAGTTTATTCAAAACAGTCTGCAGTGAAGAACTGTTTCAGTGACATTTTTCCATTTTTCAAACACTGATAATTTGTAGCCTATTATCACATTATTTAACAACTGGCCAGCTTGTACTGTGTCTGAACTCTCTAATCTGTTTATGTGAAATGCAGACTTATCTCAGTTGGAAATACTATTCTCGCATTTTACAGAGTCAGTCCCTCTTGGTTACCAACCTTTGAGGTTTTTCTTAATGCATAGTATTTTCTCAAATCAATATCCAGAACAAAATTATCCATGATATCACACAGAAAGTAGCTGGTCAAAAATTTTCTGACATAATACATTTTTATATACAAAACTGTCAGCTCATTTAAACATTTTGCTGAAGCACATCAATTTTGATGCTATTTCTTTAAAAGCTGGTAAACACACTACTAAAAGTATTTCGTTTAGACTTTTTAAAAATCACATTTCACTTTGAAATGAGTGTTTCAATCATTTATGTTTAGACTAAGACACATAATTTTATGAAGTGAAAACAAGAGTGAAATTTATTGAGTTTATCTACACAAGTACTTTTCTTCTATTTCTAAAGTCTATATATGACATTTCTATGAAATGAAGCACTAATAAATGATTGTAGGAACTCTAAGCAAAATGTCTCATAAAATAGAAAATGCAGGTTCCACAGAGTTCTGCTGGTGAATGATGTAGGCCACGCTGTGTGAGGCTGTGTGCTTAGACAGCAATTATCAGCTTCACAGACATGCACAGGAGAAAAACTTCTGGGGCAATTTTGTACAAAAGGATCCATGCCTTCTAACAGAGCTTAACTGAGTAAGAATCAGTATTATGTCCATTTCCTTTACTGGAAAAATGCAGATCTTGTGCTGGAAAGTGCAAGAGAAGCATCTTCCATAAAATACATGAAATAAGCCTTGCCTTTCACACTGTGCCACTAAAGGCTGGCACCACACCTCTGGGAACGGGTGGAGTACTTAGAGCAGCTCCAGGTGAAAACCAGGAGAAAAGTCTCGAAAGAGTGAAGGATTAGGCTGTGATGTCTGCAGAAGACTGAGTGAAGACAGTGTTCTGGTATGTAAATGTTATTTTAAAAGAGAAAGGGAATTTGTTTCTCAGAGAATAATTTGTTTTACTATCTAGAATGAGAAGTAATGGCCCTAAATTAAAGCAGCGGAGTTTTAGGCTGTAACTACGTTAGCAGGTAATTAGGCACAATAGGAGTTTGGCAGTAGATCTAAACAGTTGGTACTAAAGCCTTTATGTCTACTCTAACTCACTGTGGTGTTTTCCTCTAGACTAAATTTAGTCTGGTCCCCCGGAGTGAACACCCTGGCTATCCATGAAGTCTGAAACTGTAGGAAGGATGAAATGGTCCAAGTCCATATATTCCCAAAGGTGGTGGTGCACATTTGATGCGCACCTGTGACAGATCTTTCAGACTAGCTTTCTCCAACTGAATTGTGATTTATGAACACCAAAATTCTCTGAGAACAGAAATAACATGATATTGACTTGAAAACTCTACTGCTGCTCTGGACCAAAGCAGTGATGTAAGCAGCTTGCACTGCGACGTACACACAACGCAAACTTCCTGCTCGTGCGAAAGGCTTGGAATCAATGCAGGACATCGATGCCTTATAATTTAGATGTAATTGTCAGGTATTACAGAAGTATAGCTCCTCTTCCCAAGGTCCTTTACACTACTGTGTTCTACAGACGTGTTTTCTACCAAAAATGGGAAACTAGGATAGATAAACACTATAATTGAAATGTGGGAAGGGTCACTGGCCTGAGTGAAAAATGAGATATATCTCGCGGAGATAAGAATAAATTAAACCTTCTGTGGATTTTACAGCACTGGTGTGCTGTTAATATTTCTAAGCCAGTTTCATGACTTTCTGTTTTCAGAAGCTGTTATTTTAAAAGTTTGAGATTTTTTTACTTTTTTTATTCATAACACCGGAATGGATTTCTTAGCTTAAAAAAAAAACAAACTAACCCAAAAATTTCAAAAATTTCAGCCTACAGCAAGTATTTCTGATAGCTTTGTAAAACTATAAAAATGGTCTGCTGGTTTCTAAACTCATAATTTAATTGAGTGACATGAACTTTAATTCATTAAATGGTTGCTTCTATTTTTAGCTGAATTAGGATATTAAATCTGTGTTTACTTTTTCAAGAAAATTAAAGCAGTTGGGGCACTAGAAAACACTAAAATCAATATATTATTATACTCATATAGCGTTTGGTTTTTGGAAAGTTTCCAGTTATTATTAAATGCTCAAAGAGTAGCTACATTCAGTCTGATAACAGGTGCACTGCAACATGAGACACAGCTTGAGGAATATCCTGTGTTTATACTTGCTGGTTCCAAAATTATATCATTCTCACCTGTAGGCTGGGAACAGCCTTCTTGGATTTACACGATACTTTGCTTTCGAAACATTGAATCCCACAAATTTTAGTAGCATTTGCTTCTCAGGTGTTACTGTCTTCCTTCAGTACATTTCTGTGCTTTTATTTCCCCATTGCCCACAGTTACATACCTAGACCAAGTAGCTTTTCAAATGAAGGTGCCATGCTGCAAGAAATTGTGCGTATACTTTAATCAATTAACTATGATTAATTTCACTCTATTAACTGTTACTTAATCTCTTTTAATGATATTATGACTATATAATCATTTTGTATGAAAATTTTCTCAGCTGAGTATATTTGCACTCAAATTAGTTGAAGCCTTCCCAGTGGTGCCGGGACCTCTTTTTGAAATTGGGGAAATTACGGCTAGTGATTGTGAGATGTGCAAAGAAGGAAAATGCCATTATGTTTAGTGGTTTGTTTTACTTGTCTTTCCAATGCCTTTCCAGAAGCAGGAGGTAGACTTTTTGTGTCTCCAGGCCGGTGTTGCTTTAATCATTTTTGGGTTTCTGACTTTTGCTGTCGGTACCTCTTGGATGGGAGCTGCAGCTCTGTGTACCAGTTCCCTGCGTTCTCCTTTCCAGCTGTACAAAGAACAGACTCATTTTTAATCTCCCGTGGGTTATAGCCATCTGATTTCAAGTTAATGTCTACTTACAATACAAATGTCAGTAATATATGCATCTATGCTGACCTAACATGACCTCACTACAGTCAGAACAGTTTTTAATGGCCAATGGGACCTTCCAGGTTATGTTTCTGGCTGCACTGGTATGTAAAAGAAAGTCCTATCATGATTTTTCATTGCTGTGCAGCTGGTTACATTTTTCTGCAATAAGTGCCATTTGGGGTAAGTATTATCAATTATATGCCCTGAGGTATATGAGAAAGACTTATTTCTCAGTTAGCTGTGGAATTTTTTAAAAAATTGCTTCTTGTAGAGGTTTCTAGATGTATGAAAGAAGTATTACTGACCACATTTCTAGACATTAGAATAATGATCAAATGTGATCTAGTTAACATGTTACAAGTCATCAGCAGTGGAAATGTCAGTTTGTGTTAAATACTAGCTTCTCATTTTCATACTCTGGGAATGAAACTGAGCCCAGGTAGCTTTGTTTTTCAACATAACTCTCAGTTGAGAGACCTCTGTACCAAACTGGTACAAACCTGGGCTCTTACACACTCATTTTCCATAATTTTCCCTAAAATCTTTGCAAATCACCATAACTCTGATGTCACCACAGCTTCTGAGTTATGGCTGTATTTATGGATGCAAATTTTTAAATTTGTTTATTAGTCGAAGTTTCTCCCCAAGGTGAAGAAAGCCAGACTTTGTTCATTACAAGGTATCAGAACTTCATCTCTGAATGAAATAGTTATATGCAAACTTGGATATGAAAAGAAGAGAAAATTTCACTTCTTAAATTATTTAATTATGATTCTAAAGTTGAGCTAATTCTTTAAATACTGATGCTGAATTGAAAAAGTTGCATAAGACTCATGTAACAAAGACTAGAGGAAAACAATGTGTATAAAAATGATCTTTTTTGAAAAGTTCTCCTAAGCTGGTAGGTTGCTCATTTCATTTAGAGCATGCTTTACTCCGGTTGCTTTCAACCTGTATTTCAACCAGATGACTGACAAGCAGCTTCTACAGAAGGAGCATAAAGAACAACAGCTAAGCTAGATTTTTCATAGTAGTCCTATCAAACTGGACTGTCAATACAACCAGTGATCTGGAGCCAGAGATAAAAATAAATTTGGAATTACTTTTGTCACAGCAGAAATTCTGTGTCCCCTCTATTCAAGAAGATGTTGAAAAAGAAATAGCTATTCCTTTGATCCACCACTTAAGGCTTTCAGTGTTTTTAATCATCTATTTCCAGCCTATGTACACCTGGTTAGCAACCAGCTCCCCATCACTTTCTGTCGTATCCAATAACACTCATCTCTTTTCAGCTGCCACGGGCAAGTTTTGAGGCTCTTTTTGTTGCTGTTTCTTGTCAGAAGTGTAATGGTTTATGCCCAGAGAATGCTTTTCTCTCAGGATGTGATGCCTGAGAGCATTATCACGCAAAATAGTCCTTGAAGGTTTTGAGGTGACATATTTCTGTTCCTGGGAGTCCTGAGCTGATTTTTGGATTGTTGGTTCAGGTGAAGAGTTTCTTGCATATACTGCTCAATAGAGATTTACTACTTTCAGCAGAACAGCAATAATTCAAATGCATTTGCTCCATGCACCCACACTTTTCATAACTGATAAGCTTAAAGGGGAAAAAAATTATTCCAGCAAACTATCATTTTGTCTATTACATTAGGAAAAAAACTACAGAAAAAAAGAGGGAAAATCAGTTTAGGTGCAAATCTGCCCCCAAATTCTAGCTGTCAGTAAAGATCTCTGACACATATCACAACAATCCAGGCTGACAGAAGGGCTGAGGTGCTCTACTTTTCCAGGATGCTACCTTTCATAGTACACCTCGGTCTTGCCTCTCCATTTATATGAAGAGAGCTTTAACCAACAGATAGTGGATGTGATCTTAAAAGCACATCATGACAACCCTCCATTTCCTTCCTAATTTGAAGGGTCCTATGATACAGCAAATTTAATTGCCTCTTTTGAGACCATGAGAAACGAATGGAATTAAGCTTGTATAAGATGAAAATATTACTTCTGAAATATAGCACTTAATTTTTTTGTCTCTCGTGTTTACTTTTTGATCGGGAAATCAGAGCAGAGTATCTCTACTCTTCCACTAAAACACTCCTGGGACTCATGTTTTACAAATCATGTAACAAAATTGTTTTTGTGAAGAGCACATATTACCCATTAATAAAGCAGATGTTGGGGCTGAGGCACAGGTGCAGCTTTCCTGCACATAAACACACAGGCACACACCCTTACTGCATGCTTTCAGTGTTACCATGTCACTGCACATTATCCCTGTCTTTGGTTAGCCAGTCTGTTGAATTCATTTGTGCCTCAGCTGCTTCACGGGAATGCACCAGACTGTGTTAGGAAGGCTGTCATTTATTCTCCCATCAGAACTGTGTTGAGTCCCTTCCAGTGCTCCCCAAATATTGGATTAACGGTGAGGATCAGCAGCAGTAAGAAGACTCAGCAAGGCACTCTTCCGCCTTGGGTCAGAAATGTACTTATTGATATTTCTAGGGGACTTTCACCTGATTCTTCTCTTTCCACTGGAGAAATTGTAGTCCTTTAGAGACATCTGGAAGATTCCCAGTGCTCAGCACTTCTCAGCCGGTACAACTTGTAACATCTTTACCATTCTCTCGGTTTAAAGATGGAAAGGGATTCAGCTGCCACCCACAAAAGCTGGATTTGGCATTGGGCAAAGGCCAACACAGAAAACAGTGTTTCATGTCACATCTTCCACATCCTGAGCTGCAAACTGCCCCTTTCAGCAATGCAGTTAAACACGTGCTTATATCCTATCGACTTTCTAGCACTTAAACTTAACAGCTTGGCTGAATTGGGGTAGACTTAAGCAAATGATTAAGTGCTTTTCTGTATCAGGTGTCAATGGAAGGGGAAATATTTGTCTTCTCTGCTTTTAATCTTCAGTCTTACTGTTGAGGAGTTTACATAGCCCGTTCTGGGCCAGGCAATGTCTCTGTGAAATACTGTATCCTCTTGCAGGTGTGTGTATGTTTTTGTCTGGTTAACCAGCGTGGGGTATAGTGCACAAGGTGGACTGCTTCTTGTTTTCTTCCTCCTAGCACATTTCTCAGGTCACTTCCATTGAGTTACTTTTTTATGTATTGATTCTGGAAAAAAAAGGTATTGACTGCTTGTTTCAATACTGCCCAGCATAGCTAGATGTAGCAATTTAGCTCTCTTAAGGCAGAAATGAGCAAACTCCCACTGAGACAGCCATCCATTGATTAACATCAAATACTCCCAGCCTTTAATGTCATTCTGTACCTAGACTCCTATACTATTAGGCAGTGGCTGGTTTAGAAAATACAGGGATATAAATCCAATTCCATTTTTACCCCCTCCCAAGAAAAGGGGATTCAGAGGTAAAACACAATCCACCTGAAGCATAAATCTGCAACTTAAGGTTAGATGCACGATATTAGACAACAATTTTCCAGTGTCAGCTGTTGAATTGCTTTCCACAGATCTCTCATTTCTCCATCATCATGCAAATGAATGCCTATTGGATGGTATACATCTGAATAGAAGCTTCATGCTCTCTGCTTTGTCTCATGGCGAGTATGGCAATTGTAAGAGCATTTGTTTTCATGAGTTTACCACCAGCCTAACTGGAGGGCCTTTAGGAAAGGGCTAACCTTTGGTATGTTTTAGAACGGTAAAAGACAGCTTGGCTATTCTGATTTGCTCTGAACTAATTTACCAGTATTATTCAACAGAAAAAGCCACTAATGAACTAGTGGCAGATTCCCTAGCTCTAAAGCAGGTATTGCGCAGCAGGGTTTCTGCTGTCTGTTAGTGAAATACCCCTGCATGTTTCTAAGTAACACAGATTTTCATTTTGGCTGAGAGTTGATTTACTTTTTTTTCCTTCTGGAATATTTGATTAATTGGCCATTTCCTGAGCAGTGTCTCACTGCTGCCTTTACCAGTGAAAGATGAAGTTTTCCAGAAAAGGTCTATATACATGTGATTATTTTTACCAAGAATGTCTTGCTAACTTCAAATTTCACATGACTTCGACACAGACAAGTAGCTATAGCTGGCAGCCCAAGAGGCTGGGCTGTGTTAAGCTTAAAAACTGTGGGAACTCTTCATGTGTGTGTGTTTTATTCAAAGCCGAGAGTCAACACAATGAATAAAAAATATAAATTTGAACACTTTTTTAGAAAGTCTTGGGTTTAGTCCATTCTTTCCCATTGAAGGTAACAAGATTACATTATATAATTACTTCATAGGAATAAACTTCATGGAGATAAAAGAGCTAAATTAAGCTTGTGTGAATTAAAATAGGTTGGAAATTCCTGAACCTTTTACTACCTAAGGGAGAGGTCTTGGAACAGCCTTGTAGATGGAATGAAACTGATTTGATATCTAATAAACCTTATCAGAAGTTGATACCTTTATGAAAAAGGCCACATAAATGGGTGCTAGGACTCCAGAGAAACAGGATTTGATGGCCTGTTAAGCCTTTTTCATAATCTTCATGCCCAGCATACATGGTATTGAAGTGATACTCAGGCAGTGCAGCTTGCAGTTGTTGTTGGCCATAGAGGCACTTAAAATATCAATAATTTGATTAATAGGTGCTGAGTCGTCATACACTGTATTTTAATTATATGTAAAATAAGTATATCTACAAAATACTGATTGCATACCTATAGCTTGATCTACCAGTCTCGTACATCACTGCATACAGGCTCAGGAGTTTTGTCTGCATGCAGTAAATGGCAATATCTCAATCTACAGCTTCTTGCTCATAACTGAGAGCGGGCTCTGTAACCGTGCCAGCGGGAGGAGTGGGCGCAGAGGCCCAGCAGGATTCCTGCAGCACTAATGAGTGTGGTGGGTAGTGGCTGCCATACCTGTGCACCTCTGGCTCGTCATCCAGCCTCCTGATGGCCTGGAGAGCCCATGAGAATGAACACAGACAGAGGTTCCCCCGGAGCAGCACCGTGGGAAGTGCATACAGCATGCAGTGCATGGTGGCAAAATGCTCTTGGGGTGTTTGCAGCCAGCCTAGGCACGCAGGAAGATGTGAGCAGGGAGAGGGGCATTCTTCCTGCTGCCCTTGTGCCGTGGCCAAACGAGTACATGAGACAGCTCTGCTTCAAACACATCAGCTCAGCCGCTGCCTTCGCAATCCGATTTTGTTTTTCATAACATTAAATAGGCTGGACTGCTTAATTGACATGTAACCCTACATAGTTAGAAAGTTTAATGGAGCAATGGATCTAGGCAAATTTAGCCCCTAGGTTGCTAATTTGATTCAATATCACTTTGTCATTAACTCCTCTGAGTTTTATGGATTTAAATAGTTTCTTCTCCAAATATGAGTAGTACAGAGGGTTTAGTATTACATATTTGACTAATTTATTAATCAGCATGGCTGGATTTCAGCTAAATATTATCTGAACGCAAAATAGTATAAACAAATCTCTCAGAAAATGTTAACTTTGGAGGAGAAAAAATGTGAGGCACTTTCTTTGAGGAAGAATTCCAGTGACATAGATTGAAGAAATACTTCCCTAAGAGGGTATTTACAGATAAGTCCAGCATTTCATCACATGCACAGCTCAGTCTTGCTTTACAAGTGGATACTGTGCATGGATATTGGCTGGAGCAGGTCCTGGAAAGAGTTAACACTCCCCCTGACTGGGGTGAAGTCCACAGCTGCATCCCCTAAGCACAGGGATTTCCAGTCTCTGGGCTGACCCAGCTGTCAAGAATTAAGTAGTTCTTCAGCACTCTGTAAAAGGGAGGTGCTCAGAGGGGTCACTTTGACTCCTTTTAGGGGGAGATGCTTTGTGAGGGACAGCAAGGGAAAATAAGAGTTAAAAAGAAAAATGCGTTCCTTTTCTTGCTCTTTTTCTCCCTTTATTAGCTTCAAACTTTGCAGAAAGTGCTTTCATATTTTCCTCTTAAGCTGCTATACATGAGTAGTTAGGGTGTATGTTTGAGTTAGCCTGTTAGCAGTATTAAGCAAAGAGCTTCTTTCTCAGGTCTTGCTTCTTTAGGGAGTAAAGGGTTCCCAGGCAATTGTCCTCTTAAAAGCTGGGGAAGTTAGTCACAAGTTTCCCTTTGGTGACCATGGTTTGTCATGAATCATTGAGCCAGGTTGTTATAAAATTGAGTGCTATTTCCATCAAGTAAAGTTGTTCTTTTTCTTCTTGTGGCCTAAAAGGTGCCTGGTGTAGTTTTAAAAAACTTGATTAGGGAGAAAGCTGCTCTGTATGCAGTGCTCCATTAGAGGCTGTAAGTTATCTAAGAAACTACCAGAAAGGCTGAGGAGGGGAAAACTTGGTATTCATTTGAAAGATTAAATCTAATGAATTAAAAGCAGCTCTTGGACTACAAAGAGAGGTTGTATAGTCTGTAACAAACTGTAGTAGCAGAGAAGCTTTATCACGATTTGATGATGAGTATTTTGAAGAGCAGCATTAGAAAGCAGACCTGTTAGCTCCTGTTGTGCTCTGGCATTGTTTGACTGTGGTGTTTGTACATGTTACCTGAACAAACAGCTTCAGCTGACTGAGTCTGGATCTTCCCAAATGGGCAATCACATAACTCAGTCTTACATAAGTAAGAATTTATTGAGGGCAACAGATTTGTATCAACTCTGTGAGCTTAATTATTTAATATGAAATAGAGGGCCACCATATGCTAGCAATAGTAAGGACACCCTCAAGCAACTCTCTTTACACAGCTCTTGTTATGTCAGGGTTTTTTTCGCCACAGTAAGAACTGCATCTCAGATCCTTGTTTTGAGACAAGGCTTCTACTTTGTGGCAAAAAAGAGCATCTCTCCTGCTCCCCTTCTTCTTACTGCTTGATGTCTATACTCACATTTTGTGTGTTTCTAGATGGTTATGGAAAGCTTTTCTTGGATTCAGTCTGTTTTCTGCTTCATCCTGTGCAGAACAGGCATGATAATCTCAGAGCTATAGCCTCACTTCCTTTTACTGGGTAAATGCTTGACACCAGAAGCCCACTTTGACTGTACAGCAGGCTCGGGAGGAAAACAGCATCTAACAGAATACTTTTTACAAACAAATTGAATAAGCAGACAAAAGGGTCAAGGAGAGCCATGCAAAGAACAGAAGTTACTAAACCACTGATGTACAGGAAGTGGCTCCTCCTTGCACAGCCCAGGTGCAAGCTATTGACCCACTAAGAACGCTTGCGATTGCCTGCAACTTGCTAGCTGCTCCTTGTTCATATCAACATCCTCTTACTGAACTTTGTAAAGCAGTAAGGGCATGGTAATGTTTCCAGAGGACAGAATCTGCTTAGAAAAGTCAGGAAGCTCTTGACAGCATTTTGTCTCTCTTGCTTATGATGGCTATATTTTTTTTAATTCTTGCACTATAGAGATGTATCCTTCCATGCTTTAAGAATACAATTAAACAGGTCTTTAATTTAATTTTTTTTAAAGTTTCTTTCAAAGGTGTAAAGAGGCCTTTCATTGAAAAGAACCATAGAGCACCCCAGAAAGCCACAGGCCCTAGCTTTAGAAGGCCAGTCTAAGATTAATCTCATGTGTTACTAGGACATAACAGACACTGATGTCTCAGAACCATCTGAGGCAGAAGGGCCAGTAGAGTTTACTGAACTAGTCTTTTTAAATGTTAGGTCTACTAGAGTTGTTAATTACCAGCCACCTTTTGTCTTTTTAATTAGTAAGGAATGACAATTTCTTTCTTCACCACAGGACAATGAAATACGTTTTATAAGGCAAACAGCAGCTGCAGGGTGTGGGCATGGTTATTACAAAATAATCGTGCCCGCAGGGGTCGGGCAGGCATTTGATTCTGCCTCGTGCCTCTTAAGAACCGTAGGGTACAATTGCTGTGTGATGGTAGCCTCCCTGTCATTTTATATTATTTAACAAATTCCACTACATTGTCTTCAAGCTCTGCCTTGCGGTTATTGTGAAGAAACTAAAATATCTGCCATGCTGACTGCATCAGCAGTTCACCTCCTGTCTGAGTTTACTGCGGCTATCAAACTAGCATGGGTCTGTTTGCGATGTGGGGTGGGGGAGAAACGTCACAGAGTTATGCAATTTAATGCCCAGATCCTGTTAGAAGGGCAGTCCTACATTTCGAGAGGCACATAAATTGAGCAGGTCATAGACTAATTTATTAGCACCTTAATCTGTCAATTGTCTGATTGCCACGATACCTGTTTTACACAAGAAGTGATTACAGTGTTCCCTTCTAGTATTACTTTATAATCTCACCTTTTGTATTTCACAGACCATCGTGCTTTACCTGTTTCGGTGTAGTCAGTTAAGTAATTTGTTTATTTCAACTTGTACTTGAGCAGTTTGTTCAAGAAAGATTTTATGTGTTCATTTGAACATAACAAGTGAGTCTTTTTTGACTATAATAGTTTGTTCCAGAGGTAAATCTTCACCTGTGGTCAGGTTTTTTGATGTTTTGCCAACTAAATATTTGAACCTCCATATTCTACCTCACTCTGTAATGCCTTTTCTTTGCTTTTAGAAAGCCTTTGCAATGAGTCCACTCTTCAGGCATCTTTTGAAAACTCTAATTAGATGGAGCCCTCTGCTTTCCCTGCTCCCCCACCTTGAATCACTTCGTTGTTCTTTTCATGTCTTTGTCCTTAGACCTATTATTCTCATTACAAGTTAATTATTTCATTTTGATTTTATAGCATCTGTCAAACACTCTAGGCATTTTCCATAAATTAAATCTGCAAGCTTCAACTGAAAGCTGAACATAAACAATGTAGAACAATTCCATCAAGTAATAATCACTCTCAAAAGCACGTATCACAGTTTCTTGCCTCAGTATATCAGCTAGTGTAATGGAACTTATGTTAATAGCTCTCTACTTGTGGTAAAAAGAAAAACAAAAAAGGAAAAGTAGCATTAATAAAAACTCTTCCTTGTATTATTCTCAATCTTATGGAGTTTTGGAGTCTTCCCATTGACTTCAGCCATTCTTATGCTAGACAAAGTCCTTACAAACCTATTTGAGAGTAAAATTTCAATGATTAGTAGTGACGTTGAGAGTTTTGTGGAATAATGGGTGTCCTAGCAGCTATATTTCATGTATATCTGCCCAAGGTGATGAAGTACTGACAAAGCAAACTACATATTATGTCACAAATTGTCCTTAACTCTATTAAATATCAATTTAGGAAAATACTTATACTGCCATAATGAGTTTAGTGAATATCTGTGTATTGGTAGATCATTCAGAATTAGAAAATCTGTCTGAATCAAATAAAGTGCCTAATAAATAGTGTGACCAGTTTGTGTACAGCTGAGTTATTGCAGACCTGGTTTTTGATTTAATGAGGTACGATATGATTATAATGGTCAACACTGAAGGATCTGAACACTTCTCAAATGTTGGTGACTGTTTTACTCAGAGGAAACAGCAGAATGTTAGCCTGATTTCAGGACCTGAGGTGATTTTACAGAGAAATTACAGCATTGGCAGCAGCAGAACTTCTGGGTCATCAAATCCGCTCTGCTGCTAACACAGCAGCAGCAGCAGCACACACCCCGTCAAACTCCACCTTTAAATCAGCTGGTTTGCTGCATTAGAAATTGCAATTTCTCTAGCAGCTGAAACATCTTTTTGCCCAGGCTTTTCTGTCTAGTTCACTGCTGCTTGTTCTTATACCAACTGTGAACCAGAGCATTGAAAGCTTGGCTCTTGATCAAGTTGACTTCTTTGATGGACCATAATCATAGGGTTGTTAATTTTGAAATAAATGAGCCATCTCAGCTCACTTCAACTTCCCGGGAAGGCTATTTTCATGTCACTTCCTAGTCATGATAAAACCTTTCTACATACTTTTTGCATGGGAATTAATCTTTCTTGAACATGGATGATGCAGCAAAGCAGAGTAATTTCTACCTATGCACAATGCGTAGTATTGTATTTCTACTTCGCACAATGCAATTTATACTTCCCCAGTTCTTCTGGAAAGACTAAAACTAACATATCCCAGACATATATACCTTTTCCATAAAAATGTAGCATCAAGTAATTCCCAGGTACTGTGAGACCTATTTAAAATATGTAATATCTACTTTTCAGGTTCCAGTCCAGAAAATTCCAACATATAATGGCAATTCATACTAATCCTTAAACATGTGAGCTTCTGACTTGTTTATTTCCACCTGTGAATGGTATGACACAGCTTGGAATATGACCTTGATCTCTATAACTTGCATCTTGCACTATGACCACAGGACTCACCCTCCACTTACTGCAATCTATAAATGAGATATTTTGCCTGTGTTCAAGAAAATTTTACGTCTGAAATGAGAGCCAGCTAGAAGTGCTTCATTTCTTAAATAGTAAAAGTCATTCTGTATTATCATTTTCTGATTGCAAATATACATTATGTAAACTTATTAGGAAATGGATTTTGCCCCAAAAGAAATGTTCGCTGCACAGAAATTACAATGAGCTAAAATAAACCCCAAAGCTAAGTAAAAAAGTAGGTTTTAATTTTCAGAGGATTTATTTTTATGCTGCTTACGCTAACATTTAGTCCAGTTTGACTTGATTCGTTACTTTGTAGTCGCTTTCTGTCACATTTTAATCCATGTATTACACATTAAAGTAATGAACTTTCAGTGATACATAATAATAGATCATAGCTATGATCAGAGACTCATTTGTGGTACGGAGACTGCCATTAAAATGCAGATTTAAGTGTAGAGCTTTTATTTACTTCCTCCAAGCTAAAGCAGTCCTTTAAAAGAGAAAGAAAAGATTACAACAAAGAAGATATTCTGTGTAAAAAATGCATTGCTATTGTGTCCTCTTTCAAAAAAAGTTTTGAAAAGAGAAAAGAAGAGGATATGAGGAGAAAACTTCATTCCAGACTTGATCTCAGATCTACAATATAGATCTACTGACTACCAATTTCTAACATCTGTATTTGTAGCTTCTTCCCTTAATTGAGATATTTCATGTCCTGCTTCTGTCACTGCTGATTTCCATTGGTTGTTTGCCTTGAACAAGCCCTTTAACTCTCAAGATCTGTTTACTTGTCTTTCTGGCAGAGCCTGTGTAGAGATCATCATAAGAGGGAGTTGATCTGTACTGGATGATCCAGCATCTGCTAAGAAACAAAAAAAAATGTTGTGAGAAAGGAAGGGAAACTTTGCCCTCTGAAGGAAAGATCCTGAAATATTAGGTGAGAAGAGACTTGAGAATAAAATTGATGCAAAAGGGTTGACAGAAATCATGCACTGGTTTTCTTTTAAAGACAATGATAGATTTAAATAATTGTTTCCATCTCCAAGGATCGTGTGTTACTGCCGACCTTTCCGGGGAAGTCACCTGTCTCTGAAGGGCTGCCATCTGTTTAAGACACTGTTGTAGCGTTAAATTATCAAGTAGAAAGGGAAACCAAGTAAAGCACCAACTGCAGCTGGAACAGTGAGAAAAATATGAATTTGCAGAATTGACTAAGGATTGGGAATTCTAGTCTGTTTACCATGGTATAAAGTTTAACTTATAAAAAATAAAGAAGTTAAAATCTGAAGAAAGATCTCAGCTCTCACGCTACATCAGAAAGTCATGTGGTCCAGCTACTGCCCTGTTGTGAATATTCCCTAGAGATTCCCATAGTCCTAATTTTACTGAAGTGCCTTAGTAGTTCCTCTTAGCACAGCACTCTGGGTCATGAAGGAACAGAGTACACACCTCCTTCTCTGCTTTCTTCCCTGCCACATTTTCAGCCTACATTGTAAGAAACCCTGTGGGGCTTCTTACCTCAAACACAACAGCACACCAGGTAAATCTCCCGTTTCACTACAAAGGGAAACAGAGATCCTGTAATTAGGGCATTCAATGAGACTCGGGAGACTGGGCTAAATTGGTGTATGACCTTGGCAAGTCCTTTAGTGTCTCTATGCCTTGATTTCTAAACTGTAGGATCTAGTATTGCCTATCCACTCACTGAGGAATTTGAAGCATAGTGGCAGGCTATGGCTACCACTGAAGAGTAAAATACCATGGTCCAAAGCATTTGGCTGATACAGTTGAACATGTACCACTGCACCCTGAACGCTGAAGATGATAAAAATGAAAATTTTAACTCTGAAAATTTTGCTCTCATGTTGGGAAAGCTATTTGTATGCTTGCAGTAAGGCAAATCTTTCTCCGCTCTGTATTTTCCAAGTCAGAACTTCCAATTCCTTGGGCTGGTCCGCAGTAACAAGAGCTGCTATTAGTCTGACAATTTCTTTCCAACTGCTGCAAGCATGTCATTAAAAGCATCTTCCTAAACCACACATCAGTCTTCTTGACATCTGTCATACAGCTTAGATCATCATTTTTCTGCCTTGTGAGAAGGAGTCATACTGTAAACATTCTTTCATTACTTTTAGTTTCATGTCAAAAAGAATCATATAGTTATTTTCAGCATGTCCAGCTTTCCCTACTATTGCTAACCACCAATCTACAAACACACACCCTGATAATCCTTTCTTTGCATCACTTTTCTGGTTACTGACAAGCTTCAGAAAGACAGATGTAGGCTTTGCATGAAATCAGCTGTACATATTGCTAACAGATTGCTGGACAATCCTGTAATGAAGCCAGTTAGCTCTTACCACTCTATTTCTGCTCTTTGTTCACACAGATAGATGGGACTCTCAAAATGTTCATAGCTAAACTCTTCAAACTGCTGCTATTTATTCTTCATCCTTCTTCCTCTTCTTGTCTTTTTCTTGCAAACTCTCTATTTAAGTAATTAATTGCACTATTCTCTTTTGGTTGCCTTAACCTCTGAGGCTGTTTCTCTATTGTAAATAGCTGTATCTGTGTTCCACTTTTACGTGTGCACTTTGATGTTATCAACTACAATCTGGCATCACGCTTGACTGTAATTCAGATGTCAGTTTGGATTGAAGCCCTACCTGGGAAGATGTGCATTTGAAGTGACAGGGAGTAAGTGACTGATTATGAAAGTAAGCATTTATTTTGTCAGAATCTCAGCAGATCATTTATTGGAGAGCATATTCTAATGAGTGCCACCCACACCAGTTGTGTCATTGGGGATTAGGTCAGATCCCTAATAAGTGTCTTGGTTGATATCCAAAGAAACTTGGGGGAAGGAAAGAAGGATATTGTGCAATTTTAATCCAGAAGACAGTGGGTTAGGGATCTGTGGTATCCATATTAAAACTTCTGACCATGTCTTTATATATAAAATGTAATTTGTAGAATTTAATGATCTGATTGAGAGATATGGGTTATGTGTAGTCGTAACTTTTAAAAACCTTGTCCCCCAGGATTCCTGCTGACTTTTCATTTCCGTATTCCTCAGCAGCATGAACATGTATTTTCCTAAATCTCCAAATGTGGAGAAAGCCTTGTCCTCAGTCTGTATGTGTGGCTGGGATTTGCACAGGTTTTCTATCAAAATTATTTTAATATACATAGACACCATAAAATAAAGTCGTGTTATAATTTTTCTTGCCTCAATTTACTCACTGGCTATTATTACTATTTTTACAAATGTTAGACTATTTTTGGGAATTCACAACTTCCTCCTCTCTACTTTCTCACTTCCAGAACATGGAATTTCTTTCTGCTGACATTTTTCATGTTCTTTTCTCCTCACTGTGAGAAAAACAACGTCTTTTATAAGTGTGAATATTCCCCATCCAGAGACCAGCTGAACATGATTTTCTTCTTAGTGCTTTCCAGCTATGGAAAGGACTTGATCTTTGATGGATGGGTTTTTTTTCTGTCATATATGATATTATCACAATTCTCTACTCTTAGACTTCTCTTTCTAATTTTCAGAAACAAAGCCTGACTTGGAAGTAAAATACCAAGAAAAATATATTCTGAATGAATTCAGGATTCAAAAATAAACAGTGTGAGTGCATTGTTGCCAAGTGGAATCCAGAATCATTGCATAAAATATTTTATGTAAAACATGAATCAGAAATAGCAATAGAGCTTCTCTTAGACTATAATAAAAGTGTAGAAATGACAACTCATTATGGCTTAATAAAAGTTTGTTTTGTTTTTTTTTTCATTATTTTATTTTTTACTGTGAACGGTGAATTTCAGGAAACTAATGATAAGAAGCTCAGAATTTTCATTATATCCTATGTTGAATAATACACAAACTTAACTCTACATGATTTTGAATCAATAGACAGTTTTGCAGCTGGTTATCCAAAAGTTTGGTTGGGTTTTTAAGCTTTCATGTATTTCATAAAAATCAGTAAAGTTTCCAGTGAAATCAGTGAGAAATTCAAGCCAGGACTGAAATTTTGGAAGCCTGTTGCAGTTTTTCTGATTTTGTATTTCAGTAATAGAAAGGCATAAGATGCTAATTAGGTTAGATGTTCACATCTACCTACCGTACACTGGGGCAGTTAAACATCCTCATGAATCCGGTGAGAGGTCCTAGCTGTGGGATTCTTCACCTGCCATTCGTGGCAACGAAAGAATCCTATTCCCTGTTTTTACTCAAATGTGCAGCATGCTACAGCAAGCAGGTGTGTCATGACTTTTCCAACAATGAGAAAACAAAAGCTAAAAGCGAGTAAAATTTTAACCTTTATTATGAGAGGTTAAGGTCTTTAGGAGTCAAATGTGAGCATGTCTAGAAGAACTGAATTTTAGAAATTACGGTATTGCCAAATATCCCCTAATGAAAAATGTCAGCCACACCAGACTGATCATCTTGTTTTTACATTGGGTCCACCCTCCAACCTCTTAATCAAATTTGTGTGTTTAATTTGGAAGCATTTTGAGACTGACCCCAGTCTCTTTCCTTGCCTGTGAGGCACCTAATGCACTTCAGGCTCCCAGAAAAACAATAAAAATGAGATCCAATAGCATTGTCTTTATATTTCCAGAAACAGTTGAGACAGAATTAGAAATCTGAGCCTATCAAAATTTATAGGCTGGCTTTTGGATCAGGATTTTTGAACACTTTAAAAATAGTTCCATTAAAAACCACATTATTCTGATGAAATTTCATTCAGTTGATATTGTCATTATTAACACCTGGTAAAAAATATAGCAAGAACTGTCCCTTAGTTGTGTTTGGGTTTACATATTTTCATGAAGAGTATACAGATATTTTAATTTATGCATTTAATTATTTCCAGGTATTAGAGTTACTGACACTTTTGCCTCTATCCTTTGCAAAATGTTGTACATCCATAATACGTTCCACATTTTACATGAAATCTTAAAAAAAGAGAAACAGAGGAAGAAAACCAGAAATATTCTTTTCCTGAAGGTAAAAATGTGTGAACAGAATATCATCTTCATTTACAGTTTCTCTGTTTTTGAAAAGGTTTTATGAGATTTAGAAAGGTGGAGGTGTGTGAAAGGGCATATCAAAGGTTTGAAAGAACTTTAAAAAGAAGATTAAATAGACTAGGGTTCTTCAGTTTGGAAAATAAACCAGTGAGGGGGAATATGATAGAGGTCTATTAAATCCCAAACAGCAAGCAGAAGTGACTGGAAAATTATCCTTTACTGTCACTTCTAAGAGAAGAACTAATTGGCCTCGAGTAATGGCAGGGTCAAAACAGCAGAAGGCGATGCATGGCAGAGAGGCTTCACCATAGGATACTTTGGACATGAAAAGTTCACACCATTTTAAAAAGTCGTGTAGAGATACTGTTTTGTGTTATTCAAACACTGAAATATTTCCTCTAGCTGAGAAATTCTCTAAACTGCAAAAATTGCTGAGTACCAAAAGACTGTATCACAGAGAGATCTCACTGTGCGCGTACCCTGCGAAGGCGTGTTTGGCATTTTGGGTGCTGTGGCAGGACAGTGGGCCCAGGGCACGGCAGGGTACATCTCAGACACTGATGGAATGCCAGGCAGGGCTGGAATCCTGCCCCTCTCACTCGAGCTGCTGTGATGGAACAGAGTCAGTGAAACCATGAAGAGGCAAAGTCTGCGTGAGAGGAAGCACGAGCCTCACAACAGATTAATTCTGAAAACCAGCATGGAAGTCAATGATCATCTTTACAGGCAACATGAAAAGTTTAGTAGAGAAGGGCTCTGTTTGTGATTGATATTGGGTTTTTTATATAAGACAAATGTGTGTGTCAGTTTATTCTGTCTAAATATCTTTATTCTAAATCTAAGTGAAACTCCTCATTGACCAATAGTTTTATTTTCTGCAGTGATCCTCTTCACCGATGCCTACTCTAAAAGATTGGATTAGATGATCCTTACTTCACATTTATCTTTCTGTGCATTTCATGGTTATAACAGTCAAGGGTAGCAGCACCAGGGACTGTGTAATATTTTGAGGAAGTGAAGAGAAAAGCAGAAAATATATTAGAGTTTGGACTGGAGCTCCTGCAGAGAGCAATGACTAAGATCCCATAAATATTTCCTGTTGGTCCAGCAGCTGCAGAAATTAGTAAGGTTTTCCCCACCCATTTATTTTAAGCCTTCACAGTGCCATCCCTTCTCCATGAACTGTATTTAAAATGTAAATAAAAAGAAGGCTTTTAGGAGATTTAACTATTTCCCTTGGTATTTAAATTATTCAATTATAACTAAAGCTATTAAAATACAGTTAATTAAAATGGTTAGATTGTTTTTCTTTGCACTGATCACAGCATTGCCCTACTTCTCCCTCTAGCTGTTTAATTCCTATTAAAAATGATAATGCTTTGCTTTATTCATTAATGCAGTAACCTTACGTACATTCTTCAAGTGATCTCTTTGGTACAAACTGTGCTGGATTTCTTCTTTTCTATCAGCGAAGCAGAAATTTTCCTGTAGTCTTTGGAGGTTTAATCAGAAGTAAGAGGACTCAGAATTTAAACATTAGCACTACCAAGTCATGAGAAATAGCACAGCTTCCAGTGAAAAGCTTTGGCTTAATTTTGATGCAGTATAATGTCAGTAGGGACAATAGGAGAACCCTAGAGGTTAATAAAGGTAGAACCGAAATAAAAGTTTCATAACTGACAATATAAAATTGCCAATTCTACACTTTTAAGTATTTTATCTGAATAGTTTCACAACACTCTGTTGGGAATAGTAATCCAGGTGAAGGCTGAGGGGTAAGTGCCTTAAAATATATAAAAAATGCAAAGGCAAGTTCGTCTCATCTAATCTTTATCTCCACAGATAGGGAAGTAAATCTACCCCTCTGGTTTTTCACATTCAGATTAGTACATTAAAATCTTTCTTTCTCCCTCAGGATCACAGAGACCTCCCTTATAAGGCACTTGTCTCCTTTGGGAGACAAAGTTCTAGTGAAATGTGGAGATCTTGATAGCCTCACACGCTCACTGAATAACGGGGTTTTCTAAAGCAAAGTCCAAAAGAAGCTCCTTTCAGCTGTTTGCTGGCCTCGCACGGCTCCGTGCAGTGCGAGACAAATGTCTGCAAAGGCACAAAGGATGTCCCGCAGCTCCTGTAACAGGAACGGCATCAGGTCAGGGGGAGTACCACGGTCCAGGAGGACCAGACCTTGGTGTATCTTTGATCACCAAAGCACCGAGGAATTATGCGTAAAATGCCACATCCACAACAGTGATTTCTTCCCTCCCTTGTTGGGAAGGCTCACAGGGAGGGATGTGGATATGCTTGGTAAAGAAGGAAGAGCCCTGAGTGATTCAGTGTTGTTTCACCTCCACCATGAGCGTCTGCACAGAGGGAGACCATACGGCCTGGGAATATTACAGTTTATGAGATTTACATTCATAGGCTCTTGTTGAAATTCCAGCTCCACTGGAGCAGATAGCAGAACTCCTCTGGATTTCAAATTGCCCACTCATGCTTATTTTCATGTAATATCAGTTTCACAAGAAGATACTCTCTCTTCCTTGTTTCTCAAGGGCATTTAAGGCTTTAGATATTGTTACAGCCCACGAGCCTAATAAACATCATTTGCCATATACAGGATTGCCCGAAACAGGACTGCTGTTCAGGACCTATGCAGCCATTCAGTCTGTGTCCTGCTGTGTGACAGAGAACATGTAAGCATGGGGTAGTGGTAATGAGAGAGCTTCAGGCTGCTCAGTGTATCTATGAATGGGATGGGAGGGCTAAAAGGCTGATTTGAATCTTCCTGATGTAGCATATGGGGAAGAAAAAGGTGCAAGTGATATAAGTTTAGTTTCAGCTCTGAACAAACTTAGGACCAGTGCAGTTTCTAGTTATAGTTGTTGGAAGAGTGATGGAAATTCAGGTGTTTTTGCTGATTATTTTAGAGCTGTTGTCTGCAGTAGGTATTGCTGATTATGAGCCATAACCACTGATGTAACAGGAGTGTAAGTGGAGAAATACGTTCTGTCTGCAGTAACCCAGAGAACTGTGAGCCGGAGGCTTGGCCAGAATTTGAAAACCTCTGATATTTCAGCCCATGCTAAACCTGTAACTTTTAAGAAAGACAGGTTTTTTTCCTACAATCCTACCTGTCTATGTGCTGTATGGCTTTCATTGTAACCATTGAGATCTCAGTGCAATATAGCGTGAATGGGAGCATTTACCTAGCCTAACGCTGTATCTCTCTTTCCGCAAAATTTAGATTTTCGCACAGTGAAATCCATCTGCCCCTGTGTGAAGGTTTCAGAAATTTTACTTATTGTTTTGCAAGGGTTTGCATGGATCTGAAACTGGGGGAGTCTTAAAAACCAGCTATCAGTGGGACAACTTCCAGGACTTACTCCAAGTGTCCAAGACTTAGAAGTACTGGGGGTTTCTATCATCTCAAATGAAAGATATGTTGACAACTTTAAAGGAATTGTTTTTCTTAGTTGAAAATTGATTTTTCAGTGAAAGATAGTTGAGGCTTTTATACTCTGTAATGTTACACTTCAATAGTTTAATAGGTATCTCAAGTTCTGTTTACATTTTGTCCTCCTTGTAATTGAAGTTCTCATCCAAGGACTTTAAATTAGTCGAAGGGTTCAGTCAGTACTATCAAACAAAGAAGAGATTTAGAAATATGAAACAGACTATGGATGTTCACTTGTTCATTCAGTGGAGGCTCTTGCAGAGACTTCTGCTTCCTAACTAGTGATGAGGTGTGTGGATGGAAATGTAGATGCTGCTGCTAAAGTGCTTTTTTTTCCATTCACACAAACCCTTGCTGAGAGACTTCATAAGGGATTCCCTCTCCTTGCCTCCTAGGCCATCAAAGTTGCAGTTGTTATCAGCACTCCGAGTTTTCTGCTCCCTGGTTTGGTCAGCAGGGCTGATTCCGCTTGGACTGTGCTCGTGGAAGCTTAACTCTTTCTTGTGTTGAGTATTCCATATCACATCTCCTTTACCAAAAGGAATAGCAGAAGCAATTTAAATATTTTGTTTCCAGAGAAGAAATGATAATTGTTATGCTGAGGGTATGTCTCAGAACTTTCTTTATGGACTTATTATATGATTATGATTTCATTTGTCAAGTAGGTGGTTGGGTTGATGCAGTCCTTGAGAAATCAGTTTTACACTGGCATAAAGCCATGTATTTAAAATAGTGAATTCCTGTTTTGTATGAGGCTTGGCTCCTTATAGTTCTCCATTTCTTCTTACTATTATATGTCTTTTACTAGATGTGGGAAAGAGTCTACATGGAATACAAATATGGAAATTTTAGTTAACACTCTATATTGTGAGCTGGTTGAATGGCATAAGTAAATCAAGTCTTGCTTTTCTTGCAGAGTTAAAAAGTCCACAATTCATTTAATAAATGCAACATTAAATTTAAAAAGTATGACTGATATGACATGAAATAGTAGAAGTACTAGTCTGACAAGTCTTAAACTTCGTATGCACACCTTCTGTGGTTTTTTAAGCATTATTTCTACAAGCAGCCAGTTCTCTGCTGCTGTATTGTCACTGTCTTTTCTTATTTGTTCCTAATGTGGATGACAAAAGTTTTCTCCAACAAGAAATCTGAGTGGTAATGCAGTTTAAATCACTGGCCAATCAAAAGACTGGCTGTTTCAGTTTGAAGTTCTTGATCAGCTTGATATTTACAGGGGGTAAAAGCAAGAGAGAACTTCAAATTCTACCTTGAAATTGAGTCTACATTAATTTTAATCTCATCCACAAATTTTATATTTGAAGTGGGTTTAGAAAATACTGTAATTTTGCATAAATTATAAAACAATCCTAATTTGTAAAAGATTTTCAAGCATCTGTCATTATATAGAACGTAATTCTGGTATCTTATCTATATAATTACTTTTTTATAGTGCCAAATTTATCAGGTTTTTTAGAATGCAAGCTGGGAATTCTTGCAGGTGCAGAATAACTGCTTCCTGGAGATGGCAATATTTTATTGCAGGTGACTGATTCCCTGATACATTGGTGTACAAAAGTACATCAATCTGAAAAAAAAAAAAATCTTAAAATCTGGAAAATCTTTCAACTGGTTTTGCCCCAGTTGAAAGTATATACAGTGAAAGCACCAGTGCTAAATTGCTTGAAAGAAGAAGATCAGAGAATCTGTTCAAATGCGTGCTGCAATGACTGAGCACACCCTGCAACTCGTCTCGTTTAATCCCAGGAAGCATAAGGACTGCACATCAGTTTTAAGTGCAGCTTATCCTGACTCTTAGGATGCCTTCATCCCGTGTATGCTCTGTGACATCTGTCATATGGTTATGTAAAAGTTTCCGATGACACGCCTGACTGCTAATCTTGGATCAGGGTCAGTTCCAGTCATCGCTCCATGCAGAAAGGGGAGCTCTGCTGTTACCTTTGTGCCTCACCAAGCCCAGTATCATTCATGTGCACCGTGATACTGCTCTGTAATATCTTTTTTTGTCTTGCGTGACATACATATTTATTTATATCATTCTTTTATCATGTAGCTCTGTGACCTTATTATTTGTGGTAAAAATCAAATAAAGGCTGTGATAAGATATCCAAAGGGAATGAGCCATTAGAAACTCTTTAAAAGTAAAAAAAAAAAGTCAATCTTAAAAGCTATCAGTAATCATCCCAAAGTTTTTGAAATTCAGCATGTCGTATAAAAGTTTGTGATATACTATTTAGTATTTGTCGCATGTCAGATATTGTCATTAGTCCAACATTTTGTTCCTAAATCTTGTTTTGTATAGGAAAACCCACTCAGAATCTGACATTATTTGTATGCAACAAAAGTTAGAATTCTGAACTCTAGACAAATGCTTATAAGCACCGAGGTGGTATGAACACAGTCTGGTAGGAATACTTCATTGGTTTTTTTGGCTGCTTGTTTGTTTCACTATTAGAAACTTCAACTTTCAAGGATTTCCCAGTATTCGCTTTCTGAAACAAGTGACTTTATTGTTCCTACAGTTTTGAAAGAAGTATCACAGAAAATGGAGAGTGAATTCCTAATTCAGAATCATATTTATGCTTCATAGCTGATGCTTACTGACATGGTTACTTAATCAAGGATGCTTGTGACCCATATGTCAAGTCAAAATGAACAGTGACTGAGCTACCAGGAATTGTTCACAGAAACTATGTAATGCATAATTAACCCAGTCAAGAATACGGAAATCTGTAATTTACAAAATACAAAAGCAATTTGGTGATAGAAATAGCCTGACCCACACATCATACAACATTTTTAGAAAGCCTTGATGATACCATATTAAGAAAAGGCAGTAGGTTTACCAGCTGTTCACTCTCATTCCAAAATCCAAGTTAGAGGCATGAACCAGGTGTCACTTTCCTCCTCCCTTGCTACAAGTGCAGATCTCATCCCTGGCATTTGACATGAATTCCAACCGGGGACCTGCAAAGTTAAAATTATGAACATATACATGAGGTGAGCTGAAAGAGACAGCATGCTTTGCAGGGAGTGGCACAAAACTCACATTTGAGAGGATGTCACTCCTGCAGGTCAGTGACTGTATCATTCAGTTACTGCGATGTTCTTCAATAAATGGAAGTGTAAAGCTAACCAAAACATCCACGTTTAATTCTACAAGAAATATCACCATTTTAAAGTTTCAATTTGGATAAAGAAATGCAAATTTTCAGGGAAATATAAATTCTCAGAAAAATATAATTTGACATTAAATACTTTAATGTTAATTTTTACTTTATAGTACAACTTAAACTGATTATTAAAGAAGTGCCAAACTAATTAAAGAAAACAAAGCGACAAACCCCTTGAGTCTGGAAAAACTATCCGTTTCACTCAGTATGAAATACCAATTTTCCAAATCTTCCTTCATTATAGAAGCAGTAATAAAGCATTTTGTGATGTTACTGCATTGTAAAATGACATTAAAATATAACAAATATACAGAAGATAAAAAATGCACGACCTATTATGCTTTGTCCACAGGAATTAAAAATGAACATCACCTCATCATATTTTTATGAAAGTAGGGTTCAAAAAATTCTTAGGGTTGCAGTGAGGAGCAGCTGAGAATGGTTAATGGAAGCATTTGGCTGCAGTGCTGATGAGGCCTCAGGAATACTTTGGTGTCTCTTTGGTGTCGATGCATCTGACCAGCTTGTGATAGGGCGGTGTGGGCTTCCAAGCAGGGGTTCAGAGATGCAGCGAGGCAGGAGTCAGAGCGAGGAAACGAATTATTTATTAAATTTACAATATCATTTATACATTCTAGTTCTATAAAGCAATTGAAC
This sequence comes from Callaeas wilsoni, assembly GCA_013398955.1. NCBI lineage: Eukaryota > Metazoa > Chordata > Aves > Passeriformes > Callaeidae > Callaeas > Callaeas wilsoni. Next base: position 71,950 of record VWPU01017162.1, on the reverse strand, counting down.
AGTGTTCACACTTCTCCTAGGGTGATTGGTCAAAATCTCAGACACCCACTTAGAAATGTTTTTTCCTAATATAATGTACACAGGGTCAGAAGATAGCAGATATGAATGCTATTTACAAAAACCCTATCTATTGTTTACATAGCTTACACAGCAAAGTTCTCACAGAATGAATGCAAGAAGAGACAATTTCCCTGCTAACAGCATTTCAGCATCCACAAGGCGGGGGGAATTTCAACACAAAATAAAATATATATATATGAGAAAATACATTTTTCATCCACGCGAGCCTGACATATGCACAGCTGTAGCTCTCCTACACAGGTATGCCCAAAGAGGATGGGGAGGCACAGGTCTGAACCCCCCAGGTAGGGGTGCACCAGTCAGAGCTCATGTCCCAATGGCTGATGCAGGCTGAGAGCACAGCCGTGTTGGAGTCCCAGGAAGGCTGCAGAGAGGGAGGCACATGTGTCCTTGCATGTGACAGGCTGTAGTGTCCAACAGTGACACGCTACCAGCATATCCCCAGGGGTGCAGGCTGTTCCAGGAGCCCAGGAGTGTTTTCCTGGAGCCCACACGGCTACCACTGGGCTATCCTACCGCATTGTTACCCCCTCCTTTTCCTCTTTAGTACTATTAAATCTCCAAAATGTTGTCCTCGTGCAACTTTGAGATTTTGCATTATCTTTCTGTTCCAATACTGTGCAATAAAAGCTTTCTTTTAGCTTCTGGCTACGCTGGGTTTGCTTCTGTTTGAGAGCTATTTTGCAGTCTCCCTGGCTTCCTTTGGGGCCAGTATGCAAATCCCGTTGTGTAACTGCCCCCTCACTCATTCTCCCACTTGTAAAATGTCCCTTTGTGTGGGCCCTGCTGGCTCTCGGTTTGCCGTCTCTGCTGCACTGCCGCATTCTTATGCCTCTCTCTGGGTAGCCCTTGTGTTCACAGGCATGATTTTTCTCAGTGAACAAGTGACACATTTAATCAGACCAGCCGTTGCCATTTCCAAGGCCTAGAGCGCAGACAAAATGCAAGGTAGTGTCTGTGATTGTATCCTGTTTTAGTCAATCTGATTTTCCAGCCTTGATAGCTAAAGCAGACCTCTTAATATTTACATTTCTTTCCTTAGACAATGTTTACTTCTCAAAACTGTTAAATGACAGACACAAAGAAAACAAAAGACTTATGTTGATTTCACTGTGGAATACATCAGTCAAGTGTGAGGCTGAGAGAATATGCTTCTTTTATACCAGTTACTAACATTCTGTTGTGTGTGTTTATTGAAATCATTCTTTTTTTATTTCAATAGAGTAAATCTGAAGTCAGTTTAGTAGAAATTCAGTAATTATACAGTAATCATATCACTCGTGATAGGTTAGTGCTTGCCCTTTGCCTCTCGATTATCATTACAAGTGAAATGAAAACACTAGAAACCTTGCTTATTTGCCATGCAGACAGTGATTCCTTGAGGAAAGGTGCAGAAATCAAGTGGACATTACAGCCACAGTGTGTTTGAATGTTGCTGCCTGAAACTGCTTCAGGTATGCAACAACTCTTTTTGGAAAATACTACTCCTCCTAGATTTCCTTTTTAACAAAAGCTTTGCAAAAGAAAACCTAGAATAAGAGGCATTAGAGTGGGGGAGGGGGGTAGTTAGAGGGAAAAAGGTGTTCTGTATTAACTTCTCCTTGTAATTATTCATGAAGGGGGCTTATTAGCAAGTGGTAGAGAAACAGAAAGGGAAAAGATTTTATGTTTGCCTTCATGAATTCAGCTGTGGAATTCTTTGAGCCTGTGTCCTCCGTGGACATTCTAAAAGATAGGTTTCATAAACAGCTGTATCAGGCCAGCATCCAAAATCACCTTTAGTAAAGCAATAAATTTTATTTGTGACAAATAGAACAAGTTGTGAGTGAAAGCAGACTCTGAGGGCCTTTCAATTAAGGAAGAGAGACTATGTCCTGGTTTTGAATCTCATACAGAACCTATGAAGATTTTGGAAACAGTGTTTAGATTAAGTATTCACTGAATGATCTTAAATAATAATACCTGAAAATTATGCTTTACCCAGAGACAATAGATAGAAACAGAGATATCATCTTCAATTTAGAGAAATGTTCTTCACATTCCTTGGGAAAGAGCATCAGCTGCACTTGGCACAGCTGGGGGGATGGTAGAAAATATACCTGTCAATCATCCATGTAATTTCTGATATCCAAGCTGTTCCAGGGCCACTTGGCACCCCAAAGTACTTGAAATGAGCATCAGAACTTCTCTAGCTCGTGTCTTGCCATTAGCCTTCGTTTCATCCCTGAGGGGTCTTTGTAACTTTTGTGACACACTACTTTTTCCAAGCCATCTATGCACACCACAAGCTTCCCACATTCTGGAAGACTCTCCCAAAGACGAAATCCACCCATCAACAAATCACTAAGCAACTTGAAAATGATCAAGGAATTTGCATTCCAAAGGAGAAAAAAAAAAAGGCGCTAAAGCATTTTGGAGAAACAAGGCCATCAGTTCCAGAAAAAACCTTTTGTAGAGCACTCAAATCCTTGAACTAAGGCAGAAAACTAGGGAAGAACAGAGGTTGGAGGTCAATGTATAGAAGATAACTTTCATGATAAATAAGACATGAAAAACAGTTACAAAAATTGAAATATGTTAAAAGCTATGAATCAAGTGAATCAGGTCTAAGCATTGTGATTACTGAGGACAAATGATGGAAAATGAGACAGTACAAATTGACTAAAAAAACCAGCAGTCTTAAAAAACTAGATTTTAAAAAAATTTTTATATGAACAATAATGACATTTCAAAAAGGAATATGGGTATTCACTATTTATTATGTTATTTGAAGGAAATCAGGTAGTAGTAAAATATATTCTTGACAACTGACTAAGCAAACAAAGTTTTTAGAGTAGGAGAAATTATGGATATGGTGAATTTCCCAGCAACGAGAGGTAGAGGTTCGGTCTGAGGAAGTAAAAGTAGGATAAAGATCTAAGATGAGAATTTTAAAGGTATATAAGAACTTCATTCATCTAATTTAATCTGTGGGAAATATTGATGGTTAGAGAATATGCAATATGGGACTTCAGCTTTAATAAGGGTAAATAATGTTTTAGTGGACCTATTTAATCTAATTTTCAGACATCTGTGTCTGGGCCAAAAGAATTAATTGTGAAATGGTCCTCCCGCATTAGGCTGAACTCACATGACTGTGATTAAAGTTTCACTCTTTCTGTTAGGTTGAAAACTGCCTCTGAATCCTAATGATATGGAGTGACATATTCATACAAGTTACTAATGATGCTTTTATATGAATTAAATATGTAAATAAGCATCACTGTTAACAAGGGGTTGGTTTAATTCATTAATATGTGTTTTTTCTGCTACAGCAGTACATTATTTCAAATTCTTTGCCTCTCAATGAATTTTGACTTAACTAGGGGATTATATTGAAGAAGTAGTTTCAGTTTCTTCATTCCTCTGATTTTAATGAAAGTACTAATGCCACTGCACTTCTCTCTAATGCTATTTTGGCACATTGCATTTTATTAATATTTTTTCTTTAGAATTAATGAATACATGGGATTTGGTCAGTGAAAGTTATAACAGATATGTTGCTTCTTAGCCCTGTTTGCTTTTATCCTTTCCGATCGTAAAGATTAGCTGTGGGGATATACATAGTTAGCACTTGCATGGTGAGAAGTACTGACTTTTAAAGGTGATAGACATTAATGCCATGTGAAGATCTTCCCTAAATTTGGATTTTGCCATTGTTTTCATTACCAATGTAGCGGTAAGGTAAAAATCACTAACTGACAGCAGTGAGACCAAAACTAGCAGCAGGGAAGTTTGAAAACCAGTTGCAAGAGGGTGGAGGGGAATAACACTGAAAACCCAGAGTGAATTGGCAACCACCCTCTCAGCAGGATTGTTTCTCCCATGTCTTGAGAACTTGGAAGAATTTTACAAATTCTTTATTTTTCTTTTGTTGTGTTATGAAGTTAAAAGCTTTACTCCTTGCTCCTCTCAGGGATTAAAGAGTCATCAAAAGAGTGTGGTAGGCTTTGTAAATGATGGATAAGATTTCTTGAAATAGCTGCTTAAAGTTACATACATACAGGTGAAAATGAAATAATTTCAAAATGTATATATCTAGCTCTTATCTCTCACTAAAAATCAGTTCCCATACGTTTTCTGATAATCTCGTGTGCATAAATATACTATAAAGTTTAACTATGTTAGTATGACTGACTAGAAATGCATTATAATTATCCATCTGCATTTAAAAAACTTCTCAGTGGTTTTGAGAAACATCCACTTTGTGAATACTGAGACACTCAAACCCATTTGACACCTCCTAAAATACGAGCTGCTCGTAATGGCTGACTATGCAGTCACAGTTATTAATATGACCATGGCTTACACAGTTACAGCCACTGCATCAGGAACCTCTCCAGATTAGAAGACTGTTCACATAACACCAAAAAGAAACGGATATAAGGTTTTGAATCTGTTTCACATTTGTCATTTGAATGACTTATGATTAAGGTGTTTTATGTCGATTTTTTTCCTCTCTATTGAGACCCTAGAATGAATCATTATAACAGTCTATGAGATGTGGTTATTAAGATGCTTGAAATCAGAGTTATTACTACCATGCTTTATGTGATCGTCAATTGAAAACTCCAGTGCCAGCACTGATAATTTTCCTACCACAGGCATATATTCTAACAAGAACCAGGGTATCGTATTCTGAGACTGAAGTTCAACAAGAAATAAAAATTAGTTTCATCATCAGTTCTCAAGTTTTGCCTGTTATAATTACCGTATTTTGACAGAACACCCCAAAGGCTAAACTGTCACTGAATTTTTGAGTTAGATTTGTTTTCTATTTATAATATGAATGTTCTCTCAAATTTACTACAAATTAGCCTTCAGGGAGCCATAGCAGATTGCATTTGAATCTATGAAAACTTGAATAATTCGTTAGGCATGTGCTTAAGCATTTCCATCTTCGTCAAAGTTCTTCAGCACATGCTTAGGGCTCACTGAGGACAGTGAGATGTTGTGTGCGACATTGGAAAGTGATGTTTGTGCTGGAGTACCTCGCCAGAGGTGCTATGAAGTGAATGAGTAGAATGAAATGCTTCTGTCATTCCCTTGGGTTTAAAATTCTCTAAGTTTTGCTTTAAGGAAAAGAGATCCATGGAATAGAATTATTTTCTCTGTAAGCCATATGAACAAAAGAGAAGCCCTCCAGTTTCATGCTGGACTACACTATAACTTTAAATTACATTTTGCTTCAGCCCAATCTTCTTGCTAATTTCTAGGTACGGTTTATGTTCAGTAAGTGAAAGCAAAAGACCCACCTTATATCTGATACTCTTTGAAGCTGGTATTTAAACCAATGGCAATAAGAATACTTGAGACAACATAATATGTTTTTAAATTTAACAAAATAACTTCCAGAACGACAATATTTTATTTGAGTGGAGGGTTTCTCTGACTGGTTTAATCCTTCCAGATACTTTTTTAATTTTTGTTTAAGATAATGTCTTTTTCTTTTCCCCTACTGGGCAAGTTCCTCTTTTCCTTGTGGAAGAATGTCTTATCTCTGTTACAATAGAGTTGTACAAGAACATGTTTGCATTAAAAATACAACTTTTGCTGGCAAGTGTTTCATCTGAAACACACAAGAAAGCACAGAACATTGTGTATGCCCTTATAAATAGGTTAATTGTAATGAGTGACCTGCTAAACTCTTCACGGAGCAGAGCAGAATTTTGTATAACTTGGAATGAAAAAAATGCAGACCTCAAGCTTGGTCACAGAGGGAGACAGAAAAATCCATTCTTCTCTAGTCTATGAGTGAGTGTTACTGCATAGCAGTAACTTTCATGGATAGTTTTACTAATTCAGGACAAGGAAAATGTAATTTTCAAAAGGCTTCTTCCATTGGCATGCCTTATTTAGGGCACAGGACAGACATTTCAGTAGTTCGAGTTCTGTCCCTGGCTCTTCTTACAGACCTGGTGCCTATATCATTCTGTCTCATTGTTTCAGTGTATTTTTTTCCCATGAACTTATTTTAAAAGAAAACGGGCTACTAATTCTACCTACTCCAGAAGACACTAGTGTAATATGATGACAGTCTACTTGGTAATACAATTCTAGAAGTGTATTATGCAGTGTAAAATTGCACTAGCAGTAAGACATTATCTGCCCAGCCCAGCACAGCTCACCAAAAACTTTGGGAGTGGGAGCCCAAAAGACTTGCAAACTACCAGTATTATACTCAGAGAATGAGATATATTAACATTATGTTCATTCCTTTGCTCTGAGGTAGTGTCAAGGCTTAGAAAACCCTTATGAAACTTGTGTCAGTAATTTGTGTTAATGATGTTTTAAAGCCAAACTTATTACTACTAAAATGTCATGCAGCTCCTTTTCCTTTGGAGGTTTTTTATTCATAGGAGCAGACATTATGGCCCACGATGTTCTTGAAGCAGCCTAAATTGAATGTTCGTTAATAACTCAAAACCAGTTACTGGATCCAAAAATCCAGGGTTACTTTTCTTGCCCTGGAGACTGACAACTCATTATTGTCCTAATCAGAGCATGTGTAACTCAAACCTTGACTTAGATTCAGAGGCAGCCTTTGTTTAAGACCTCGCGCCCCTCTAACATCTGTTCTGATTTTCCGTTTGGGTTCTGATCAGCTCAGCCGTCCGCTGTCTCTGGACCTTGTCCAGAGGAAGGCTGCCAGCAGCACAGTGTCCACCTGTCCACACCTGTCCCCTGCTGCGGCCCAAAGCGGGCAGAGCCAAGGCAGGGCCTGCTGCAGCAGAGCAGGGCAGGGGCCCCAGCCCAGGCTGAGGTTTGCCGTGCCCTGCACTAGCAGGAATTTGCCAGGAGGGAGATGTGTCTCTGCAGTCATCGTTGCTAACAGACCCAGCTGGTGATAAATCCCTGCACAAGTTGTGGTCCAGTTTCTCTTCTGATCCATATTATGATGTTGATAACCTCTATACATTAACGTACACTATCGTGATTGTTTTGGCAGTGCTATCTACACAGTCTATTTGGAAAACAGGTTAAAACAAGATAAGATAAAACCATCTTGGAGGGAAAATACACTTTCTTCAGAGAGTGTAATTGGAAACCTCTGAAACAGCAGCTGAGAGCAGGTAGTTTTTAAAAATATTGCGAATAAAATCTGGTTACTTCTGCCAGTTGGACCAGTGACCTAAGAGTTTGCAAAACGTGACTCAGTTTGCCCTGTACTCATGCCCTTGCACTGTCATCTTGCCTGAATTATTCACTTGCATGATGCTAGTGTTCAAAAGCCCAGCCCATGGGTATGTCTTTGTCGTGCTGGCCACTGTTACAAACTCAGTGTAGGGAGAAAATACGGGTTTGGAGTGACCACTGACATCAGCATTTAAAATATATAGACTATGGTTAACGTTCTAGAGATATTTTAGTAAGTGAATCTCTGCAAATTCTTTAGGAATTGAGTAATAAGTAAATTTGCAGCAACAATTTGATGTTAATTCTTTAGCTTCAGATTTCCTAATCCCTTTTTTGCCTTGTGCCCTTTAAATTCCCTTTGCAGCAGCTCATCTCTCATTTTAAAATTCTCCCTTAGGAACTAATGTTAAATATGTTCATAAAAGGTTCTACATAATGCTGTTAATGATTACTTTTATATCATGTTTTTTATTCACTTGTCAAATGCCCAGAATCGTAGCCCGGATAAGAATATAAACCCTGCAAAGTGTTGGATGTATTTTCTCACTTCTTTTTTGCTATACAAAACTGTTGAGCTCTCAGAAATGGGTGCTGGTGCCGTTGTGTATTAGAAATGCACATAACATCTCTAGGTCCAGATACGTTTGCTTCATGTAGACGCACTTTTTCTTTGTAACTAAAAAGGTATGCTATCGCATCTGAGGAAAAACAGAGCAAAAAATTTATAAAGCAGATAGAGGACATATGGGCCTGAGTCTCTATGATCTTTATGAAAATCAGAGAGAATATAAAGTAGACATGAGGAGTTCTAATCAGAATCTAATATCATTTACTTTGGTTTAAAGGATTCATCAAAGCCTACGGCAACAGAGGGTTGTTTCTACTGTGTTTGTTTAGTAACTTGTTTGAGAACAAAACAGGATGATTTGTGAGGTTTTGAGGGCTAGGAAAGAGAAATTCTAAATTTCGTTCTAAGATCTTGATTTTAAGGTAATTCAAAGTCTGATTAATCTATTTAGTAGAAAACAATTTCTGTATTTAATTTATGTCACTGTTCCGACTCTTGGCAGAAATCTCTTGGAGAGGGCAAAAGTGTTCTTTATAGATGTCCTTAATTTTCTTTTTTTTTTCAAGTTATTTCATTATATCAAGTGTGTTAACTCCTGTTTCCATGCCCTCTGTTTTTAAACAATATATGGCAGAATAGTCTGGAAAATGGGTATTACTACTAGCCTACAGTAGCCTCTAGTGGCCTGAGGCAACTGGTTGTACGCAAAATACAGATGCTGCTGGCACCCACTAAATTTCCTTTTTTAGCTGCACATGGGTTAAATGTATATTTATATCTGAAGTTTTTGTGATAGTCCTTGGTGTGGGGCCAGTGTAATGCAAGAGAAAAGAAAGTTTGGATGCATTTTCTGCAGAGTGGGAAAACAAGTCTGAATCTGAGTTCCTGTTTGTCATGCTACATCAGCTGCAAGGCCAATTGTGAAGATGTAGTCAGCACATGGGAGTGGATATGAATTCTCTGTGAGTCCATGCTTGCTCAGGGCTTTCAGGTCAACCTACTTATAACTAGATGGAATCTGAAAGATCCCTGAAACACATTGCTGATGGAAAGAAACACAGACTCCCTTTTATACATTATACTGAAAGTATTTTAAAAATTAACCTTAGAAAATGCTGTCACATGTGCTAGGTTACTGTTCATAACAGCAAAATTAACATTTTCTAAAATGATACAAATCAGACTGTGAGGAAATCAATGAGCTGGTCTTAATACTAGTTTAGAACTCAATATTTATGAGATTGTTTCAAGAATTCTTAAACCTTTGTCTGACGTCTTCCTTGTGTAGATGGTACAGGATCACAGAGACGCACGTACATACAATACACTTTCACACTCTATAATCAAAGGATAAAAGCCTTTTCTGTCTGCCAGCTAATAAAAAACACAGGACAAAAAAAAAAAGAGAAGGTAAAAAGAACTTTCAAGATTGTAACCTCAAGATTCCTGATGATCTAGAACAATATGAAGCAGACAGAAAATTCTGATACAGTGCTCTTGGTGGTCTTCGTTTGATAGAGAGACATGGGTCGAAGACGAGGGAAGAATCCTCCTTGATAAAATGATTACTTTGTTCAAAGGTGATTTGGTCTTGGATTTCTGGAAATTCCATTTTCCTTTATAGAGCTTGTGGAATTGAAAAGCAAAGCTTCTCCTCCTTATCCTTAATTCCTATGATTTACGAGTTTCACTCTCTCTGTCTTATTGCATTTCCACCCAGTCTCTTCAAACAAATCAAGTGTGAAACCTGGGACTATATAACTCACTCCAATAAGGTCTAAGATATATCATTCATTCTTTTTATTAACATGATAAAGTCAAGCTTAATTTTTTTTTCCTTTAAGTCAAGTTTTTCTCTGTAGAGTCACAAGTGAAAACGAGTGATTTCTCTGGTCATTTACAGTACGCTCATTAAGTATTGACCTGAACTCCAGAGAAGCTACTGTCCCTCTTGTGCATTTATAGGATCCAAAAAGTAATTTCTTACTTCCTCACCTGAGTCAGGAGCCTAAGGTAAAGTGCCAGGTATGTTCCCAGGCATGGCACCTCAGGTTGTATTTAGCTAACAGACTAAGAAGCTCTGACAGCAGCCGGTCACTCAGTAAGTGTCCCCTGCTAAATGAAAGTATTGGCATTATGTAACCCAGCTGTCATCATTTGTCTTGCCAACAACATCAAATAACCTATATTTTGGACCTAATGCATAAATCAAACTTTGCATTTTATAAAAATTCATCTTGGTAGCAAAAGGTTTTTACCCATGGGGAAAAGAAGCAAGGGAAAGTCACCTGAATACTACATTCGTATGTAAATTTTTTGTTTTATAATTTTTATAAGGTTTTATGTTATATTTTTAAAAGAAAGACATATCTTAAGGAAAGAGAAATTATGCCAGAGTGCACTTTCAGTATTAATTTCAACTGATACAAATTCACACAGATGCTAAATGAGGTATCCCCACTTTTATTGCACTTGCAATATATTTATTCTGCCAGCATGCATCTTAGGGAGCTTTGTACACAGGAAGATCAGGTATTGATGCTGGTGAAAATGATCCCTTTTCGGTCTTGGATTAATTTTCTTCTTTCCTTTGGATCCCTGGGCAATCACAGAAACACAAGTGTTTAGAAGAGAAAAGTAGTAGACATACACAACCAAAGGACGAGAAGGGACCATCCCTTTTGACAGAAGCATGGACTCAGATTAATTTTAGTTGAGAATGAAAGTGTTCCCTTGGATAAAAGAAGCATGAATAGGATTACTCATCTGAAGAGAATCCATTAGCGTCCCTGTTTACATGAGGAAACATACCAGTTTAGCTACTGGGGAATAACTGTTCTGGAAAAGTTAACTGTGCAGCCTTCCTGTTTCAAAGTCAAAATCACTGTCATCTTTGAAGAGTTACTCCAGAATATTATAAATTTTTAATATAGCATCTCCATGCAAAATTATTCCAAACAATTGCGTTAACTACTTTCCTCAGAAGAGAAGAGATAAAAATATTGTTTGGCTCATAAGGAGTATTAAAAACGTACTCGGCATTGATTTCCTTCTTGGAAGCCTTGCAAAAATCAGGCCGTTTACATGGTGTAGGCAGAGAATACAGGCATCTTCTGTCTTAATACCTGACGAATCCCCTTTGCTCTTTTCTGTTCTGCTGCATTGTAGATGCTTGGTCTAATTGTTTGAGAGGGGAATCAAATGCAGCCTGATACTTAAGAATCACCAGAACAGGTCCAGTGATTTAGTATTACATATAAAACCATTAATGCAGTTCCACACCTCAGCAGAGCTGCAGTTCCCAATCCGTAATCCTTCTTAAGACTTGAATAGACTAACCCAAATGCTAGCACACCTCACTGCTCAGATTTTCAAGTTACGCTGTTACTCATTAGCATTATGTGAAGGAAAGGGCAAAGCAGTCTGGATAGTATAAAACACACACTTCACCACTGGAACTTTGCCAAGTCTTTCAATCAAAATCAGTTAATTTGAGTTAAAAATAGTTCAGCTAATTTTCCTTTTTTGTATCCTTCTTGGACCTCCTTAGAACCAAAAATAAAACTGATGAAAATGCTAGGATGGATATTGATGGCATACAGGAATCTGTAGAATTACATTGACTTCCTTTAATTCAAGAAAATCTGGAATGTGTGGTCCCTGGATTTCCTTGGAGTTGGGCAAAATTCAAATTTACCTGCTAGACAGAATGTCTGGTTTAATTGGGAGGGAAATTGTATGTTCAGAAATGGTAAAAAATACAGTATTTCCTCCTCCTTTCGTTTTCTAGCAAGTCTTGAGGCTGCTATTTTTTTCAGAAGTAATTCAGCTTTCATTTAAAAACTTGCAAGGCAAGGTTCTAACTCCTATACTTGGAAGATATGATTGAAAATCTTGGAAAATGAGATTATTCATTGATAAAAACTAATGGGTTTTTAAGGTAGTTTAAAAAGAAAAACTGAAGTTAAAAAAAAAATCATTTTGAGGCCTGGCTCACATTTTTATTATTTTATTATGAGCTGGGATTGGCAGAACTACAAAGATCCCACACAAAGAGGATGGGATTACATATATCCCAGGTGTCCTCAGCCCTGAACGGTTGATGACTTTATCTAAATATATGTCTGATATTCACAAGTAGTGACAGGATGATCCTGTTGTAAAAGCACAACTATATCCCATAGCACTGGGAAACCGGAGCACTGGATTTACTCTGCATTCCTTATCTTAAAACTGAACCCAGGCATTTTCCTCAGTGTACACATAGCATGGTCTGCAGGTGAAGGCAAAGATTTCCCAGGAATATGTGGTCCTTTATCTTTGCATATCTCAGTTCTATATAAGTAAAGGAGATGTTATTTTTCATACTTCTGGATTGGTACTGACTGTTGTGTGGATATTTTTTACCAAATATGGCAGTGAGCCTTTAACCGGGATTGTGAATTTATTTCACAAAAACTAAGTATCATGGAATTCTTCTGTGAAAAATAAATGTGTAGAGTTGTTTATAAGAAGAGGTCATGATAGTGACAGAACTGTGTAGCTCAAGTTGACTTATGTAACTTATACCACAGAACCTTAACTTTAGGTAGTATTTTTTAAGGTACATACCTTCAAGTTTTGCCATCTATGTTTCGTAATTGTGGAAGTTGAGTGTTCTGAGTAATGACAGCTAGTCAGCACTGAAACCAAGAGTTCCATATATAGTGTGTGAAAAGTTAACAAGATTAGTGGGTGTTTTAATAAATAATTATAGGTTGTTTATAGGAGGGTCAAATGTGACTCATGACCATCTTCATCAATTTCTGCTGATGTACGTGTAACTATCTGCAACCATGTATAATCACCACAAAAGCTACAAGAGCTTGCAATATGTGATAAAGAATCTATTAACCACATATTAACCCTCTATAAACCATTTCAAATGTATTTTTAGCATGAAGTGAGACCAGACTGTGCTCCAGGTTCTGATTTTAAGCTCTGGCCTGTGGACTGTCTTACGTTGGCAGTGTCTCTTTAAGACCAGTGTCACCCTAGCTATAGAGCCGTGACTCTGTGATTTTGTGCCTTAATGTCATTATTTATGCACTGTCTTCCCCACTTCCAGCTATATGGGGAATGATGCTTCAACAAATAATGGACAACAGTCACAGCAGAAGGCTTTGTGGTTTTGTTACAAGGCCTTGGTTATATTTGTAAAATATCAAAACAGAGGTTAACTGGCAGTTTCTCCAAAAGAGCTGAAATGCACTAAAATGAGCAGTTCAACATATTGCCCCCTTTCACTTTTGTTGCTGACAGCTCACTGTATGTAAACATATGCTGGTCAGATATTTTGTGTTCAATGCCTGCTAGCTCTTCACTTCTGCTTTTAGAATTTCTCCCTCATTGGCATGTTTGCAGCCCAGTAAGTGCTGTGGCGCTCATGGCAGTCTAGAGCTTGAGACCAGCCAAGGGCTTCAGTGTGAAAAGTGTGTCTGTGAGCACCGGGAGCGGTGAGAAATCCCTGGACCAGCACATTTTGTGCCAAATTCACCCTGGGAGGAGAAGCTTGTGAATGAATGATGAGCTCAAATACAGGGTTAAGCAGCTGTACTGTAACTCCTTAACAGAGACTTTTGAATCTCAGGCTGTTTGTCTCCGATTGAAATGAGCACACAGAAGCATTCGAGCTTTAAGGAATGCAGAGTAGGCTCAGGACTCTGCGCTGGTGCTGTTGGTATTACACTGGTGGTCAGCTGTAATTCAGGATAAGTTATGGGTTGTTGGACCACTCAGGTGATTACTCCTGCGCAGACCAGTTTCAAACCAACTGTTCCTGCAGGCACAGCTTTGTGGGACCACTGCTGTAATCAAACAAAACCTCTGGTATCTTAGGGAGGGGTGTGTGTTAGGAGTTTCAGCTTCAGAGTTATCTGAGGGAGGCATTCTTTGAGGGAACTGCAATTCCTCAGTGCTGCTGGTCTGCACTGACTTCGCTGACCTGCACTGGCTGAGGTGTCAGCCCTGTGCTCTCTGGTCTCCTCTACCCCTGGGCCAGTACTGGAAATTAGATATTAGTGGTTTTCTCGGTGTCATACTTATTTTGTCCCACAGCTTGTGCTTTTACTTCACTATCTATAGACTGAGGATACTATTTAAGCTATTTTTAATTCTCTCATTCATAATATATTTTGGCAGAAGCCGGAGGAGTGAAAAATGAGTTATTTGAAAATCTCTAGTACAGTTAGGGTTATCATGGCTGTATCAGCTTCTGTGTGTTTACGTATGTGAAATGAGTTGATATGTTGATTAAATTCCTGCTGTACAGATATCAACATTATAAAATTGTGATGGTGACTGACAGCAGCTAATGTGTTTTTGATTGTCAGCTGTTAGAATAGAGTGGTTGAGTGGGAAAATTCTATACTTAACTCCTCATTTTCTCTTTAGCTCAGATTTGCAGTATGCAAGAGTAGAGAAGTTTACAAGAGTTCTATGCACAGGAATTTTTTACCAAAACATTTGGTTCAGGTGTAGATAGATGGCTGATGTTTGAGGGACTGCTTGACCCTAAATTTCTTTTACCAGCAGGAAAAGGAGGTCCAATGTATTGACATGCTTTTTTCCCCCATTGCCTGTAGAACTCTTTCAGCTGTGTTAGTATCATGGATGTTTTTATTATACTACTGTCATGAGTTATTTTTATATTCTGCTTCTACTCCACAAATGTCAAAGTCAGTTTTGACTGACTTGTGCATTAATACAGTTACAGCTTACAGTTTCACTGTTGTTGTTACGTTGCTATTATACCCTCACACCACTTAAGCTTAAAATTACTAATGGTACTGATACAATATACTTCCCCTGATTCTTATATCTGGGTGCAAATTTGAAAAGATCATGTGAATTGTAGAACATCCTGCAAATTTAGAGTTAAAATTCCTTCAATGTAGAATTATAACAAATTAGACATGGTTTTAAATCAGAGAATCCTTTCATGGCTGTGCGAAACACCTACCTCAGCCACTTGAAAACAGTGAACGCCCACTATTACAAAAAATGTGCCTGCTTTCCTGACATGCTGAGCACCTTCCCCTTTCACCATCTTTTAGAAAATGAGTAGAGACAAGATTCTCTGAACGTGAGTGGGACTTGAATGACAAGATGGTCTGTGCAGTCTCGCTGCACAGGTGTGAATTTTGACCAAAGTGCTGAGAATTTCCTCAGATTGCTTTGCAGTTGGAACAGACGGCTGTTTGGAATCTACTTAAGGAGAATGAGAATTGTATGCACAGGTATTAAACTGAGATAATTTTACTTTTAAAATGATAGTCACAGCTTACATATTTGAGGTAACAGATGTAGTTCTGCCCTGCAGCAAAGCCTTATTCTGCATACCATGTGATTTTTATATTAGGAATATGTCCTGTTTAAAATTAGAAATGCCTTCTGCTCCAATTTTAGTAAAGAATAAAAGTCATTATTAATAGGAATGTTTATCATACAATTTTCGGTCGATTAATTTTCACTAATCAAATCCACGTGACTTGAACCTGCATACCACACCCCTATAAGCAGAGAGTATTAGCATATTTGAAGAACCAAAAAATCATGGTGTGTATTTGCACTGTGTTTGCTCAGGAAGGTAATGGAAACTAGGTGAAAGAGCAAGAGAAAGAAACTGCTTCAAAGGATGCTGTCTTTAAAATTCATATGGAACTTTTGAGAAAGGAAAGATGCTATTCTCACTCTCCTGGCAAAACTGCATTTGGGTGAACTGTTTCCTACCTGTTTAAATTTCTCTTGAAACAGGTCTCAGGAGTGAATGTATGCTTAGTGATATGATTTTCATGAAAACATCACAAATTTGGACATTTCCTAATTGTCCAAAATTTTCAGAAAATAAGTAATTTTCTGTCTAAATAACCTTTGCTGGGGTATGAGTGATGTCCTTCAGGGGTCTATATTGGGACCAGTGTTATTTAATACCTTCATTAATGACACAGGCAGAGGCCTCAAGTGCACCCTCAGCAAATTTTCAGATGACACCAAGCTGAGTGGTGCTGTTGCCACACCTGAAAGACAGGAGATCATCCAGAGGGACCTGGATAAGCTCCAGAACTGGGCCCTTGGGAAACTCGTGTGGTTCAACAAGACCAAGAGCAGGGCTGGGCCGACCCCCAGTATCAGTGCAGGCTGGGGGATGAACAGATCCAGAGCAGCCCTGCTGAGAAGGACTTGGGGCTGCTGGTGGAGGAGAGGCTGGACGGGAGCCAGCAGTGTGCACTCACAGCCCAGAAAGCCAAACGTGTCCTGGGCTGCATCCAAAGCCCCGTGGCCAGCAGGACGAGGGAGCGGACCCTGCCCCTCTGCTCCACTCTGGTGAGACCCCACCTGCAGTGTCAGGGGTCCCCAGCACAGGAAGGTCATGGACCTGTTGGAGTGAGTTCAGAGGAGGCCACCAAGATGGTTAGACAGATGGAGCACCTCTGCTATGAGGAAAGGCTGAGATTATTGGGATTGTTCAATCTGGAAAAGAGAAGGCTTCTGGATGACCTAATTGTGGCCTTCCAGTACCCAAAGGGAGCTTACAAGAAAGATAGGGCAAGACTATTTACAAGGCCATGTAGTGACAAGGCAAGGGGGAATGGTTTTAAACTGAGAGTAGTTCTACATTAGATTGGATAACAGGAAGAAATTCTTCCCTGTGAGGGTAGTGAGGCACTGGGACAGATTGCCTAGAGAAGCTGTGGCTGCTTCATCCCTGGAAGTGTCCAAAGCCAGGCTGGATGGGGCTCTGAACAACCTGGTCAAGTGGAAGGCTCTCCGTTCATGGCAGGCACGTTGGAACAACATAATCTTTAAGGTCCCTTCCAACCCAAGCCATTTTATGATTTCATGACTGATTTTGTGGCATCTGTTCATTGCAAAGGCAAGCCTAGCACAGGATGAACTGGCATTGAAGCAAAAACTTACAGTGTGATATGGGACGTAGAAGGCACTGTGCTATTTTCAAATAGCCAGTGGTTGCACTACTGATTGCACTACCAGTTGTAGGATTTCAGCACGATGCCTGCCTTGGCAGTATTGACATGATTTCACATCTCTGAAGGAACCTAAAGAGGTGCGATTTTCCTTCCCTGGTCCTTCTTGACTCAAAATCAAATGAAATCTCTTGTCTCATCCAGATCATTTCATTCTCTCACCCCATTTTATTTCACTGCTAGAGCTTGAAAGTCAATAGAAAGCCCTTAAGCAGATTACAGACAGATCCAAGGCTGCTGAATACAGAATTATTTCCAAACTGAAAAGAAAACTCAAACTAAACAACAAAGTCTGCTTCCTAAAGGGAGGGAACAAAATAGCCGAATGTATTAATTTTCACTAATTTTTAGACCACTAACTCTTCTATAACCTACTTGTGATTTTATGACAGACACTTTTTTGTCTCAGTAAAAGATATTAGTTGCTACTGCTATTGCTAGAGAAAATTTTAAAATACTGGGAGTTGAATTTAAATCTAAGAACAGAAAAAAGGCACGTATCGCCTCTATTGCATTTTTTAAAGTTAGCTTGTTGCTCTGCAAATATTTTAGTGCTGTAATTGAGCAGACCGCAAAGGATTTTGGGTGAGAAAAACTAAAGCTAAGTAGGAGGCCACAGAAAACACTTGTAGCAGGTAGGTGTGATTGCAGTCCATGTGCAATCCAAACAACTCTGGTTCTCTGATAGTAACGCAGGATGACAGAGAGGCCAACAGGGAACATGTCCTTTCTAAGATTTCTTAGCAGCACTGCACTTGCTAAACAGGTCATTACAGACTAAGCAAAACCAAGTTAATTAGACATAATCATGGGCAATACTTGCTCTTCTTTCCATGTCCTTTACTAAAATAAATTCAATTTATTTAGTCAACTAATACTGTAACATGCTGTCAAAATCTATGCTGAGTACTGGAAGTTTCCAATCAAATTATTAAAAAACCTATGAATTACTACCACCATGAGAGCCTTGCTTTCTTACTTTTGCTTTCTTCCTTTTTAGCCTGTTACATCTCTCCTCATAGCAAAGCTCTGACTGAACATGACAACTGAAAAGATGCACGCTGCGGGATTTATTCTCCAGCTTTTGGCCCTTCATTCTTCCTGAAACAGGCAGGCTTTGGCCAGGAGCATTGCTGAAACCCCAGGCCACTGCAGGTGAACAGCCGGCAGTAAAAATGACCAGTGTCAGGACGTAGGAGCAGGAGAAAGGCAGATGGAGCAAGCCTAAGCTTGCCGACCCTACGGCCTCTTCAGTTTAGCATCTGATCCAAAACCTGCCTGCATCACAGAACTCTTACACTGGGATTTGAGTCAGGTTCAGGACAATAAGTACAGCTGAGGCCCAGCAGTTGTTGGGAGAGGATTATTTCAGGGTCTAATTTTCCAGCTCTTTTCTGTTAAGTAGCTAGAAATGGAAGTTGCTCAACTGAACTGAATTTGCCCATTGAAAATTCCCTGCTTGGCTTTTCAATGTCAAGCACAAATCTTCTGTAGGTGGCAGGAAAGTAAATAGATTTATTTGTTTACAATCTCCACTTCTCTAGCAAACGGCAGCTACAACAAATTTGTCAATCCAGGATATAATAAAACCTAGTAATTTTTTTAAGCAAAAGCTTGTTCTTTTTTTTCCCAGCAGTTAAAGTCTGGCATGCAGTGCTCATTGCTTAACAAAGGAAAATATCCAACTCTTCTTTTTGCTTTTGTGTGGTCTGTCATATCCTTATATGAAGAAAAGTGAATTGCAACTTGCTGCTCAGCCACAACATGGCCATAATGCACCCCTTGGGAGGGATTATATATATTCAAACCAGAGAGAATCTCCTGCATTGCTTTTTCCCCTCCCATGTGACAACTCTACTTTCTAAATACAAGACACTGTTCGAAGCAGGCTAGCTGTGGAGGCTGCTTTGATGTCCTGCCATCACACTGAGCTGTGGAAAGCCTTCTTGTTGTCTTATGTAGGGAGCAGTTGAGGATATCAAAGGGAAGATGGGATGTTAAATTTTTATTGATGAATGTTTAATAGTCTGGGTTGTAAGCTGTCATGAGCAATGCAGTAAAAGGATTCATTCTGAATCTTGCTGTTTGCCATACAGTGCCTGAAAGTGATTAGTCTTTAAAGAGTACAAATCTTTATTTTTTTTTTCTCCAGCAATTTATTTTCTGCAGCAGATTAAAAGAAATCTATCATGATACTTAGGAGAGAGTCAAGTGGGCACATTAGGTTAATTCACCAGCCTCTCAGCTTGAGACCTGAGTTTGAATCAGGTTTACTGGAAAAAAAAGTAATGAATTTAGCACTGTTTTCTGAAAGCCCACTAATGTGACAAGTCTGGCCACATCTCACTGGGCTTATTAGGGTCATGCATCTCATGAGGTGCAACTTTATGCTTCCTAAAACATGAAATACGTTAATTGAGGAATGTGCTGATATACTAGGCACAGTCCCCAAAGGATACAGCAGAAGAAAACTGAATAATCTGTTCCCTTTCCCATTCCTCCCACAAAAACACCAAACCAACAAATGATGCTATTTTCCTACCTCCTGGAACACCTAAGTTTTAAAATAAATACAAAGGAAAACATTTTAAGACCATTGCTCTCTTGTTCCACACTCTCCATTGAAAAAATGTGCTGAATATAACAATTAAAACACACAGGTTTAAATATAAATTAATTTTGTGGAATTCTGCGGAATGGGATTCATGTTGTTGTAGGTTAGTACTGTACCTAAATGATTCTAGAGACACAGAGCAACCCAGGCATGTTCCTGAAGGAACGGGGAGCTGGTGAGGGCTGAGGGACAGCGAGGAGGAGAGGGGAGATCACTGCAGGAGGTTTCATGGCTGATTCATATTTCATTACCCACCAGGTAGTGATGAACAGAGAGCGTGGGCCTGGACACTCTGAGCAACGACACAGCTTCAGGAAACACAAAGTTTCCTTCTCTTATACTAAATCTATTTCAGGAACAGGGTTTGGTTAAATGTGAGCGCCAACCAGATATGCTTTAAGACACATTAATTTACAAAGCTTTACTGACGTACAAAAGCAGCTCTGAGAAAGATGCCAGATACAACAGCCTTAGCTTCAGGCCCATGTTTTGTTGAACTCTATGAACATATTAAGAAGCCAGCATCATCCTTCAAGTTCTGCCCTGTTCTGTAGAGAGTGTTTTTTTAGATGAGGAAAAAAGATGAATATCCTTTATGATTCCTAATCAGCCCTTGATCACAGCTAATTTAGTGACTTTTGACAGCATGAGAAGCATTTGCATACTGTGAATCCATATTTATACACTAAGAAATGGATTGAGGTAGTCCATTCATGCCCTCTTAGATTTCTGAGCAACTGTCTGATATATAATGATTTTTGTTTTCTACTATCTGAGCTAGTGATGAAAAGATTTCCCAGACTGAAGTTATGTTAGTAATAGGTTAACCTCATAACTATTGTTACTGTCAATGGCTTTTTAAAAGATAATTTTTTCCCTCAGTCATCCTAAAAAAGAACATGAAACAATTTTTAATTTTTTTTTTTTTGTTGTATGAGGTAGACCAGAACAACTCTGACTTAAACAAAAAAAATTCTAATGGCTATGCAAACCTGTGGACACAAACTGGTGAGGAAGGACAATTCTACACGTGTCTGTCATTTACGAGGGGCATGGGGATAAACTTCTGCACAGGGATATGTGTGTGCCCGTGTCTTACACACCCGTAATCTCTGGCTTACACATCTGTGCAAAAGCATATGCCTGAAAATCTGCACTGTCTCTTTGTTGTCCATGTACTGATTAAAGGCAGATGGAGTTCCCCTTGCTTGGAATAAATAGTTCTGGTTTCTGGGCTTTTTTCAATTTTTAAGACAGATCTTGTTTGCATAAAGAAATCTTCAGCACAGCATGATTTAGCAGTCTACTCTTCAAAAACCAGTGAGCTTTACATAGGCACCTTGAAAGGCAGGCTTGAAGGGTGATAAATACTTAGGTGGACCCAAAGATTAGTTGAATGCTGTTCTCAGTCTCAATTACTGAAGGCTGTAGTGGGAAGAGATGACAGGATTTTCCAAAAATATTGTTTGGGATTAGAAGACCCGTGGGGATTTTCCCTTGGATGACAGGCTGTTAAAGACTACTTAGAAAGTGTAAAATTTTCATTACTTTCCAAAATACATGCTTCACTACATTTCTGATTTTTTTTCATTCTCTGCAGATTCGTGACAAAGTGTCTCACAGTTCAGTGGTGAATCAAGGGGAAACAAAGAGCTAATTAAATTATAATGAATAATTGTCTGTAAATTATATATGTTGTTTCAGTTCTTTGGTGTAGGCATACAGCCTTATCTCAATATGTTTATCTAAAGTCAATCAACATGAACAATGGGAATATTTATTCCTAATTTTTAAAAATAATGTTTTCATGACAATGCTTTTCAACTCCCCCTCTCAATAATGAGGGCAAGCACTGCCAAGTGGCTCTCTGATTTTTGAGAAGACAACTGGAAATTGGAAAAAGGCCTGCAGAACATTATCTCGTTGGGATCTTTCTCAGGCAGTGCAAGTAAGCTTCAAACAGAATACTTCTCGATAGAATAATCTAGATTTTGCAATGTATATCAGATAAAAATGCTAAAAATTTTTTTCTCAAAAATTATTTAGCATTGCAAATTATTTCCGCAAATGTTCCAGGAAAAAAAAAAGGTCTTATTTCACATGAAAATCTATTCATCCTTCCAAAAAAATTTGATATTTCTAATTTAGTTACCTTATTTTGCTATTCTCCTCTCTGAGTAGGATTCTCTGGCTGAAATATATCACCTGTGAATGCTCAAGTCTGCCTGAGTCTGACAATGGTGATGCAGCCCAGGGGCTGAGCGTGAGTGGAGCCTGTCAGTGTTGTGACTGCTGCTGGCACAGAGGCAAGACTTTTCTTCCATAATGCCTCATTTGTGTGATTCTTATATTTGCTTTGATTTACTGCTTGTCTTTTAATTTTCCGGTGTACAGAACTTTTAAAAATGCTCAAAACTTTTTAGCTGCATTCCAAATTATTGGGAAACAACATCCACTGCATTTTCTGAATAAGAGCTAGGCTGTTGGGTTATCTTTACCATCCAGGCTTTGTCTAAAACAATGATGTTATGATATGTTAATCAGTGTGTTCCAGTATATTCACATCACCTAATGTGGAGCAGTCAGTGAATATTTTATTATACACTCAGTTGCTGTAGGCCTTTAACATATTTTCAGGACATATTTGCTAAGATATTTCAATCCCATTCCTTTTCTTAGTCCTTGAGCAATGCTATGCATGGTCATGAAACGAAAATGGGTAGGTACTGAACTCATCTCAGAGTCTGGTCCCAGATGTTTTTATATGCTGCACTTTGGCTACAACTGTCTTCACAGTTCATATTGACTTTATTACACTTCACTAAAATCTATTTTAAAAATACAAACATACCTTATGTCTCAAGAACTTTTCAGTGACACATTAGAAAGTAAATGGGTGGATCTAGATCTGCTTGTTATTATTTGCTGCTTAGTCTTTTTCTTTGTGATAACGATATATAAAACATTATGCAAGATCATATAAAGTAATCCTTAGCTAACCCTTATGGACAAAAAGGATGCCCGTGCAAGCACATCCCAGAATGCTCAGTTGCCTCTGGCACTCCTCTTGTTTTAATGATAGTGTTTTTCTCACTTGCTAGAACTCTATGTGTTGATGGTGTCAACAATAAAGTCTTCATAAAAGAATTGCAGCAGCTTTAAAGTGCAACTCCTTGGCCCTTGCCTTGCAGAAAAATTGTTCCCTTCCTTTCTTCATTTTAACTCTGACCTTGAGTTTAAGTTCTTGGTTACAAGAGTCCACAGAAAAGCCTTGCCCCTTAATGCCTGATTGGCAGTGTCTTATTAGTGAGTGAGGGTTCTTGATGCCTACAGATCTCCATGGGAGTTACTGAAAATACTCAGCTGCTTAGGAACTAAACAAGCTGAAGTCAGGCCCGTGATCTCCATCCAGTTCTGTCATGAGATAACATTTCTCTCATTCCAGAGAGATTACTTCCCATTTCACAGAGCTAGAGTTATGGCACAACAGCAGAGAAGTGTTTTTCTGGGCACAAGTGGAAGAGAGTATAATTTTACTGTTTCCTGATTTTTGTATATTCGTTTGCAGACACCAAGGCTCCTCTTCAGGGTGGTCATTCAAATCTCTGTTCAACTTTAAGAAGAGATGTAAACTTAGTGAGCAAAACTTAAAGATTTCTGCTGAACAGGACTAAGTGGTTTACATCACAGCCCTTGTTCAAACTAACTCTCACACCTAGGGGGGCACTACTCCTGTACAGAAATTAGTCACAAAAGTAAATATTTTTTAGGATTAGCAGCTACATAAATAGTCTTCTCAATGGGATAGTTCACCCACTGGAAAAAAAAAGAAAAAGTAGAAAAAGCATGTCACAGAAGATAATAATTAGAGGGAAAAGAGTGTTTTTCTATTCATTTGGCTGGTTTGCTAATGAAAGGCAGTAAGTCATGAGCATCATTGAAACCTTTTTTTCCTATGTGTGTGTGTGTGCGCACTAAGCAAATTTTAACTGCTGGTATATGAGTGGTTTTAAGCAGTTTATAAAATTACTTATATAACTGATTTGAGTCATCTGAGCAAAATCTGATAATATTTTAGATGTCAGGGTGAGCCTTAATATCAACCACAACAATTGTTTTAAAATTCGAAAAAGAGGAAAAGAAAGGTGGCAGGTCTTAGGTTAGCACAAGAGGCTTCATTTCCTTGCCCATGTCCACGTCTACAGGGGCAGGCTGTGAAGATGATTACCATCAGGGGCTGCAGAAGGAGTTATGTCTCTGATACAGTGCACCTAAATTGTAGTAGTACCCCTGGAGGCTCTGCTGGGTGTGGGAAGCACAGACACGAGCTGGTGTGGGGAGGTGCTGTTGGTCTCAATGAAGATGTAGGTGCTTTTGCCAAGCTCAGATCTTTCAGGACAGCTTAGAGGGTGACAGGTGAGATCTAAGGGCCTCTTCAGCCAGCATCACCTGCTCTTACAATGTTTATGCAACCTCCCTTGCACACGTCTACAGCACAGCTTAACTACATAACAGGTGACGGCGTGGTCTGGGCCTCTGAACTACCCACAATCATTTAGCAATTGCACATATAGAAGTAAAACTTAAGGAAGAGAAATGTCTGTGTTTTGAAGTAAGGATTTCTGCTGACACTACAGAATTTGAAAGCACATTGTGCTCAATGAAAGTACTTGAACCTTGAAATAGAAATACAGACCTCTTAATTAATCTCTCTGTTATTCTATAAAGTGCAAAGAAAACTAATACAGAGAATTTTGCTGTTAATTACAAATGGAATTTGTGTGTGATTGTGTGGCGGGGAGGAGACTGTTGGACTAGGGCAACACAGTATTACACTTCCTACATAATTATGTAGGAGGGGTAGGTTTATTAGGCTGCAGTAAGTCATTATTTATGTGGATGGAATCTTTATTAGAAAACTACCTTTTAACGTTGCTCTTATTCAAGTTGAGGCACAATATTTCATCTAAATCCGTTCTTTCATGAATGTATACATAGGCTTGAGTTATCTTCCTTAAGGAGAAATTGACCATACAAAAAAAGTGGCATGCACTCTCTTTAATCTTTGCTGCTATGGATTTAGTTGTTCTGGGTCATTTTTCAATGCTCTGAACATTAAACTTGCATCCTTTTAAGGTGCTACTATTAAGGCTGGGAAATATATTTAAGGGCACCTCCTTTGTTTAGTTGGTCAACCTGTGAAGGCATTGTTTATTTTCTTTATTTTCATGTTGCCTACTGAGCCTTGAAGCACAAAAGGAGGATTTTCTTACTGCCCTCAAACAACCTCTCGTCTCCGAAGTTAAAGCGACAGGTCAGTGAAAGAGATCTGCTGGCTATCTCAAGTTTTTGGGTCATCATTCAGTGCTAATGGTTTTGCTGACATTGGCCGGGGTTTTCCACCAGTGATATTGCCTGAGCTGCACGTTGCAAATTCACACTTTAAACTTTTAGGACAACTACTTACACAACGTGAATCACATCTATGTATCACATGGTTACACAAACCTTCAAACAGTTCAGAAGCTGTTCTATAAGCTCCCCGAGCAAGGCAATAGTGGTATTTGCCTTTACCTCACTGATCTGCCCAATACATGCTCTGTGCCATCTAAAAGTCCCTGCCCACTTCTAGCCTTCATTTTCTGCACTGTTTTAGCCTCCTGAAAAGGGCACTCAAACAGATGTTTTTCAGGAACATATGGGTGCCCTGTGCTACTGTCACAATCTATTCTCTCCCTGAATGATAACTTCCATGACCCTGCTGCAGTCAACCCAGACCTTGGCAGTGTCTGAAAAGATGTGATTAACTGAAAAGATGTGACAATATAGTAATCAATTACCATGACAAAGGCTTCATCAAGTGAAAATATTTTGCCCTGTGCCAAGAGTCTGGGTAATGGATGATCCTGCAGTTTGGACCCAAATACAGAGGTCTCTTACCCTACCCTCATTCCTGTAACAAAGATGTGGTTCAGTGCTAAATCATATTTCTAATCTTTCTCTTTTTGTGAGCAGAATAACCCAGAAAATTCACTGACATCCTGCATTATTCCTTATTTGTTACTGAGGTTTATCCAAGAAAATGGAAGAAGCTTACCACTAGGGAAATATTACTCAAAGAAGATACACCAAAAGAGTCTTAATAAAGACTTCAAGCTTATAGCAGCCAGCTGCCACTCAGACTCCAGAAAGGTTGGCATGTCTTCTGTAGGAGAGGACCTATTTCCAGCCACTGGAGTCATGGTCATTAAATGGAACAGAGAATCACTGATGAAGGGGCCTATTGGCCAAGTACATAGCACTAAATAGGAACTCTTGCTGGAGTGAGATCTGTGATCAGCCTCAGCGTGACAGAAGTACAACAGAGACTGCCTAAACTGCACATGGGCCAGGCCATCTAAAACTTGCTTTGGGCTGGTGGCCATTCTTTGGCTGGAGAAGGCCCACAGCCACATGTGTAAGCCAGATTTTTCTTCCCTGGAAATATTAGGGTGAAAATACAGGATCCCTGCCTTCCTCTTTTGGGATCATGTATAAACTCTATAGCAACTTCCTTAAGTATCTACAGCGGTTGCTCATTCCTGAGGCAGGAACGTGTCCAAATCTAAGCAGGAGTGACTGGTCACAGCCTTATTTTCAATTTTACTCTGTTTATAACTCTGATACAAAACTTCTTTTCATCGGAAACTCTAAACCAAGTTAGTCTGTGAATGAAAGTGCTGCTTCAGAAAAGTCTTTCAAAATGTCTTCTCAGGAGTAATGCACAATGTTGAAGAGAAGTGCCTACACCACCTCGCACCTCTCTCCTATCCCTTGGACAAGAAGCTGACAGTGGATCTAGATGCTGATGTGAGGATGAGGTGTGTAAGAAGGATGCATGTCCTGCCTGTGCCGTAGAGCCTTTGAGAAGACGCGGTGTGCTTTGGAGTGGCAGGGCCTGGTGTTGTGGGTTATGCAGTGGAGTGAGGCCTGGTGTTGAGGGTTATGCCACAATGCCCTGTGGGACACAAACTGGTAGATTTAGGCAACCTTCACCAGGGACACTCAGGGATATGGTTCATCCAAGCCCTGGGGCATTGTTCCTGAATTTCCAGCCAGGAAGCACACAGGAACCCTGAAGAGCATTCCACAGACTGGGTATTGTTAGGGCATTTGGCTTTGAGGATACCCTCACAAGCGCTCTAAGGGGTCAGCTGGGGCACAGCCAGAGCCTGGGCTCCCAGCTCCCTTACGGGGCAGTGTCAGAACTCCCAAGTGACCAGCTAAAGGTCACAGAGCTGTTAGGGCTGTGGAACTGCTTCAAGAGTACACATTCTGGGCAAGCCAGCCTCTTTTTATCATCTCAAAATATGTGCCTGTCCCTCTTCCCCATCCTCTCAGCAGTGCTTTGTTCCAAATTACATTGCACAGTTTTGCACTGCATCTGATTTCTTGTCTTATCAGAATGTCTCACAGTCACAAATTCTATGATCTGTGTCTATTCCTCAGGATAACAATATAAAACAATCAAGGAGGGAAAAAATGGGTAAATGTAATGTGCCTTGTGAATGAAGTATAGGCAGAATGGGATGTGTGAATATTGCTTTTCTTCTGCCCCACAGGGGAGAAACTGGATTAATTCATCATTTTGGTTAAGCAGAGGAAGAGGGCACCATTAAATAAAGCTTAGAGGAAAGAGAATTAAAATGATAGGGCACAATCATTTTAATCACTTGGTCTCAGCTTCATAAAAAGAGGTGAAATTCCTTTTCATTGGTCTTCAGAGTGCCTGGATTTCATGCATGATTCTTCATCGACTTGTCTGCTGTACGTAATTAAAAAATGCGATTTTTTTTAATATGCCCTATATAACTCAATGAATGCTGTATTAAGAAAGATTTGCAGTGTTTGAGTATTCTTCTTCTATCGTTTGTTTACTGTTACCCTCCAAGAAAGTAACAATTATTGAAACAAGCACATAGATGCCAGACTAAGACAACCTCCTGTGCAACAATACCAGCTGTTCCTGACCTGAGAAACAGATCTGCTAGAATCAAGAAACACATTATTAAATAGAAGGGGGTGAGAAGGGAAAGGCACACAGAGTTCCAATGGAGAAAAAAAAAAGTGGATTGTTTGCAACAAATGAACAGTAAGGGAAGGAGCAGAGACAGGTTTCTTTAAACAGGCAATCCCTGTGCCCTGTCAGAAGAGGTGCAGTAGAACTCAGCCATTTCTAGTCCTTTGCCCTTCTCTTGAAACAAAGTGACAGCTACTGCTTTGTGACATTGCTTTACCAGGCACTAAACTGGGACATGGAAATAAAAGGATTAGTTATGCAGATGACATAGTTACACAGAAGCTGGCACAGCGGATGCTCCTTATGTGGGATATAATGTCAGAATGAATGTGTGAGCATCAGACTCTGAGTCTGGGTTGCTGCTGGCCTTCGTCTTTTGTTACTTGCCATCATGAATCTTCCTTTGGTTCTACACTGTCCTAAGGAAGTCTCTGAAAAGGAATTCTCAGTAAGAGGGCTGAACTGTACACAGTAACCACAAGTGGGAAAAGACAGACTATCCTGGTGTCCCTCCAGAAGAGAGGTGGGGAGCAGCAAGCTCTCAAAATCATTATCAGCCTCCCTTGCCTTCACACAAATGAAGCCAGTAGCTGCTATACACATAAAGTGTATCTGTATGAAAGCATTAAGTATTACTAGCAAGCAGATAAGTTTATGTGAAGTGTAGGCACTATTATGTTGTAAACAAAGCAAAACAAACAAAAAACAACCAAAAAAAACCCCCAAAAACCCTCTGGGATTTGAAAGCACAATGAGAAGGGGGCCTGGTTAATCATGAAGGACCAAAAATCTGTCTAGGGCTTAGTGAAGTACCCAGCAATCATTAGGTGACTCCTTTTGCTACTTTGGCAAGAGGTATCTAAGTGCTTAGCCAGAGTCAAACTAAGCAGGGACGACCACTGGGAGGAGGATTAAAATTCTTCCATCTGAGTTAGGGTGGGTCAGTGGGGTAAGGGAAGCCTTGGCTCTGGGTGGGGCCCCGGGCAGGCTTCGATCAAGCCCTGCACAGTTACTCAGGGTCTCATCATTGCACCTTGAAGTACAGAGAGCCAGTACTGAAAACCTGGGTGAGAAGGTCAGTCACATAGAACATTTGGCTGAAAGGTCTTAGGGATTTCATCTCAGGGTAAGGGGATTCACTGTGGGTTTTTCTCTTTGCTGTAATGTGTGTCAAATAAGTAAATGTTTCAATTATTTTAAGGTAAATAAAGACTCATCTTTCCTTTAACCTTAATCTGATTCATATCACTGCAAACTCAGGGTGAGGTGAGAAACCAAGGCACTAAGGTCTTGATCCCAAAATCCATCATTGTCAGTAGGAGTCTTCTCATTCATGTGGAATGATTTGTAATCAGGCCCTAAGCTGTTGTGTCTCTGTATACAAACACATCTCTGTATCTGTGTGAATATGTGCTAATGTGTGGATGTGTATAATGCTTTGTGTATGTGTGCATATATGTGTGTATTTACATACACATTCTCACTAACACAAATATATATTTAAGATTTACAGTTCTGGAAAACCTAGTGAATAATGTAAATGATTAAAGCAGATGCCTCGCAGAAAATATTGTTCAGACCCCCTCATTTAAATTCAGCCTCTTATTCACACTTGGTAATACATTCTGCCATATGAATTATGGATTCCTGTTTTTATCTCTCACACTACACATGAATGTTTGATAAAGATTGTTTCCAATAATATATTTTATCAAAATGATCATCTAAAATTCAGTCAGAAATTCTTTCCAGTAATTATGCATTGACTTAGCACTATGAAAATAGAAAAAAGGAAAAAAAAAAAGGGCAAGCCAAATTATATTATCATTGTTTTTCCTGAATATTTGTCCTAAATAAGACTAAGAGACTGACAGGATTTGCAGCCAAAATTCCTTGTTTATACTCCATCCAAATGGAGCCAAGGCAGCTACAGTATGTTATTCACACTTCTCTACAAATGCTTCAGTCTCCGTGCTTTGTCTTGTGAGGAAAAAGACTGCTTTTATGCTAAATTATTCGTAATGACTTTGTGAAGTGGATTAATATCCAGAAGGGGTCTGGATTCTCACTGGAGAAATATCAAATTTACCTCCTTGGGGAATCAGGATAGTCTTATTATAAGATTCCAAGGAAAGCACAAAAAAAATGTTACTGTCCACAGTAATTCAGTAATTTTTGCATTTATTTTCTTTTCCATGTGTAAAATTGCAGCTCCTGAAAAAAGGTCCAACTACAGAAAAACAAAACATACTTTCCCATTTTGGCTGGTAATCTGTGCCATAACTTAAAATGCTACCCAATCTTCCCCTTCGTTTGTGCAGGGTTTTCTTCAGTCTTGTCAGGCTGTGCATGGGTCATTTGTCCAGAAGGGAGTTTCTTTAGCTGTATCTTTATTCACAAGGAGGACAGCACGACAGAAGTGTATCTGCAGCTTGAAAAAGTAGCTGCTAAGGACCTGGCACCTACAGGGTGTGTGTTTGGGAATGGAGGGTTACTCGAGTTCCAGTCTAGTTTCATGCACTGACTTCCTACCAGGAGCTGGCATGCACAGGGATGCTCCTGGAGTGCATTTCCCATTTAGTTTCATTTAAACAGAATCCAGTGCTCTCCAAGAGCAAACCAAAGCTCAACAAATGGGGAAAACTGGAGGATTTTTTTCTAGAAGGACAAGCCTTGTCTCATCCAAAACACTAACATGAATACAGAAAAATTTAGCAGGTTTTGGATCAGTCCTCAGATAAGGCTGCCAGTTGTCCTTTTCTTTTTGAGAGAATTGAGTTAGGAGAGACTGAGGTACCCAGCAGGTGTAGTTCCTGGTGTGAACTTTCTGAGGAGGATGTATAATGATCAAGTGTACAGTGACTGGTCTTGACTGCAAGTTACTCTAGGTTGGGAGAAAACTTCTGGGAAATTGTCCATACTGACAGCACAGGCGTTCTGATTCTCTCTCTATATATATGTGCAGTGCAACAAGTTCAAAACCACTCCGTATCTTCTTAAGAACTAGAGGAACCCTGTACAAAGAAGGCTGTGTTTCCTCTCTAAAAAATTAGCAGTAATAATGGATTCATTTTTGCCTTTCTATCTGCTTTTCCTTCCTGCATGTATATCTGGAATAGCTTGCCCTCTTCGGCATATGGCCTGTGAGGAGATAAAAGCCAGTCTTCTTTACAGAAAGACACACTTCTTTTTCCGAGGGCAATTCCCATTCCTTCATTTCTATTGGCATGCATATTCTCTCAGTGTTATTTCTTTCGTGATTGTGTTGAAAGCTCAAAATGCAATGATAAGCAAAAGATTGATCCTAAATGGAGCAGTGCAATGTTGACAAATTTCAAACACATTTTATATAATATATCACATAAAGCATGCCAATATTAATCTGTCTTAGATACATATGTTCTCCATATTGCCAAAGATTTTGCCATCCCACAATCTTTCTTCACAATCAGTTCTCACATCATGCTACTACTCTAAGTGCTTTTGCCCTACACGGCTGGTGGGAAAATGCCACACAAGGACTGGCTTGTCCAAGCTCTCGTATGTAGACCACCCTCAAAATAGTGCTTTATATGGTGGAATGCAGAAATGAGTAACTGAAAATGTTTATAACTTAATATTACACATGACTTTTTCTGAAGAAGACAAAGTAAGAGAAGAGCACAAGTGCTCTATCTCTTGAGAAGTACTTTGCAGCATGGTATATGTGTACTTGTCAAACAAACAAATATTTATATCAAGTTGATGGGGATTTTTGTTTCTGTTTCTTGTTTTTCTTTTGAATTACTCTGTAGAGTCATTAAAGCCATATACATCTGCCACAGTAGAAAGAGAATGGTCTTTTACACCATGATGAAGTGTGAAGAATTATTCTAAATGTAAGAGGAATATGTTTTGTACCTGATAAGGGCTACGTCCTTAAGAACAGGGGACAACTTTTAGCAATAGGTGTCTCAACTTGGGTATCTCTATCCTATTCACCAATACTTCCACCACTTCTTTCCAAGGCACAAATCTCAGCGGAATCCAGCTGCCTAGTCAGACTTTCCCTCTTGTTTCCCTTGACTTTACACCTGAGGAACTCCCTGCTGCCAGGCTCCTTTGGGATAAGCAGGGTTGCGTAGACAGCCCGGTCGCTCTTCCTTCAGCAGCTGCTGCAGTGGGCAGTTGGAAACGTCTGAGGCAGGAACATGTGTCTAAGTGGTGCCAGAGTCCTGCTGACTCTCTGGATGCCGCTGCTCTGCTGTATGCTCAACTCTTTTCCCGCAGCATTCCGTTCGAAGCTCCATTATGGAAGCCATTAGCACCTTTCCATATAACAATCTGATGACAGGATTTCTGCCTGTGGTTTCCAGAGGCACGTCCTTCAGGGAGTGCCACGACTATCATAATGTTAGCAGATCTGTGTGTGAGCGTACACGTGTCTATCCATCTATTTAATAAATGCTACACATCAGTTACTCCAGCTAAGGGAATTATTCTGCCTCACATGGACATCACTGTGACATATTTCAAGGCAAAATACTGCATATTTGCAGTGTCAAGTCCTTTAAAAAAGACACTTTGTACTAGTTTTGGATTTCCATGGATTCAAGCCCAGACACCCTCAGCATCTCTTATGAAATAATTAAAGTATGAAAATACTTACAGGAATTGGTACTTTCACCTTGCAACCAAGAGAAATCATCACCTCTGCTTATACCAGATCTGCCCTAGTGTTCTTATGGGAAAACTTCGTATTAAATGATTCTTATGTTTTCTGAAGGCGTTATTGGCATTAATCAGATATATGCCAACGAATGCACGTAATGCCTAGGATGACAAAATCTTAAGGTCAATAAATACTTCAGTGACAACGTTAGTTGTATGTGAGTTTATGTATCTGAGTGAATGATTTGAATATACTCTGAAGTAGAGTTCACTGACAGGATAAAAAGGTCAGAACATTCTGTCTCTTGCATCTACTCTTTGTTGCATCACTGTATGTTTTCTTCTTTTATTTTGGAAATGAGTAAAATATTTTTGGTATCAGGCCAGGTCCGCAGGGTAACTCTTCCAGACCATTCCAAATAGCAGTAAAATAGAATTATGGAATATTACACCAAAAAGAATCTTGCCCTACACATCAGTAATTTATCTGCTATATTTTTTGCATCAGTAACCATAAGAAATCGTTATTGGTTCCTCTTCTACTGCATATTTGTTCTGTGGTTAAAGATGAGTTACTGCACAGTTTGGGTTAATGGAGGCATTCTCCCCTGAGACAGAAGTACACGCTGGCTTTAAGATGGGGATGGGTACTTTATTATGGTCTATGACTGATTTCAATGCTGCTTTATCATCTGCCAGCATGCACACACAAACTAATAAGCTATTCACTGCTTTTTGCCCCTGAGGGCACCTTTCAATAAGGCAGGTCATTGATTTTTACCACGAGGCACACAGGCCATGAGCCGCTCCCTGTATCGTTCTCTCCCCAGTGGTGCATTCTGCAGGGGAAACTGGTCATTTTAGTCACACACATTCACACGTGCAGTAGCCAGCCATAATCTAGCTCAGATGCCCAGATATTCACTTTGCCTCCGTTAGAAGAGCGATTTATATTAACCTCTTCTGCAATTCTGTCAGCATCATTTGTTTTCAAAATACTTCTGTGTAATGCTGAGGCCTTATACAATACGCAGAATATACCTTTTTAATCATTACAGCATGTTTCTGGTATATAAATCAGTAACTGATCATCACTGCCACTCTTTTAAGCCCAAAGACTCAATTGCAGTAATATATATAATCATGACCAGTGCCTTTTAGGTTACTTGTGTCTCTCTTAAGTCTTAGAGGGTGTCTCCTGTGGAATTCTATAGTGCTGCCTTAAAACTTTTTTCTGTTTTGTAGACCCAAGGTTCTTAAACTTTATGACTTGACTCATCCTATCTAAAATATGAAGCACAGTGTGGACCATTGTGGTTTTAATCACTGCCACTCTCTTCTGCTCTTGCTCTGATAATGTCTTTTAGATCCATCAATCAAGCTTCCTACAGCTGCCCAGACCAAAGGAACATGGGTGCTCAGCTGGTATCTTCAGAATAATTCAGATTTCGGTAGGCGCATTCTGATGTCCTGACGCTGAGTGTCTGCCCATCTCATAGGTATTTCCCACTTCATTTACCCTCCTCTTTAGCAAGCTGTCCTTAGGGAAATAACTGACATTCCAGCCAGTGTCTCCTCCCCAGCTGCGAAGATGCAAGGAAGGGAGCCAGTGCAGCACCTCATTTCCCCTCTCATCCCTTCTCCAGCCAAAGCAGCCAAGGCGAGGAAGGGCTGGTTCAGTACCTGGTACCACCGGGTGCTGGAGACCCTGAAAGCATCGTGGCCTAGCCAGGAAAGTGTCCTGTAATGGCCTTAAGCTATCTTAACTCCATCTGAAATCCTAGTGACAGTTCCCTCTGGGCCACTTAGGCACAGAATACTGTGCTATCCCAGAGGCTCCGCTTGCAGCGAAGTAGAGCAGTTTTTTAACAGTTTTAGTAGTACACAGAAAAAAGGCCTTAAAGCTATATAATTTGGATTATACATTTTTATCTGCTCTATATACAATATTTCACAGCATTTGTAGCCCATGTAAACTTTAAATAATCAGACGCATCATAGTTTAAAATATTTTAGGCAGTTTTCACAGCAGCAAATAAGAAAAAAAAAGAAAAGTTTTCTATGAGAAAAAGTCAATTATATTTCTGATGAAAATATAGAAACTAAATGTTGCAATGAGGTAATTCAAAACTTCTCATTAAGATCTTTCTGGAAATGTCTTAAAATACTTCTTAACACCCTTTCATATTATACCTTTGTGCTAAAAAGCCCACTAAAGAAAATAATTCTGAATGTCAAAATTACTGTAGGAAACAAGCTAGCATTTATTTTTCAGCTGTGTCTAAGCATTAATTAAGTAGCTTGATGAATTACAATTTCATACTATGCACAGCCTTGTTTAAAATTCAAAATGTAACCTGTATTAAAATCTACAGTATTCAGTTGAGAACTATACTGCCAGCTCTCCCTCGATAACACCAAATGCATTAAAACAAAGCAACTGCATCCAGTCTGGGTATACTGTGAACTCTGATGCCTGCTCTTCCACAGGGGGAGGGTTTTATGTGTTAAAATTAAGCACTGAAAATATGAAGATCATTGCATAATGAAAATTGTTTTTTACAACCGAGGGAAAGGCACTTTAAAGAGTATCAGGTTCATAATCTATTTGGAAATCTAGGCTGAAAAATGCCTGTGCAGTTAATTGGCACATGCGGTTGATCACAAGCATCTAAGCAGCCAACTGCACGTTCTGATGCTGTGAGGCTGTAAAATGTGTCTCTGCTCACTGCCATGTAAGTTGGCAACATATTTTTTATACAGACCTGACTGTGAATGTCTCCTACAGCATCGTATTATCAGACCAAATGGTCATCCTTGACCTCAAGAATTTAATAATTTTGCTGTTTAAGTAATGAAAATTTCAAGTTCTGCTTATCCAAGGTTAGAGAAGGGATACCTGTCTGGATGACAACTAGAAAATGAACATATTTTTGATAGTAGTATTGAGAACAGAGAAAGAAAAAATAATCAGAACTATCCCAGCCCATCAAACATCAGCAGAAATCTGCTTCTCCAAATATCAAAGGATCACTATTTCTTCTGACAGTGTCTCTGAGCAAAGCAGATAAACCTCTGACTGCTAATTAAACCATTGCAAAAAGCCCTTAAATGAAGCACCCCCATGCCTAACAACTCAAATCTCAAAGGCTTTCATAATTGAAAGTGGGAGAGATTAAATTAAGAAAATATTAGAGAGTTAATGAATGACAAAAAATGTTATTTGTTCTGTTTACAATGAAACAAAAGTCAAGGAGTTGTCTCCCCTAGCTGTGGGAGGGCATACATTTAAATACCTGCTAGAACATGCATTGTAAAGGAGCAACTGCACAGCCTCAGACCCACTGTCCAGCCAAACAAGTGTCCTGCATCCTGCGAGGACCAGCCTCGCCTTATTTTCTTCTTATTTTGTCTGAATTTACAGAAGAGCTGTTTAATTCTATACCAAGCTGTCCTTTAAGATCTGTCTGCAGGGATCTAGGAAAGGAAGCATTTGAAATTCATACATTTGGTCCTTCAGTTAGAACACGTGCCCTGGCTCCCCATCCTGCCTCTCCCATGTGCAGCAGGGTAAAAATGTGTCCTGTGGCTCTGACTGAGGTGTTCCATCCTTCCAAGCAGGTGTGCCATGTGCAGCTCCTGACTCAGAGCTGCTCCGCAGAGCTCAGTGCTGGGGGAAGGTCCAGATTCAGAGACCTCTTCTGAGGAAAATCTTTAATCCACTGCTGCAATGGAAGTGCCTTTCGTTAGGAATATTTCTAGTTGAGATGATAAATGAGTGGCCAATAAAACAGATCTTATTCCACAAGTCCTGCTGTTAGAAAAGCACAATGCAAAGACTGGCAGATGTCAGTCTCCTTTCTTCCGTATTCAAGAGGAAACACAGTGATGCAAACACAATTTACCCAAATACATAAATATATTGTTATTCCCAAACAGAGTGCTCCCTTCCTCCTTCCACAACATCACATAGTCTAACCGTGATCTCATTTTTTTCCTTTGTCTTTCTTAAGTGTCAATTTTGCCTCCTGTAAGTAAGTATCATCAGTTGGATCTTGCTAATGGAAAACATTTGTGTGAATTTAGGAAGGCCTTTGCTGCTATGACAGCACGCTTCACAATGAACATTTGTCAACACACTGCTGTTATTTCCTAAATATTTCCACCTCTCTGGGTGATTGTGTGTGTGTTTGGGGAATGTGGGAGCTTTGATTAAATGCCGTGGGTGAAACACTTGACTGAGCTGTCAAGCACGTGCCTAAGCAGGGACATGGTGAGTGTTCCAGTCTCATTTCTCACTTCTCCCAGTCCAGATGAAGCACGGGTTTAAGATTGTGCATCCTGCCCTTGCTGATAACATACTGCTCCCTCCTGTGCTGGAGCAAACCAAGTGACAGAGAGAAACGAGCCTCCCACTTGGATTTAATCCTCGTGGGGTGCATTTTGTGCACAGTTCCTTGGCCAGGGTGCTTTGTGAGCAAATGGTGGCCCCTACTAGATAAGCTCCTTTGACTGAAATTGCAATCAGTTTCCAAGGTCTACAGAAATGGCATTTGGATTGAGCTGGAGAAAGATTGGGTTTTATTCCTTTCCTTTCTTCCTTTCCCCTTCAAACAGCAACTGAGTACTCAGTGCAGTGGGTTTAACTTCACTGAGGATAAAACTGCTGGAGAAAATGGTCTCACCTGAACCGTTTACCATCAGTGAGCTTTCGGATCTCAGAGAAAACCTTTCCCTGCAGGTTGCAAAAGATGAAGGCAAACTCTTTAAGGATTACTCACTTATGAGGCTTCTGATGTCTGAGCCTGGAAAATGTGATCTATGACCAGTGGAAAGGGGGCAGAAGATTTTTATGGAAGTTCCAGAACTGCCTTTGCTGTAGACTATAATTGCCCTGTAATGACTATCCTAATATCACCTCCTTTTGCAGAGCTGTCTATTCTCTTAAAGGGAAAAAACTTCAGCTCACAGATAAAATACTTTGAAATGGGAAGCAACATTTATTTTCTGAAAACTGCTTTGCTTTTAAAACAAGGGATGTTTCAACATTTTTAAAACATACCTCCTCCTCCATAAAGTAACAGATTGTCTTCTGCCTTCCACTACTGGCATGGAATTGTCCTAGGCATCCGGTCTCTTGCACTGTCATAGAGATATTTTAGCAAGAAATAATCACTTATTCCTATGATGTATTTGAGTTTTCTATTACCAATTTGGAAATTTTCATGTCACATTATTGCAGTCAAAAATCCCTATGAGACTTTAGTGGAGGTATTTTATAGGTAGACATTAAGCCTCACAGAAATTCAATGTCAAGTTGTCAGATGTAAGGTAGGATTGCTCTCCTAATTTCAGAGAAGAGATGCTGATAAGAAGTTGGCCCCAGACCTAGAAAAGACCTGGTTTGTCCTATCCACCTGGCAGTACAGAACTCTCTCAGAAAGTATACATCTGAATGATGTGTCAAATTATTCTTCCATTTTTCTTGTGACAAAACTTCATCTGTTTTCCTGGATGATTATTACACAGTTGAACAAGTCTCACCAGTCCTGGTGACACTGATGAGAGCGTCACAATATTACACAGAAATTTCCCCTTTATCAACTCCATCAAACTATTTCTAGTAATATCTCTCTCAGCTACTTGAAGAATTCTACATTTGTCTTGCTGAACATCACCCTCAAACCCCGCAGCCTTTCCCTGGCAGTTGGGCTCAGTTAGCAGGCTTGGCTAGTTCCCAAGAGCCCCCCACACTGCCCCCACCCAGCCCGGGTGACAGCCCTGTCCCTGTGCCCTGGCGTGGCACGCTGATGGTGCTGCATTTGGCTGGGGTGGTTCATTCTCTTCCTAGCAGCCGGTATGGGCTGTTTTGGCTGTGTGCTTGAACCAGTGTTGATAATTCAGGGATGTTTTCCTTGCTGCTGAGGAGCATCAAACAGGGCCAAGACGTTTTCTCCTTCTGACCCCACGGGGGAAGAGGCTGGTAGTGCACAAGGAGTGGGTCAGGACAGCTGACCCCAGCTGACCCAAGGGATAGTCCAGACCGTGGGACATTGTGCTCACCACAGAAAGCTGCGGGAGGAAGGAGGAAGGGGGAAAGCCCAGAGTGCTGGCGTTTGCCTTCCCAAGCCACCGTTACGTGTGATGGAGCCCTGCTCTCCTGGGGGTGCTGAACACCTGCCTGCTCATGGGAAGCGGAGAATAAATTCCTTGCTCTGCTTTCCCTGTTAAATTGTCATTATTTCAACACACAGATTTTCTCACTTTTGCCCTTCTGATTCCCTCCCTCCCACCAGGGGGGAGTGAGTGAACAGCTGCCTGGAGCTGAGTTCTGGCTGAGGTTAAACCACAACACTGTGTTTGTTGCACTTTGTCTCTATGTAATAATGTTTGCTGTGTGGAAAATGTACCTGCAGGTAATCTCTGGAAGTAGCCCCATGTAATTAAACAACTGAAAATGATAAAGACAAATAAATTTAAAGGCACTTCTAGCCTTTGCTTCAAACACATGACTTCACTAATACTCTGAGCTTTCTGCTCAGAGAAATAGAGTTAAAACAGATCAAAAATGCTTGAAAATTAAATGAATCCAGGCTTTGCTGGGCAGGTGATAGAAGTGTGTGTTGCTGACTGAAAACTCAAAACATCTGCTTTGAGCAAACCAACTTTTGTGTTTCAGATTTAACAATAGCATAAAAAATATTTCAGCCTGTGAAATGGTGCATTTGGAGTAGGCTGCACGTCACATCCAAGCTGGTTTTTTTAGAGCAATGGTATACATTTTTGAAATATACATTTAGAAACTTTGTGTCAGTGCAGTACAGAACAGTTTGGGCACCTGTGGCACAAAGTGCAGTGCCTACTCTTACTAATGGATCCCAAATATGAAAGAGCGATCCATGCATCAGCAACAGGACGTTGTGATATATGGATGCTGAGGTAGGCACTATGCTGAAACTGATATATTGTTTTGTATAATTGTACCACCCCTCCGCTACAGTTCAAGAATAAAAGCTTTGTATCTCCTCTGGACAGTCATTTCCAACTAGTTTTCAAGTGTAACATCGAGCAGACGCCTAGAGGCAAGACCAGATCCCAAATCCTTCCCTTAACTGGGACACTGGAAAGAAACTTGAAGCATTTTTAAGAAAAAGTGCATCTCCTAAGAACTAATTGTTCTGATTTTTTTTTTCTGGCTTACAATGTCTCCAGTGACTTTAATTTGATGTTTTGACATGGTCCACTCACTGGGCTCTACTTTTTTTAAAAAATGAGACTGTTCATGAGACAGATTTTCCCAAAAACTTGCAGCTCTGCTTGGTAATAAGTCACCCTCAGATGAATATTTTTAATGATGAGCATCTGGCTAAATGACAGGCTATACAAAAGGCATATTAGGTCATCTTGTGCAACTCACTGGCAAATGTTACATTGCTCACTACAGGATATCTTCCAGCACTTTGTCCTACCATTCCTAAATTAGGAAATCATACTGGATTCCTTTACTTCTCTTAAGGGATTGTCTTATAGGTTAGTAAATCCTGCTGTTGGGAATTTTATTTTCCTAATATTCATGAACCCAAACAATATCTTAAGTAATTTGAAAATATTGAAAATTATTTTCCTATTGCAATTCTGTGATGCTGTAGAGTTGCAGTGCTTCCTTCTAGGATAGTAATTTTTATTGCAATATCACAATATTAAGGTACTACTTCTAATCCACCTGTACTAACTTTTGTCACTTTTCATGTTGTTAGATCAAATTAATGGAGATTTTGAAATCCAATTAGTAATCCTAGAGCCCTCTATACTGTGGTTCTCCAGAAGCCCTCCCTCTGTCTTTATTTCTTTTTCTTTTTTTTTCCCCCACAGATTTCACAGAATATTCTGATCATTACACTTTCCATTTTATAAGGCTCAAAAACTTAATCCTACTGGAAGTTTTGACTGATGTTAGTGAGGAAGGACTTCATGCACATGGTGGGCACTTTTGGAAATAGTCCCTGTCCCTTTCCTGATTGCGGAACAGGAGTGCTTTTTTCCCTGGTCCATGGTACCACTGTTCTCAACAGAATAATCCCTCTGGGCAGGGCTCTCCTTGTCATTTAGTTCAAGAGATTCTGACTGGTAACATAAGCACTGTACTGGGGTACTTTTTATCTTTGCCTCTGAGTGACTTATTTTTTTTAATTCTCACAGAGGAAAAGCCTTTTGCTTTTTCCTCATTTGCTTGTGATTTCATATTTCTTTTGTTTGTCAACTGACAGAATGGGAGAGTTCAAAATACTTTACTGGCTTGATAAAATACTGATAGTTTTGATCAAAACCAAAAGATCAAGCTGTTTGTGAAAGATGCATTTCAGAGCAGCTTTTTTAAGTTAGCGGCTCTAGCTGCCATTAATTCCAGCTGTTTATGTCATGGACATTAAATTTTCAGTGTAAGCATACTAGAGAAAAAAAGAAAAGAAAAAAGAAAAAAGGAAGTGTGCATTTACGAGGGACTCTGGCTCCTGAGAAGGTGAAGCCTTGCCCAGAAGGAAGGTGTGCTCTTTCTCCAATCCTAATGCCTCAGCCTATTTTTTTATATATTTACTGAGTTAGTTTTACTTTCCCTGGTGCTTTCTCTGTTTTATCAGTCCTACTTTTTGTTTTTTCATCTTTGCATAAAAATTAGCACCCACATTTTAGCTGATCTCCTGAACTGCAAAGCCCAAATGAGTTTGGAATGATATAAAATAGTTAAATAGTTTCTAATCAAGAGAAGGGAATAAAAGGTGCATGTAAATCTGTGTAGCTTCATGAAAGGAAATGAGGCTGTTGTGCATTCTATTTTTAAAAATTTTATTCTAATTTGAGTCTAGGTAGCAAAGTTCACCCTGAATTCATCCTTGAATTAAATCCTACGGATTTAAGAGCAGATTTCAGTCTGTATGTTTTTATAGTATATTGGTTTCTCATTTTAGTCATGAGGAACATTACGTGT
Organism: Callaeas wilsoni; assembly: GCA_013398955.1. NCBI lineage: Eukaryota > Metazoa > Chordata > Aves > Passeriformes > Callaeidae > Callaeas > Callaeas wilsoni. Next base: position 30,793 of record VWPU01017162.1, on the reverse strand, counting down.
CTCTTCCTTTCCCCCTTTATTTTACCTGCTCTAAATTCTGGTGGAACGATTCACTTGCCATCACAAGGAGTGTTTGACAGAACAAGATAAAGTTGTGCCAAGTTGTTGATGATATAGCGCTGTGCCAGATCATACAGCATTTCTACCTGTGGCCACATCTGCTACTTTCCCTTCCTGGTTCTGTTGGGAGACTTGTCATCTCTGGTTCGTTTTCTGTGATTATCATTAGGGCAGGATACATCTTTTCCTTCTCCCTCTTGAAAGCTTCGAGAATAGTTGCAAAAAAGGTTTTAAATTAGAGGTTACTAAATAGGAGTTAATTTTCCAGTAGTTTGAAATATGATTGATTTTATTTTTGAGCTTATTAGCAAGCCAGATCAACAATTTTTCATTCCTCATTTTTTAATTAATAGCTATACCACAATTTGAATCAGGTCTAGCTGGAAAAAAATCTGACTAACACCACTGAACAGTGCACCAAAGCCTGATAGTTCTCCCATTATACAAACCTATGTGTAAAAATGTCAGTCTTCCCAAACAAGTGCCCATGCTCTTTCTTCTGAAACTCAGTAGCTTAACTTCTGCAGGTCTCACGGGTGAAAGCACAGAAAATATGTTCAATGCATTCATAAAATATAGGCCTTTTGTTGTTTGGGGTTTTATTATTATTATTTAATTGGAGGAATTGAGCTTCTAAAATGTAGTAAGAATGGGGTCATTGGTAGGCTGACAAGCATCTGGCTTTATCTTCAAATGTATTCTCTTTTTTTTTCTTTTTTTGTTTCTTTCTTTTTGGAGCTAAAGGATTGCCTCTGCATTTTGGCTTACAAGACATCTGTGGCTTCTTAACCTGCCTATTTCCTGAAAAGATTTATGCATTTGTTTCATGCTGAATTCCACCCTGAAATGAAAGAGTCAATGAATCTTCACAAAATTAAGGAAGTCATTCCACAGAAAGACCAAATAGAATCTTTTAAATGCAAGTAATTTTTTCTGTATTAATATGGGTAAGAGGCACTATTATTAAAAAGGAGTAGCTTTCACATAATTTAAAAGAATATTAATATTGTGTAGATCAAAACCTTAAATTATTCTTTCATAGATGAATAACAGGGTATAAATTGTAGTCCATTTCTTTGTGCAATATCTGTAAAAATGGGATCTGGTATCTTAGGGTTTCCTGGGAATACAATCATGTATGTGTGTGCCATTTGCAGACATTGGTATAAACGTATTGATATAAATGACTACAAAAGGTGGAAGACAATGGGGAATGACATGCTACATGTCACAAACCATTCCAATCTTCTTGTGCTGTTTAAGTAATTTTAGTCTGTTTGTGTCCCTTGTGACATGGGGCCACTTCTTCCTCCTGGATTAACTCTACAGGGACAGCAAGTGAATGCAGAATTTGATATATGGTGTTTGAAGTGTTTCAATACAATTTAAAATATTAATTGGTTCATAATTTGCATTGATTTATAGTCTGATTACTTTGAAGGTCTTCTGAATTATGGCAGTCCTGGAATAATTAAAATAATACGCAACAGAGTGAATACAACAAGTGCCAATAAAATCAAGTAACCACCTTGCTGCTCCTCTGAAATGGAAGACATATGAAAACAATGTTAATTGCATAACTTCTTGATAAATTTTTTACAGAATTTGCACCATTCAAGACTAATCTTGAATACTGCAAAAGCTCATTTACAGTCTGTGACAGCACTGGGCAGCCTTATTCTAGAAATCATGAGAAAGTGTTAATTTAACATAAATCTAAGCTTTCAAAATAATTTAAGTGTAATCAGGGGTCCATAATGTAGAAATCATTGAGGATCATTTGTCATCATGTTAAAAAGAGACTAGGCAGAGAACAGAAGCACTGGTTGTCCCAGTGCCCTCCCTTTCACCCCAGCATCAAGCTCTTTTGCACATTAAGCTTCTTACAAGTCTTCTGATTTTTTAGCTGTTGGTCTTGTTATAAATATATCTCTGCTTTGCAACGTCACAGTGTTTGCTCTGTGCACTGGGCCTAGAGATTCAGGAAAGAACAAGGAAAAACTCCAGTTAGTGGCTGTGGGTGAAACATTGTCTGAAAGCACATTAGTTGTAATTATTAGTGCTCTCATTATTTTTATATATAGATATAAATTATATATTTTTATATAGATTTAGGAAATCCCCTGTAAACTGAGTACCTCAGACACCTTCCTCATCAGTTTAAAAAAAATTATTCTGTATTGTTACTGTATGATATGGCTAATAGAATTAAAGTTTTGAAAGTAGTTAGAGATGAAATAGGCCCTATAAATAGCTCAGTCATTCCTGCCACTCTAAAAATCTGTGACATCCTTTAGAGATCGTAAGGTAATGGGGAAGTGGAGCAATGGTCATGAGCAATTCAAATTCATGTTTCTCTTTGTCCAGCCATTGAAATCTAAACAATATGAAACTTCAGACTCCTGCTTTTATAAGCATGTTAAATGTAGATATTTTTGAAAAATTCACTATTAAATAAAGTGCCAGCAGATGGCATTGAAGAATATATGTCATCATTCCAGTTTCTTGTAGAAGGAACAAGGCTTCCTGTAACACAGATTTCTTCCTCCATGCATCTCCTAAACACTGTATGGAGTTCACTAAAGCACCCATTTTACAGCAGCTGGAGACCTGGTCTTAGGTGTAAGAAAACTTAAAAGGCTCTAAGCTCTTAGCTCTTTATATGCCAAAGTTTTGGATTATCCTGTCCCATGGAGACGGGCTGAGAGAGTTGGGGCTGTTCAACCTGGAGAACAGAAGGCTCCAGCAGACCTTCTAACACCTTCCAGTGCCTAAAGGGATCCTACAGGGAACCTGCACAGGTACTCTTGACAAAGTGACAGGACAAAGGGTAATGGCTCCAAGCTGAAAGAGGGTAGGTTTGGATTAGGTACCAGGGAGAAAGTCTTGACTGTGAGGGTGGCGAGGCACTGCAACAGGTTGCCCAGAGAAGTTTTGGTTGCCCCATGCCTGTCAGTGTTCATGGCAAAGCCCTGAGCAGCCTTGTCTAGCGGACGATGCCCCTGCCCATGGTGGGGGTTTTCAGTTAGATGACCAGTAAGGTCATCGAACCATCCTCTGATTCCAACTTACACCATTTTGCTGATTATGTGATCCTCTGGACTCAGCCATCAGATGGAACAGTCCTGACTGGATTGCCATCAGTAACCGAGAACCATCACAGTGGCACTGGTCTCTGTTGTTTGTAAGTGTCTGCCATGGTCGTGTGCTGTTGGTGCCACTGCCAGTGAATTAATTAATAGCTTTAATGTTCCTTTAATGGTGATTGCTGTAAACTATCCTTTTGCCATTTCTACTTTATGTTTGCAGGGTGAACATGAAGAAAGAAAAGGAAGGGAAAATAAGAATGTATAAGAAAAACAGAAGTTAGTGAGAAAAAAGAAATGTGGAAATAGAAGGTTGAAAGAGAAATGATACTGAGATCAAGAAGACTTAGTCAGAGATCTCACTTTGGTAATGAAAAGTGCCTGAGTTTTCATTTGGATTCGTCTTAGTTAGTAAAACTTAACAAAGCCAGATCTGTTTTGATTGCCTTTTGCAGTCTTTTGTGGTCCAGAGATGATGGGTGGAAGAGACATAAGATAACAGAAAATACAAAAAATAATTATGTTTCAAGAAAATAACATTGACGATATTTCCTTTTCATTTGTCTTTTTAGACTTTTTTCTTTCCTGTCCCCTAAATGTACATTTTTCTGTCTTGATTCTCTGAGTTTCAATTTTCTACCTTTTTTTCATGTTTTATATAGCTCTCTTTTTTTATTTGAATGTAAATAGATAAGATCTATATTTTCTCTTAGGTGTGTTTCTCCAGGTGAAAAGGTTTGTACAGCTGAACTTTGAAATCAATAGTAAGAGCTTCAAATATTCATCTCTCAGTAGGTGGTGAAGGTCTTAACAAACACTGCATATGAATCAAAGGCTATTTGGTTATGTTTACTGCTGTAATAAAATGACAATATCTGCTGGGTAGTTGTATAGTTTAATACTGACGTGTGATTTCTTCCTCCTTGTCCTGAATCTGACTGGTTTTGAAATGCCAAATCAAACACCCATCCAGTGAATATGCAAAGACGTGTCTGTCGCAGAAGCAGCTGCCTGCAGATTGCTTTACTTAAAGTGCTTTGAGAGGCGTGGTTGCCCAATGGGGAAACAGGCTACAGACTAATTAAGGAATGTCATGTTTCTTCTTCCTTGCCTTAAAATTCTCCATAGAATTTTTCGTTATTAAGCACTTCATAAGATCCCAAGCCTAAAGAACTCTGAAAACTTGCAAAAAGCTTTCTGCTGCAAGTTTTAATTAGAATACTTCCCATTCCAGCTCATGACAAAACAAATATGTGACCTCTGATTGGTCTTCATAATCACCTACCTATCTCAAATTAGTGGGGTTGATTTTAGATTGGTACAAAGAAGCTCTGATCTTTTTATTTTTTCCTAGTTTCCCTTGTGGTATTTTATAATAAAGTGAAGGAAACCCATGTAGTTACACAGCATTCATCAAGCAAAGTTGTGAAGTGTTGGATTTATTGTGGCTTTTCATAGTCACGGAAAACCAAGCTGGCATCTTTAATGCATTCACAGATGTCAGACATCTTGTGCAGAGAACCAACATACTGTAGTATGATTTACTTGGCAACAGAGTACAGCAAAAAAAGGGAAAGTAGTTTGGCTGTAGGATAGACAGTGGCTCTGAGTGTACCTCCTAGCCAAGCAGTCACATTGAGCTGATTGCGTTATCACAAATTCATCTTGCTCCCATTTGTCCCCCATTCCATCTCACACTGACTCCTCGTTTTCAGCACAGTCACCCAGTGACCTTTCTGTCCAATCTTGTCGTGCCAGCAGGGGTGAAATACTATGTTTTCACTGATTAAGCAAAAGCTTAATTAGAACACACACTTTTTTCCTTTTTTTGACCACATGTTGGAGGGGTGGGAAGAATTAAAGAAAAAAACCCATGAAAGCTTAAATAATGTTAGCTACATTTCTACTTATGGAAATATTAAGAAATAGTAGAGTTTACTCACTTCTAAGTCCCTCAGTGAGAAGATGAATAGAGCATAATCATCTATCATATTCATCTTCTTTTATTCATATTAGAAAATATTTTCTATACTGACACTTGGGTCTGCGGCTTAATTGCTCATCCTTCTGGCCCAAAGCACGCTTCTGCACACGGACAGCATTTCTGTCAAATCTCAGAGCCTCGGATTGTGCTTCACGTGTGACTGGCCTTGCGTTCCTCTGGTGCTGTATGCGTGTCTCAGGGCATTTGCCAGAGCGTCTGTGGGATATCTCACTTCCAGGGCTTGTGAGCCAGAAGCAGCTCAGCAGCCTGGCTGCGCACCAGCGGGACCGAGAGCACGGGAACGGCGGGCCACAGTCTTGTGGTGAATGAACCAACAAGGGGCCACAGAGCCCAGAAACAGAGGTTTGGTGGGCCGGTACCAAAGAGTAAAACCTCATTCTGTAAAGATGGCTTCTGCCTTTAAGTTCCTATGATTCCTGAGGGGTGGTTCTGCCTACAGCTGACAGACACCCCTTGTGTCCCCTAAGGGAAGGTGTCCTGACCTGTCCCACCTTTCTCCTCTTCCTATGGGTCCCTGCGGTGTCACCCGGCCCCCTTCCCTGTATCTGTTTAAAAAGCCCCTCAGTCTCTCATCTTGCCCCCTTCACATCCGGCTCCCTTTGAGGAAGATTAATAAAACCTTAGAACAACGGTTAAAAGGCCACCTCTGCTCATTTATTTCTGGCTGCGCCTGGGCTATCCACAAGCCCCAGGCCTGCTAGGCTCCGTGCCCTCCACCTCACGGGCTGCGAGGCTGGCAAGCGAGGCCCCGAGGTGCCACAGGGTGTTCTACCTTGGTGTGGGACACGCCTGTACCAAGCTGCTGCTATCTCAGCCCGGCCAGCATGCCGGCGCATTAATATACCACAGCACGGAGCTGCTGCTGAAGGCAGGACTGCTCCAGGGCCAAAGGCTTCCTCTCACGTCAGCAACAAACAGAACCCATCACTGCTGACTCTGGGGAGGTTGAAGGACTTTGTGTGCTGAAACCTCAGCCCTGAGAGCAGCCATGCTGAGAAACAATACTAGCCAGGACTAGATGGAATTTGCAGGTGTCCCCCATGACACCATTAGCACCCACAGAAGTTCGTAAGAACAGAACAGGCAAACATTGTCCACACACTCTCACAGCCTTCAGCAATTTGCAGTTCAGTCTTTCTGATATTAAATGTATTACTTTCCCATTCAATAGCCCTTTGTGGATTTTTCTTCTATGGGTTTATCAGTTGTTGAACAAATGTAAATTTTAGCTCCTATAATGCTCTGACTTCCACAACTATACTGCACAGCGCAGTAATATCTTTTCTTCTAAAATTTCTACCTGCTAGTTTCATTTGATGCACTGCAGCCCTTGTTTTGGAAAAAACAATGAATACTGATTCTGTATTTACTGTCTTCATTGCACTCATGTTCTAAACATCTCTACCATACACCCACTCAGCTGTCTTTCTTCCAGGTTGAAGAGCTGTAGTCACTACGTATATGAAAACCATACCACCCCTCAAACAATCTTTCTCTCTTTTTCAGTTCTATTCTGTGTCTGGTTTTAAGATGAGGAACTGAGAATTTGAAAGGTTTGAAAGAGTGACTTGGTGACTTGTTTTACATCCAGAGTCATACATTACATACAAACCCTAACAACCATAATACAAAATCAGGCATGAAAGTTGCAGTAGGAATGAGTAAACTGGTGTTATGACTTCTGGAATAAACCCACAGACTGTTACATCTTGGACTTGTTAATTTGTTTTTTCATGCTGTGCTATTTATGTAATTTTATGCTGTTTAAACTAAGCCTTTTTCTACCCTCTAATATCTCATATCTTAATTGCTTTAGTGCCTTTTTATTATTATTTCCATGTATATTTTCCACTCATTTTACCTTACAGGCAGAGGTCCAGAGTGCCTCCAGCACTGAGAGCTTTGTCTCCTTTTTTTCCTTTCAAAAGCAGTAAATATCTCATCAGTCCATAAAGGCCCTCCCACCTCAGAGCAGCTTGCTGTTTGTCCCTGCTCTTACCACCTTGTCTACAAAGAAACCTGTACAATTCAATTGGCTGGAATAAGGCAGTTGCCACTGACAGATTTTCCTTTAGGAAATACTGTGAGATGATTCTGATCTCACCAAAAAATGTACTAGAAGCAGCTTTTCTTCCACATATTCTAAAAGGAGTCAAAAATATAAAGCAACGGGTTTTTTCACAGTATCTAGGGAATTTAGGAGCAGAAATCCCACTAAGACATCAAAGAGGTTTGTCCTTAACTCCCTTGGATGCTTCTGAAGCTCCCATCCTCAAAGCTTGTCCTAGAAGGATTATAAGCACACCCCACAGTAGGAATGTGTTGTTCTGTTTAGCAGTCGTGCAGGAGAGAACTGCATTTGAACTGCATATGAACAGTCTCCCTTAAATCACTGCCTGCATCAAAAGATTGGCTCAAGCCCCTTCTTCCTCCTCCCTGTTCCCTCCCAAACTGCCCACGTCACAAGGGAGTATTTCTGGATACTTTGAAGGAGGACAGACCTAAAGAAGGTTTTCACCTGCTGCTTCACTTGCAGAAATGCAACCGGAATTATTTTACATGATGTAATTAAGCATTGTGACTGTACCTTCCCCACAAAAGGAGCAAACCTGGTAACACATAGTCTACAGTCTAAGAGGGATTTTTGCAGATGGGAAACTCAGACAGTGTGACTTAAGTGGTTCTCCCAAAGACAAAAAAAAAAAGAACAATGACTAGGGCATTAGCCTGAGCCTTGCCAATTTAACCCAGGGCCTTGTCAGATGTTTCTGAAAGTCCCTGTGTGCCTTAAATAGATAATTATATTTTTTCACAGCAATATGAGGTAATTGCATAAAAAGTTTAGAAATGCTCTAAACTGTTGTTCTGGCACACAGCTAAGAGGAGAACAAGAGAAGTCAGACCAGAAATTTCCTGACTTGTGGATGATTAGCATAACTAAGTTATCCCTCTTCCCTCCCTCACTGTAATTACTGGTGTGACTTATCACATATGATGCAATTCCTTTGCTATTGACATAGAGCTTAAGCTCAGGCACTTTCTTGGGGTAAACTTGATGTTTGAAAAGGCTTTCCTCCATCTTCCCCTTTTTGATAGGAAAATGAGAGTGCAGAGAATGGAAATGCTGAGCTCTCGTGCAGTGACGCTTATGTTGTCTCAAAAATGCTGTCTTTACGAGCTGATAAAAAAGCTTCAATAAGGAAAACCAAACAAAGGATCTAATAGTTCTTGGCTGTTTAGAGGAAAGAAAAGCAGGGGAATGTGAAGGAAAAATAATAATAATGCAACCTTCCATTTTCTAACATGGACAGTTGGCAATACTGTGCTTTTCCAATTAAGATGATAGCATCTGGACTACTGTAATCCTTAAGGTTGTAAACTGTGTCATGTTGCCCAGAGTGGATTCATCAGTCAGCTGGCAATAATTTATATGATTAAAAAGAAAGGCAGTGCCCATAATTTTACTGTAGGGTGGCTGTGTTGTCTTTTGGGGTTTTTTTTTGTCTGTGGAAAATAATTTGTCTAAAGAACTGTACTGAAAGAAAAAACCTGCAGCAAAATTAACAACACATCTTCCTTTGTCTTCTCTTCCCTGCTTCTGAATATCTAGTATAAAAGAACCAAGCCGAGGGTTTAATGATTTTAAGATAAATTTTTTTCCCACTAGATTAGATTATTTTTTATTCTGGAGTTTATTCCTACAGTGCTGTTCAGGCTAGCTGCAGAGCGGGGAGAGAAGCATGCAGCTTTAGAAGGGAAGGCTGGTACGGCAGATGGGGCTGTGCGACAGCTGCCACCAAGACAGGTAGGGCAGGGGACAGAAGAGGGTAAAAAGAATCAGCAGACCAAGGGGCTGGGAAACCCTCAGCAGCAGTGAGAAGGAGTTAGGAAGCTGCATCTTAAAAGAAACAAAGAGAAACTGAAATGATTTTCACTGAGTCGTTTTCCTTAGTCCTTTCTCTGGCATCCAGCTCAATGTTTGGATTAGTAATGCTGTTACCCTGCAAATGCATAATAGTGGCTGCAAAGAAAGAACTGCTCTTTTAGAAGCAGATAGTTTGGTGTTCTTTGTTTGAAAAATTAGAATGAATTTGTCAGTAATTTCAACATTTCTGTGAGATTATGAAGTTTCTTTTCATTTCCTCCACATCATTTGTACGAGGAGTTCAGAACTAGGGTTCTTGTCTGAAGAACTTGCCTGCTGAGTCAGGTTTTCTGAGGTACATTGAGACTGCTTAAATGCAAAGAAAGACTTGCTGGAAAGAAATTGAGAGCTCTCTTGGAGCTAACAAACCTTCTATCACACAAGTTCCTTGTTTGAGCCTTGTGTAAGGATTCACACCTGTGCTGAAATGGGAATGCTGAACACCTGTGCTGAGTAGGTAGAAGAGGTTATAAAAGCAGGGGAAAGAGTAAACAAGCTTTTCATAACTTCAGGATTCAGGTGAGCAGGGGCTTCTGAAAAGTTCTTTCTAAATATTTGTTTCTTTTTGTTTTAGTGTTTTTTGTTGGTTGGCTTTTTTATCCTGTGTTTGTAATATGGGATAAAATTCTAAACATTTTTCCCAAGCTGTTGGCTTGTACAGGTTCCAGGTTGTTCCTTGCTTTCCTTAGTGAGCCCTGGTACTTTTTCTTGGTTTGTGTAGCTCCCTCCCTTCACAACTGGAAACAGGAGTAATCACAAAGAGGAAAAATGGTGATTTTCATGGTAGGCTGTAAGTGTCAGCTGGTGCCCTGCTCTGGCAATTTCTGTCTGACCCATTCCTATATATCCAAGAAAGGCCAGTTTGCACCCCTCATTTTTCCCCTAATAGATTCAGTACCAATGGCAAGCTGACTGTGTGTTATCCTTAACAGATTTCTATAAATACTGTTATATATGTTTGTAAATAAAGAGTGATTTGAATGCACAGGATAAGTTATCATCACAACCACTGTTCTGATGCTTATGATTTTAAGTGAGTAGCTTCTCTGTAACAGCAGCATGAGAGAGAGCTGGAATTTGCCAGGAAGTGAGGAGTTTTTTCTTTAATTGTGAAAAACACAATTGCACCTGAGCTTTGATTTAGTTTGCAGAGGTGTATTGAGATCCTATGATCTTATATGAGCCCAAAACAATGCATAAAATGTCTTCCTATCAAGACAATTTTCTTGAAGCTACTCAGGGACTTGCAATATTCACTTAAACAAATGATTTTGAAAAATGCAGTAAACTCTTAGCTTTGTCCTCAGAAGCAGCCTGAAAAAGTTAGATAAAATCATGATTTAATATCCTTTGATGCAACAGACATATTTAATGGAAGGGCATGGCTAGCCTTCTCTCCAGTAAGGCAATGCCAGATTCAGTGAATCAACTCCAGCCTTTAGAAGAAGGTTTTTCTCAAGGAAGAGGTTAATATTCTCTTCATTGTGTCATAGAGGCACAGTAGACTTGCCATGAACTTTGTAGATTGTGGGTGATGCTTCACTAGAATAGAGATGAAGATTCTTTTTCAGTTTGATCTTTCAGTTTCCCACCTCCAAGAGCCACCAGGAGAGGACCTGTGCAGCATCCACAAGGTTTTGTGTTGGTTTTGGATGAGTGAACTGCAAGTGGCTCTATGCCCTTGGTTTTATCACGGTTCTTTAGATGTGAATTGACAGCGTCAAAGTGACTTGCATTAATCTTTGTCACTCGCTGGGTACCCCAGCTTCATTGCTAATCTCAGTGTATTTACAATTTGAATTAGTTTATTATTAGAAGATGAATCAAGATGACTACCAAACTCCTGCTAATCTCTCCCCCTCATCTCCCTGCCACTGAAAGCAACCCAGGTACCTTTTTAGGTGATTTTTAGCTAACAACCTGTGAAGTTTCCTTTTGGTGTAGCTGGGAATGTGTAAATGGATGGGGATTACCTGAAAATGCTGCTAATGAATTAGTATATGTAATGCTCAAAAAAGCTTAGGCACACAATCACACAGGTCTGTAAAAGAAAATCCATGGGTTGTTTAAGAGCAAGGAGCAATCTGTGCTTATGAAGTCACACCGTGCAGACTTACTGGCAGCAGTATTTGCCTTGCCAGTAGTAACTGCAGATTCCCAGGCAGGCTTATCCGGCAGGGCAGGTGTGGGGCACAGTCTGCTGTGGGAAGCATCTCCTGGGCACCAACAGCACCACGTCGGTTTGCTGAAGGCCTGCATTCCTCTGGAGAACTAAGCCAGGCTCTTACATAGGTGCATAGCCTTGCAAGTGCCCCCTTGACCTCAGAGAAGAGGAACTGATGCTCGAGTAGAGAAAATCACAGAATCACACCAAATATTCTGAATTGGAAGGGACCCACAAGGATCATTGACTCCGACTCTGAAGTGAATGACCCGCACAGGGATCAAATGCTCAACCTTGGCACTGTTAGCACCAGGCTCTGACCACTGGGCCCATGCAGAGCCTAGCTGTCCCTGCTGTGTGATGGGGAAAAGGAGGAAAGGAGCTTCTCATAATATTTCATTGGTTTGGGAGGCATTTAAGTACCTTTTTTTCTAGTGAAATAAATAGCTCCAGCTGCTACACCTTGTGTTGGGTATCTGCTGCTTCTGACCATGAAAGAGAGGTAGAAGCTGTAGGAAATGGCTGGATAACCTCTGCTTTTGAAGGCAGAGCTATAAACTGCAGGGGCAAATTAGACAGGAGTATAATATCTTACACTGAGACATGATTCTTGTTATTAATCAGTGATTAAATAACAGTTTAGCCGTATAAATTCCTCCTACTTTCAAAGCACAAAAGAGCTGCACTCATTTACTCCAGCCAAGAATTTGATATAATAATTTTGGGAAGCTTCCTGTTTCTTTCATGTTCACAAGAGTTCTGTGTTATGTAAAGAGACTGTGGCATGAATGTTACCTGGCCCAATTTCTGTGTGTAATTAATTGACTTAGCTTTTTTCTCTGTATGCAATTCCACACAAAAAGGATGTTTTAAATCACAGCCAATTGCTGAGAAAACTTTCAAGAAATCTTTTATTAAAAAAATAAGGTCCTAAATATTCAGTTTTCTTTTATTCCCACATTATACAACTGTAAAGTTTTTAAGCAAGCAATATGGTATTTTTCTACTGAGCCTTCTAGTCTCAAGCTTTCTTTTTATTCCAGAAATATCAGATACTCTACACCACTTGTTCTATAATAATCTAATCTTGCATACTTTATTAAAACTTCTTCTTGGGATACTTTTGTCCAACAAATGCAGCCCAAAGGCATCTATATGGGGATAGTTCTTAAAAAAAAAAAAAAAAGAAAAGAACACTTAGGGATGAAAGGTACTTTATGGAGTGCATAAATATTACATATAGGTCTTCAAATGTTGCTTGGCTGAGCCTTTGATAGAATACCTAGGATACTTTTCCTAGAATGACAGTGTCATGAAGTCGTTTGAGTAGTAATTTGTTTGGAGCAATACCTGTGACTTCTGGCATGTGCTGGAAATTTTAATTCAGGTTCACATATGTTGAGAATAAACACTTGAAATCACTAGGCTGGTAAAATATATAAGCTACATTTTATAACTTTGAGTTGAGTGAAGTTGCAGTATCAGCAGAGGCGTATTTTGCATCGCAATAAAAATGGTCTCTTTAGAGAAAGTCTCCGTTTGTATAGAGAGGAAATTTTCTGGGATTTCTTTTCAAAATGCTGATTGGAAGACAAGAGGCGTCTTCATCAAAGGGGAAAACTTGAAGAGAAAAGAAAAATAAAAGGGGCAAACGTTTGAGTTTTGAAGGCTAGGTACTGGATCAAGGCAAGAGAATGATGGAGGTAGGATATAAAAACAATGCAAGCTGGGAAAGGGAAAATGATGCAGAAAACAGCATAACAAAAAATGGAGAGTAAGATTAAGAAAAAGAGTAGAGTTAGCAGGAGAAAAAGCATTAAAGCAGTGCTGGAATTAGGCCAGTGCTGGACTGTGGCTATTCACAAAAGAACCGTGACAGCTCTTGTAATGAGGGTCAGGCTAATTGAAATTTGTCCCTTTCCAATTCTGATGGTTAAATTCCAGTACCGATGTGGGAAACACACAGAAAAAAGCAGAATGAGGAAGCTCTCCAGCATGATTAGGAACACGCTTGTAATACCCAATATAAAAGGAGAAGAATATAATTTTTCCAAACTCTTGTTTCTTTCTTTGCAGCACACAGTGAATTATCACTAACATGGAACATAAATGGAATTCAGTCAAGTTCCAACTTTAAACACCGGGTCTGAGGAGACTTCTTAAATGTAAGTCATTTGGATATGAATATATACATTATTAAAGCTTTTTCCACGTTCAAAAAATAAATGTTCTGATTTGGGGGCAAATAAACTGAATTCTTTGTGTGTTGCTAAATAGCTGAATGTACATTTTAAATAGGAAGCTTAGTGCAGGCTGTACAGGATCATGGCAGATTCTTCTTTACAGGGTCTCCTGTAATTAATATTATCAGTTATATAAAAGAGGAAGCTATTTATTGTGCAAGGTCTGCAGCTAACTATTTGTACTAGGAGATCTGATCCTTCTGGTCTATTTTAACCATCATTAAATCAAGGAAGGAAATAGGTAAGGCAAAGGATCCTTAACTTTTTCCAAAGCAGTCTTCTCTTATGTAAATTAGGTCAATAATTTTTAAGAGCGAAGTACAGTTTTAAATGTAAGGCTAGAAGAAATTCTTTAAATAACCATTTTTTACATAAACCTAGTGTATTGGGAATGTAACCATACAGAGTAAAATACATGCTCAGTATTTTTTTATATATGGTGGGAAATACTTCTCAACACACAGATTTATGGGACATACTTCTTGTGTTTCACTTGTACCAATTTAAGGGAGAGGCAACTCTGCTGAGGCAATGCTGATGCAAAATCCGCTGAGGATCTGCCCAAGTGGTGAGGGGCGTGATTCAGCCAAGTGTGTAAACACATGCTTAAATTCATTCCCACTCACAGCATATGCTTACATGTGCTATTGCTTCACTCTCACACACGGTTTATGTCAGCTATAGCATAGTCCAAAACTGTAATATCCGTAATTTCAGAAGGAATGCGGAGCTGTAGGCTGTGGGAGTAAACGTGTTCTCATCGGCTCCTGGGCCCTGCACTGTTGTGGTGAATAAACCAAACACAAGAATAACCAGGGGGCCGCACAGCCCAGAAAAAGAGGTTTGGTGGGCTGGTTCCAAAGAGTAAAACCCCCCTCTGTGAGGATGGCTTCTGCCTTTGAATTCCTGTGAAAGCAGGTCCTAAGCAAAGGTAACCAGACCTGTCCCACCCTTCCCCTCTTCCTCTAGGTCCCTGCTATGTCATCCCTGCCCCATCCCCTGTATCCCTTTTAAGCCCACTCAGTCTACTATCTTGTTCTCATCGTTTTCTGGTCCCCTTTGAGGGAGTTTCTACAATAAACCCTTGGAATACCGGCTGAAGGGCCACCTCTGCTCATTTGTTTCTGGTCACACCTGGGCTATCCACAAGCCCCAGGCACGCTGGACTCCGTGCCCTCCACCGCCCGGGCTGGGAGCTGGCTAGCGAGGCACCGAGGTGCCACAGGGGGCTCTCCCTTTGTGTTGGGCTGGGAGGCTGGCTAGTGAGGCACCGGGGTGCCCCAGGGTGCTCTCCCTTTGTGCTGGGCACTCCTAGCCAAGCTGCTGCCTTCTCACCCGGCCAGCGCGCCGGTGTACTACTATACTGCACATGGAGTGAAGTGCTGCTTGTGTCTGCACTGGGCCAAAGGCACATCCTCAGAGCTGTTGTGAGAAGCCTTTCCCAGCACCAAGAAGGGCTTTCTGTAGCTGGATAAGGTGTTTTCATCTTGAATTCTTTTGGAATCTCTTTTTGTATTTAGTAAAATCCAGCTATTCTGTTAATGTGCTTAGATAATATAGTGATTGGCACCTTAGAAATGCTTTAGATAGACAGATAAAAGGATTCCAAATGCATCCTTTGTGAATTTTTAATAAAAGATTTTGCATTGTCCGGTGATGAAAACAAATCATCTGTGGAAAGACAAAACTGTTTTCCATTAGTATCATTCACTGAGGATGTTTGTATATGTTTGGTGTCTGATAGCATCTTAAACTTAATCATTTTGCCATTTCTGGTGACAAGATATGTCAGTTGACAAGCACTTGTACTTTGTATCTGCCTCTTTTGTCTTTTTTTTCCCAAGCTTCAAGGGCTGTGCTGTATTTTTCACACAATGATGCAATTGATGAGTAGGTGAAGTTTTCTGACAGTAAATTTTTTCTTTACAAACAATACACAAGTTCTGGATTTATTTCAAATTCCAGAGAAACCAAAAAACTGGTGAAAATTTATTTCCTTCAAGTTTTTCAGCCAGGGTTAGACCAAGGAAACCTCTGTATCACAGATCTTTTGGGGATCCAGTACCAACAATCACTCTGACTGGACCTGACCTTGCTTTGATTTTCATTTTGCTGCACTGACATGCCTCCTCTTCCCAAAATTATGTGTTACTAAACTATTTACAGAATCATATCATAGAATAGTTTGGGTTGGACGGGACCTTCAATATCATCTCGTTATCCTAATACTAATGGTGAGGAGGAATTTTATGAGTGTTCAGTGTGCAGTGACAAATAGTATATTTTATAAATTAATTTCAAGTTAATGCTAAATTATCATGGAATTACGTACTACATACACTTTACTACTAAAAGAGTTCATCATGTTTAATGTTATTACAGTGAACACCAAAGGAATTAATAATGATTTGCACTTCTAGTAGAGTGGTACCAATGTAGAGAAAAGAAGGTTAGCCTAATTAAATTCCACAAACTACTTTAGGGCTCTGCCGTATTGTGGAGGCTGTTTTTTATGTTAATTAATTCTGAATGAAAGGTTTCTGAAGTGTTTTAATATTGTTCAAAGAGGTATCAGGAAGTATTTTGAATTTTTTTTTTTTTTTGCCCAGTATACTTTGACCAAGCAAGCATCATCCCTTCCATGATGAGCTCCTTCATGCTGTATAAATTATAGTAAATAATAATCAACTGAACATTCTAGTATTTTATTGTGAGATAGAGCTGAAGTTGGGTGAGGATATTGCTGCATTCTGACAAAACACGACTTGGTGAGCAAACCTCAGGGCTAGAAATCCAGTTCACTTTCTTGCAGCACACAGAGTTGCTGGACAATGCATTATGGACTTAACTCCCCTTTGGAATTGCTTACTGTCCTCATTCCTAGGGTTCCACAAAAACAAATGCTGCACCACAGTTGGCTTAGATTCTAGTTTCCACACATCTGACATTCTGATGATCTAGTGTTGTAGTTCAAAGGGTGAAAGGGTACATTTTTGCATGTTATTTGCTTTCTGGTTCTTTTTAATTGTCATAAAGCACAGAGGTAGACGGCATCTATTGGTAGCATTTTGGTGACCTGCCTAGTTCCTTTTCAGCTTCCCTTACTGTTGTTGAGTAATACAAATATTTCAGACTGGGATTTGCACCAAAAAAAATAGCTGCGAAAAAACAAATATGAAAATTTACTTTGCCTCTCCTCCTACTGAAATTCTTGGAAATGTTTTTACTTTTAGCCTTCTAATAGACCTGACTGGCAATCCTATTCAAGCTGGATTTTTCAAACCCCAATTCCCTTAAGCACATGCTTCACATGTTAGGCATGTGTTTAAATTCTCTTGATTTAGTGTCATATACTTAAGGGCATTGCTGAATAAAGAAGGGCATGAGCATGTACTTAAATGCTTTGCTGATCAAAGGAACAAACCTTTTGATTTGATCTACATTTAATGCAAGTTAGATCACCTATCCAGTAGTCAAGAATTTGCTAAATGTCTCTACTAAAGACAGTTCTTGATTAAGCTGTGTTCTTCTGGCCATGGAAATAGGAAGGGCTGCATAACACAGCACATTTCTTAATTTTTTTTCATGACATTGGTTGTAAATTACATTTTTCAAGTGCTGTATTCTCACTGCAAATAAAAGAAGGGATCAAGATAGTAAAAATGAAAAGAGAAAAGAGGGGTTTGGTTGTTAAAGACATATATTCAGTCAAAAACCAGAATGATTCGATATGGTTTATGTTCTTAATATTTTTTCTTTTTATATACAATACAGTATGTATCGCATCTCTTCCTCCTTACACTAAAAATTTATATTCAGGATACTCTAATGAAGTACATCTTGAGTCTCCTTTTCATGGCTAATGAGGAGACAACAAGAATTTGACTAATACTAGTACAATTACTGGAGCAGTGAAGCGTGCATCTCTGATTAGACGTGATAATTTGCAAGGCTGGGCTCTTCACATTAAGTTTGCAAACAGTTTAAAAATCACTTCCTCTATTTATCCAGCTAATCTCTGTTTAATGGCTCCAGACCTGACAAAAAAAGAGAGAAAATGTCTCTTAAAACCCTATACTTCATTTATGAAGCTTGTATGTAGAGGAGCAGTGTAATTGATAGTAAATTTTTTCCAGAACACTTTTAGATGAAGCCATGCAGCTGAATTTTTACTATGCAGTGGTATTTTTATTATTCCTATAATACTCAGTCTCCTTTACATAGAGCTTTGTTGTCTTTGTCCAGGTTTAGACATATATTCCTATTTATTTTTGGCTCTTTTGATTTCTTTCTAATTTGCCTTTTGAATTAAATATTTGATAATCCATAGACTATGAATATTTTTGTTGGATTTGCTTATTTTTTTTCAGAAAAGGTTGGTAGAGTGACTGGTGATGGTGCTGTTAGGGAAGTCTTCATCAGTCATCAGCATCTTGGACAGGCGGGTTTTAAAAGGAATCAGGCATGCACCATTCCAGATTTTCGAAATATTCCTTCATCTTTGAGGCCTCTGTTCACCATTTGGACTTGAAGCAAAGCTGCCTGAAACAACAGGAACTATGATTAGAATTCTTGATGAATTTAATTAAGCAAATAGAAGCAACTCTTGCTGTCAGTAGGTGGCACTTGTCCTGAGGCAGGAGTGAGACGATATTTAAAAATGACAGCCAGCAGTTTCAGTTAGGCCTAAAAATGGATGCCTTCATGCAAAACTCTGTCCCAGAACACATCACTTACAGAAATAACATATTCTAGGTGTGACTGCAGAGAAAGAACTTCCATTAGAGGATTTACCTGAGTTTGCCAAGTCACTTGGCACACCCATCCCTGGACCAAGTGCCACTGTATTGTCTCCGTATCGCACAGTGGCATTGCACGATTGCAGTTTCTTTTAGGATCCTCTAAAACTGAGTAGAAACAGATTCAAAACCAATATACTGTCATAGGAAAGTAGAAAGGATTCAAGACTGTGACTCCCACTGATATTTTCTGGAGTTTTACCTAAAATGTGTAAAAGCAGAAGTATGGAAAGAGGATCAAATGCTTAGCCTGTTGTTTTGTACGTATTTATTTGCTTATATAGCTTCCAGAGAGCATGATCAGCTTTGTCTAAAGTATCTTGTTAAAGATGGGCTCTGGGATTTCCCTGTCTATTTTAGTAAGAGATACCTTTTTGTTTCCGCTGAAAAGCAGCAGTTGTTGCAAGGATTGTGTGGAACAGACAGAACATTTGCATCAACTTCCTTCTGGACCTACGGAAGTTATTTGTGTCAGAGAGGCGGGAATCCTTAGAGAAGTTTTGACAGACTGCATGGAAAAGACAACTTTAAATACTGAGGGCATCTGAATCTTTCTCCTCTTCCAGATGCAAGAGAGATAAAACCAGAAATTTGTGAGGTTTAGGTCTTGGGGATGGCAGTTTCTGAAACTGATCTGAATTCCCAGTGGCAGAGCATCCTCCCTGAAGACTAAGATAGAAGGGTGGAGGCAGTGCAAGATGACATCACCTCTTGCTGTTGCTAATGTGATGGAAGATTGCCAATGCAGCTTCAGAAATGGAAAAAGCAGAAAAAGGATTTTCTTCACTTTTGCCCCGCAGTCTCTACTGGTGGTCCTTACATGGCCAACTGTCTGATTTCACTCTTTCCCATTACAAAGTAATGGATTAAGGACCAGGAGGTAGTATTTGAATGTGCTATCTCTTCATAGAAATCATAATTTTTTTAAAAAATTGGCTCATTCTGCCTAGAACTGGAACTAAGGAAGACCTTTCTCAATGAGGAAAAATTGAGTAGAAATTGCACTATGATCAGGGCTAGCAGTACGTGTTCCTTGTTCCTTATGCTATTTAGAGCTCTTGTTCTTGAACCTGTGCAAGTGCTCCATATAATTGATATTACTTTGTAATAACAAGTTTCCTGCTTCTAATCACAGCAGCAGCACTGGGAAACAAAGGACTGCTTTTGCTCTTGCTCAGTGCCCTGGAAAGCAGCTTATCCTCCCACGAGTGAAGGTGAGGAACTGCAGTGTTTTCATGCAGTTGGACTGTACTTGTGATCAGTGAAAAGCTTCCTCACCATCACCCAGCGAGTAGTTCCAAGCAGGCATCCAGTACTGTCTGTAATCTCCAAAGCTGCCTGTTAAGCTTTGAGGAGAATTACCAAGTTACTTTTTCCTCCTCCCTGTGCCTTAAGACAGGACACACAGCATTGGAAGGGTGGAGCTACTCAGTCTCCAGCTGCCTGTTGTCGTTGGGGTGTTCTGTGCTGGGATAGAGCATTTAGGAGCCATTAAGGCCACAATAGATTTTTAGGACATGTTTACTTACAAACAGGTTAATGTTAATGCAATTAAGTGATAAAAAGACAGAAGCAACAAAATCAGTCATTAACCTTAAATTTCGAGGTTGTTGGTTCCAGCTCATGGAACTGGCTAATGGACTACTGCTTTTTCTAGAGCTTATACCTTGGAAAGTTCCTAGGGCTACATAATTCCCACTCCTTTTGAAGCAGATAATTAGTGGAGACACTCTGAGTTAATTCTGCCTTTTTTCCATTCTGAATGAGGTAACACCTTCCCTTTTCTCTTCTGTTTACACATTCTCTGACTGTATTAAAGGCAGGAAAGGAAACTTTTTTTCTACTGGTTAGCTCTTTTTGATTTGTATTCTCTGGTGTAAATAGTAAAGTACATTTTGCCTGGTAGCCAAGTAGGGTCTAATTTGGTTCTCCGTTAAATAAATGCAAGCCTTTCAGTAGACTTCGTAGTTTCGTAGTAGATTTATCACTTGTACCCGTTTTAAAAGAAACAAAAGCAGTTGTAAGCTGGACAAAAAAAACAAACCCAAGTATAATGGAAATGCCATGTGGCCAGGAATCGGTGCTAAGAAGGGTTTCTGCTTGAACAGAGTGGCAGCAGTTAGAAGTATGCTCTCGCTTTATCTCAAAGCCGAGTCATTCTCTGAAATGGATCCCAGTAGTTGCCACACATTTAAAAACAAAAAAAATTAACAAGCACATTAGTACACTTCTGAATATACCCGTAGTAAAACTTTGTTTATTTTGTTGACAGTTCCATAAATTAATATGTGAATGCAGCAATTTTTTCCTTCCAATAGTTTTTCATTGTCATTATCAATGTAGTGGAGCACTGTTTCAAGCATGCAGAGTGTCTTTATCTGTCACCCAATATTCCTGATTTCTCTGCAGCCGTCTCTTTGCCTAGTCTCTCTATCTTGTTGCACTCCACATTGAGAAAAATCTGGAACCAAATGAGGCAGCCTAAATTCCCTTTTATAACTTACATCCAGAATCCCCAGTGCTGGGTTTGCTGGCAGCCTGCCAGATACCACGTTCCACTGCATAGACCTCTCTCCTTTCCCACTGAGATTACTCATGTGGAAGAGTTCATGCATCCCTGAGTATGTCCAGGAGCATAAGCAGGTCTGTGCTCAAGGCCTTAGCGTGGCAATGGGGAAATCTAAACTCTGAGATTCAGCTACGTGTCCCTGAACATGCAGAGAAATCAATATCATAAATGGCAACAGCATCAAGTTTGCCCGTTTTTAAAACAGCAATAATATTCCCTCCTTTCTTTGCATGGATCACAGGCTCCTTCAGGAGCAGATGGAGGTCTGGTTATCACTTGGGTTTTCCCAGGACGTTTGTTCTTCCATGGTGAGGAATGTTGAAATAAGATTCACTAATCAACAAGGAAACCACTATGAATTCCAAGTTTACCCAGTCCCCCAGGTTGTTTCCACCTCTCTGCATATCTGATTTATTTGAATCCTCATTTCCTAAGGAAATAAGATTTATGAAAACATCTTTACTTGTCTTTCATTTTGAATCAGACATATTTGTGAATAAAGTTCTTAATCACATTAAATTCCTAATACGTAATAAAATACCTCTCCTGGATAGCAAATATCTTTTTACTATGTCCACTGGAGAGGGTGGAAAATAAGAATCACTGAAATTCTTACTAAAGCAAAAAAACCTACACAGAAGAGTACAGTATGAATGCTTAGCTGCTTGGAAAAAAGCAGCTTTTGGAGTGTTTGCTGTTTCAGACATTAGAGAATCCCTCCTCAACTAAAGCTTCTTTCCTGTGTGAATTACCAGTTTTCAAACAAAGAGCAACAGAAAAAGATTTTTTTTGTCCATCTAATACCTACTGGGTATTTAGTTAGGGTGACCTCACACATTCAGTTAAAAGTTAATCAACTAGAAGACACTAGTCCGGTGGAAACCAGATGTAGTTAGCTCCACTGCTCATGGAACAATTTCTCTGCAGATCCTTGTAATTTCTTCCCCAGATGTGAGCTGTCCCCTCTAATCATTGTGCTATTTCAAACAACTTGTTCACACACTCCACAGACTTCAAAGCAGCTCTTGTACAAAGAAAATCATCCTCAAGTTTGGAATAAATAGGGATTGAGCTATTTCTTAAATTACTATTTAGAAAATACTCCTTAAATTGTAGCATCCCTTTCCATTTAGCCGGTGTTAGTCTGAGGCTGGTGTGGTGCTCTTTGTTAGAAGATTCTCAGGTCACAGACAGAAACTGATGCACAGGAAGTTCCATCTGAAGATGAGGAAGAACTTCTTTACTGTGTGGATAACCAAGCACTGGAACAGGGTGCCCAGCGAGGTCGTGGAGTCTCCCTCACTGGAGATATTCCAGAATCATCTGGACACAATCCTGTGCCGTGTGATCGAGGATGGGCCTGCTTGAGCAGCGAGGTTGGTCCCTTGCAACCTTATCCATTCTGGGATGTCTTTCAGCACCCTTTGGTTTTGCTACCTTTATGGGAAGCGTGTGCTCTTTCACCACAAATGGGGCTCTGCCTCTAGGATGTTTTGCAGTGGATTTCATTGTGGTTTTGTTTGTTGCCTCAGAGACTTTTATCTGTGTAGGTACTTACCTCAATTTAGTCACCTTTTCAGTTTCCTGAGCTCCCTTCCTAAATCTGGAATTCCAAGAGCTGTGGAAATTCCAGTCCACCTAGAAATCCCTTGAGAGCTGAAACTTCAGTTCATTTTCACAGAGATTTCTGGTACAGTCTGTAAAATAGATAATGCAATTGTTGCAAGACCATAATGCTTCTATAACTAATGATCAGGCTTTTTCCTCTTCATAAGCTCTTTGCATGTGGATGTAGCAGGGGCAAACAGAACGTGAGTTCCACTGCATTATCAGAAAGCTTTTAGCCAAGGTGATTCACTACCCCAAAAGTAGATTTTGTGCTTAAGTGTTGCTTTTGAGCTGCAAAGTTCCATGTCACAGCCGTTGGCATTTGGATGTGCATCTCTATTGAAAATGTGCAAAATTTTTGGCATTGTCAGAACAGGAAGTCCAGCTACAACAAAAACACTGGTCTCATGTTGGAGCACCTACATGTAACAGCACACCAAGTACTCCTAGAAGGAATCTGCTGCCCTCCTGATGTCTGAGGGTACTTATTTTTGTGTGTATTTTCCATTAACCCTGAAATAACGGTTCCTTGCCTTAAAAATCTTAAGGTAGAGGTTTGGTTTTCTGGTCATGAAAGTTAAAACAATTAACTCATTCATAAGGCAGGAATTTTAATTGAGATCACCAAGGTTGAAAAACAAGTGACTTATTCACAAGTAGAATTATACGTTTTTCCCAGCCTTTTCCTCTAAATATTTGATCATAGAAGGCCTTGTTTTAGACTAACTGCAGCAGAAGAAAACATTACTCTTAGATTTTATATTCTGTGAGTCAGTGGAAGGTGGTAACACACAGCTATATTTATCTTGTCCTGTCATTTCAGATGTACCTTACCCCACTCTATGGAATCATTTCTTATAGATGCTGGCAGCAGTCCTTGCCATCTCATACCTGATTTTTTTTTTTTTTTTTTAAGCTAGACTTGTTTATTTTAGACAGGTTGCTTCATACCCTGTTCAGAAATGAAATGTTTTCTCTGTGTATGGAATTTGACAGAAATGAAGAAAAATCTCATCCATTTTCCTCAGTTGTCCTTACCTCATATGAAGGAAAACATTCACAGCTGTCTCTAGTGTCCTGCAATGCAATAATTTTTCTCAGAGGTAGACTAATACCCGAAAACCTGCTGACAAGGCCACTTGCCTTCTGCACTGGGTACTGTAATGTCTGGACACTGGGAGTAAAAGTATGATCACTTTCAGTTTCTATTAAGCCTATTACCCCTTTAAACAGACACATAGTTTGCTATTTAGGCTAACAGAAAAGGTACAAGGGTTTTTACTGACACTGAAATGAATAATTTCCAAAACACCCCAGGGAGCCATACACAAAGATCTTACTGAAAATCAACATTTGTACTCAGTAGAAAATTTTCTACTTGGAAAATTACTGCAGACACATATTAGGAATTACACCAAAAGAAATCTTCAAGATCGGATGAGTCGATGTCTTTCTTCTTTGTCATTGGCCTCATCTCTCTTTCATATGAGTGTAGTGGACCATGCTGTGCTACTGAGGAACGTGTCCAGTGTAATGTTGCCTTGAGCTGGTTTGAATGCCAATTGCTGCCCTAATAACCACTTTTAAGAAGGCAGCATGAAATTAATATGCTACAGTCTGCACAAAAGGAAGATAAAGCAAATGTAAACTTAGATCAGATAATTAACACGCCTTTGTGCATAGTGCTTGTAACAAATCCCAAGAAAGTATTCCATGATATTTTAAAGCAAAGAGGTTAAACTTTATGAACGTGACGAGGTTCTTCTCTCACTCTTTGAAGTGATCTAGATGAAGCAGGGGGATTTTTTTGTTTAAGGTCAAAAAAATGCGAGTGATAAAGGATATAAAACATTTCAACCTCAAACCAATGATTCTAACTTTACAAACCAAAAAAATATGGATCTTTCCTGTGATTATATAAACAGAAAGGTTAAGGTACTTCTTTTAAAGATGCTAAACAGTACAATGAATTGTAATAGTGCTGGAGCGGAATAAGACCTTCATGAACAAAAAAGAGTATAATGTATTTTCTGGAGGATATCCAGGGGTGTGCTGCCTTTTTTTTTTAATTCTTGTTTCTTGAGGGTTTTCTGTTTTGTTTTGGAAAAAGACTAACTAAATTTTACCACTGAGACAGATAATCGAGCTGAATATCAATCACTGCATGAATAGCAGCAAATACCTGGTACATGCAAGAGAAAAAATTATTTCCTGAGTAACCTACAAGAGAAAAAACAGTGATCCCAGTGCAGTTCCACAATCCATGGCTAATGCTGTAGTAGTATCTGCAGTATGTCACTGCAATCTCACACAGCAAAACCAGGTGTGTATTAAGGAAGAAGGCTTTTACAAGCCAAATGCTGTGGGATGAAGTCAGTAGTGGCTACACCCTAAGAAGGTTGGAATTAGACTTTAAGCATGCATTCAATTTTGCTAAATTATAGTACATAACTGTTATCCTGATGGTAAAAAATTTTATTCTTTCCTGTGTATCTAGGGTTTTATCCCATTACATGCTGACCTTGCTTATATAATTGACAAAAGGGTATTCCATTAAAAGTAAAAGCTTTTTTATTTCATTTTGTCCATATGGTTCAATTTTTAATGTCCATCCTCTTAGTGACCAAACATTTACCAGGTTCCTTAACTTTCTGTAGATGACTGTATATTACGGCTCGGTTGCTTTGAGGTCAATCCACTGTTTTTCTATTTATTTACTCAAAGAAATGAACAGTCTTTCTTGTCCAGACTGGCCGTTTTCTAAGAGAGTACACAGAGTAAGCCACAACTTTCAGGCACCAGGACTAATGGTGCATATTGGATATGGGTATACATTCTCAAACCAAACCACATCAGGCTTTTCTCTGACCTTTTTTTTCTTAGATAGAAATTGATAAGTGCATGATAGCTTATATTGCAAACCCGAATTTAAATCCATTTTTGTGTATAACTGCTGTGTGTACCGGAAATCTGTCAGACTACTAAGTTGTACCGCTAGCCGATGGTTTAGCTAGTTTGATAGTTAAAGAAAGGCAGATCTGGAACTACTGTATCTGTCCTAGAGGTTTCAAACCAGTGATAACAAGGGAATACTAAAATATCTAGTCAGAATTATAAACAGAAGTATAAAACTGTGAGTGTTGAGGTGTGGCAGAGGAGCTACCAATTAAATTTATTTTTGCAGTGGAAAGACAATGGATTAGATTCTCCAGGTGCTTTATACCAAAAAAAGTATAAATTGAATCTTCTGAGATATTCAGTGCTGTAAACTGCTTCTCAGCTGTCTACTGTTAGGAGGCAGGCAAAGCCTTCCATGAGTAAGGATTTGCTGTTAAAGCAGTTTTTAAACTCCTTGTAGGTGGGGTGTGCTGTCAGCCTCAGCGCTGGGGTATTTCATGTTTCCACTCTCCACTCCGTTGCAGGGACTGAGGAGTAGCTGTGACTGTATTATGGGTTCTGGTTTATGCAATTCTAAAAAAAACCCCAGTAATGAATAGAAATAATAGAAAATAAATTGAGACGAATAGGTGTGTTTAAGTTTTGTGGTATTTTAACTTTTAAAAGAACTAAAACAATTTCTTTTAAAAATAAACTAAGAATCTTTAGACAAACTCGGGCTTTTTGTGACAAGGGGAGCTTGTAGCCGCAAAGTATCTGTCAGGATCATTGAAAGTTGTTTGCGGTGTACTATGGAAAACAGTCCTGCAATGGTGGAGCGTCCTGGTCACTTCAGTAAACCAATGCTGCTTTGAAGATGTCTAGTAGTTTTCATCCATGTTTTCATCTTTGTTTAGTTAGAGAACAATCTCTGTGTGTGTCTGTGAAGAAAGTATGATGATGCTACAATAGCCTCATTAAAGCCTTTATAGACTACAGAAGTTTTGTGCTTGGATTTAGTCTAGGAATGGAATATCACAGTGAGACAGAACTTAAGATTTCACCCTTTGGAAAGTTCATAATGGCTTTTGGTGTGAACTAAAAATAAGGAACAAGCATCAGAGATGAAATTTTGAGAAACAACAAATTTCTGCACTTTGACATTATTAATTACAATACATATCATGTTTTGCACAGGACTAAATATCTTTTCGGAAAAAATAACTAAACATTTCGCATGATTTTTTTTTTCCTTTAAGTATTTTCTTATTTCTGAAAACATTCCTTCTGACTCCATTTCCCCATCTGTTCCTGGTAAAGCATTTCATATGTGTATAAACTTTCCGATACTTTGCTTTTATGACTTTGCTACTAACACACAAGAGTACTGTCACAAATGTGTATGTGTAAAGTGGAGATAGAATCTAGTGGCATATTTATTAACTGACTTCCAGAGACCTGTTAGACAGAGCATATTTTGGTAGAAAGAGGCATTTATATTCATAAATCAGGTTGCTGGTCTGTAGCTATATTTTTGTGGAAGGTACAACCTGCTATCTGATCAGGTCTTAATTAAATCTTGAGAGCAGTAGATCTCTTGTGAATTCATTTCATGAAATGAAAGAAATTTAATATAAATACAGTACAATACATACGTAAAAGACTAAACAATTGTACTAGAACTGGTGGAATAGATCTTAAATTAGTTGCATGCAGTTTTTGTTTGTGATCCATCAGCTGACAAGGATGATAGGTAAAGCTTTAGCTTGTTAATACCTGGCCCAAGAAGGAAGGTACGAACTAAAGCTAAAGGTCTTTCATGCAAAGGAATTTTCTTATATGCACAAATGCCAAAAGACAATTGGTGGAAACTAAAACACTCCTCATGTTGACAAAGGTTGCCCAGTTGTTGTTGAGTCTAACGAAACCTTTCCAAAGTAAGGACCACAAAAGCTGAGGCATCCTTTCCAGATTATCCAGGACCAGCAACCTTGAAAGAACTTGAAAGTTCCCTTGGGAAAACTGGCTGGCCTGAGATTTGCCCCAAAAGTGAAGTCTTTGGAGCCTAGACGAGTCGCCCCAAAGCTGGGCATAGGTCTGCAGAAACTGCAAGCTGTGTCCTGAGGAGGAAGCCCCGCAGCAGCCCCAGCGGGGTGGCCCTGCAGCAGCATCTGGTGGCACATCCAGCTGGAGCCCTGGCTCTGCCCCTCGGCCGCTTCCTGCCATGAAGCACGGGGGAAGGATTGGGTGCAAACATAGGAACAGTTGTCCTGTGCCTGTGACTTCAGGGCTGAACTCCCAGCAGGTCCGTCCAGAATCCATCCGTTTTGAGAATCGTAAGGCTTACAGAAAATGAGTCAGTGCAGCTGCAGGGTCCTGAGAACTTATTTTCTATGGAAAAAATGTGGGTTTGACAATGTCTTGCCGTCAACTCAAATTTGTCCAAACCTTGAACTCTAGAACAGGCATAGTTCCTGGGAATTGGAAACTACTTTTTGACTAGTTTCCCTCATAGCTATAACCATGATTTTTTTAAAAAAATTTTTTTCTTCATAATTTTTGCTGTCCTCCTTAAGTTTTCCAGCTCAGCATGCTATTTCTTTTCCCCAGAACTGAATTCTCTTTAGAACAGAGTCCTCTTTGACCAAGTATAGAGAGGAATATTTCCAGGAGACACAGAACCAGCATGAGAGGAAAATACCTTTAAAAGCTTCTTAACATGCAGGGAGCAAAACCCAAATTTCTTTATGGGGATTTTTTTTCCTGGAACAGAGGGTGAGAAGATGAGGAAAGTCATTCATCTACCCTGTTATAGACTTGCCTTCCACATGGGACCTCTCTGTTTTAGCCAGCTGAAGGTTTTGCATGCATTCCTTTAACCTACACAGTTGGGGTATGTCTAAATTCTGTGATGCACAGAAGCCACCTCTTGAGCAGGAGGGGTTTAGTCCAATGTCAGTTGATGGAATCCTTGCCACTCATTCCAAAGGAATTTAGATCAGTCCTTGGGTAAGCACAAATACCAGCTTTAATATTTTTAAGACTGCCTCAGGTTGGTTATGGAGAAAAAAGGGTAATATGACTTGATGCATAGAATGCCTTCCTGTTTGTTGAGTTACTGGCCAGCTTCTGAAATTTCTCATGCTTAATCTAACAGGGAGTGTGCCTGAGTAAAGGAAGCTGTAAGCATCAAGAAAGGAGTGAAGGCAAGGCTTAAACACAGACAAGTTGCTTTGCAGTTACTAATGTGTTTTCCCTATTAAAATGGTGTAGCTGCCAGCATTTCATATTTTTCTCACACAAGCAATACCCAGATGGGGAGATGCAGAGATGCCCCATGTCCCTTCAGATAAACCATGCACATTTGGTAGCAATTGAACTGGAGAGAGGGAGGGGTTTCTGTTGGCTTTTGCTGATATCGTCTGGTTCATATTAAGTTGGAATTTCTGAGATTGGGAATGTACTACCCTAACAAACAGTGGTTGCTATAGAAAATGTAGGATCATCTGTATTATACTACATATACAAAATAGGCATGCATACTGACTGCTTCCTGGGACTGGAGTGTTGGGGGAAGCTAATGGACACTCGTATTGTTATACTTGTGGTTTCATGTCTTGCATTTATCGCTTTTGCTCTTGCCATTGTAATAATTATGTGTAGACTTCAGGAATCTGTGAGGGCTGTAATCAGTCATCAGTACACCATTTTATATTTTCCATCTTCAGTTCCATCTAGGACAAGATGATGCTTGGAAACAGCCAGAATATATTGACTAGAGCAAACTGTGCCTGAACAATCTGCAGGCTTATTTAGGATGAAATAAGTGGTTCTGTGGACAAGTAGAGAAGTGGATGTCTCTTATCTTGACTTTAATAAGGATAGAACAGCAAAAAAAAATTCTGCAAAGATGTGAAATTAACATTACTGGGTATTTGAAATCTAGTTTGTTCAGAAAATAATATGGAAAACTTCCATAGTGTTAATCTGTAGTCTCTATTATTGTCTGCAGTACCTATTAATAGTCCAATTTTCCTCAGCCTTTACTTGGATGTCAGGTGGCAGAAGAGTCTGGCTGGGGGAAGGCAATACCACGCTGCTTCCAGTTCTTCCTGTGCCATGGAGATTACCCATAACTGTGTGGTAGTTGTAGCTTCCCAGTATATCAGGCAACAATTGCCATCCTGTTCCCCAAAGACCAGCAGATTTGAGGGGTTTGGCTCCAGCATCTTTTAAGTTCTGTATCTCAACAGCTTGTGAATGCCAAGTGCATTCACAAAGTGCTGTAATAAATCTGATAATATTGTCTTCTGAAGGAATCTGTGTCACCGAGCCAGCACATACTGACTGCACACACATCGATGCTCTGTATTTTCCTAGCTCTGTGATATAATGACAGAAGAGAGGGGAAAAAAATGCCAGACGTAGAAGTATAAAGAAACCAGAGAGCCTGGAAGAACAGCACTTGCTAATGATACTGTACAGAAAAACTGAAAATATGTTAGTACAGATAGAGCCTGAAAGTATACAGCATTTGAATTTTGATCAGCTTTTCATACATGCAGCTCTCAAAGTAGCAAGCATATTTATGAGGTTCAGACTAGATTTACTGTCACAGACATTTTTTCATGGTGGTGTGGTTTAACCCCAGCTGGCAACTAAGGACCACGCAGCCACTTGCTCATGCGCCAGGGGGATGGGGTAGAGAATAGGAAAAAAGGTAAAACTCATGGGTTGAGATAGGAACAATTTAATAATTGAAATAAAATTATCCTAATGGAAATGGAGAGAACAAAAAGAGAAGTAAATGAAACCCAGGAAAGACAGGCAATGCCTCATGAAATTGCTCATGACCCGCTGAGCAGTGCTCAGCCCATCCCTGAGCAGTGACTGGCATCTCTCAAACAAT
This sequence comes from Callaeas wilsoni, assembly GCA_013398955.1. Classification (NCBI taxonomy): domain Eukaryota; kingdom Metazoa; phylum Chordata; class Aves; order Passeriformes; family Callaeidae; genus Callaeas; species Callaeas wilsoni. The sequence goes on along the minus strand of VWPU01017162.1, from coordinate 548 downwards.
TGTCCCAGTTTATGTACTGGGCATGATACTCTGTAGTATGGAATATCCATTTGGCCCGTTCAACACAACTGTCCTGGCTCTGCTCCCTCCCAGCTTCTTGAGTACCTCCTCAGTGGCAAGGCAGGTGTTGTGGTTTGGCACTGGCCCAATGCCAGGCACCCATGAGAGTCGCTCACTCACCCCTCCCCTGACACCGCTGGGCAGAGGAGAGGGAAAAAAACCCAAAAAAATGGAAAGTTCATGAGTGAGATAAGGACTGGGAGAAATACTTCAACGGTAAGACAGGCTCAACTTAAGTTGCAAAGTGAACTTATTACTAACAGAATCAGAGGAGGATAATGAGAAGTAAAACAAGCCCTTAAAACACCTTTTCCCCCACCCCCTCCCTCCTTCCCACTGGCAGTGCCGGGAGACAGGGGGGGGGGGCTTTGGTCAGTCCATCACCGAGATTTTCTTCTGCTGCTCCAGGAGAGGAATCCTTCCCGTGTGAGACTGTGGGGTCCCTCCCACTGGACACAGTTCTCAATGAACTTCTCTGGCGTGGGGCC